>RJWH01000002.1:2587531-3187531 GCA_004363575.1 Solenodon paradoxus
GGTTCATGATAAATAAAATTAGTGGGAATTTTCTTCCCTCTTCCCCTGTGCTGGTCAGAAGTCCAGAAGGAAACTTACAACTTTTGAGTAGATCACAAAAAAGGAAAAACTTTGGAAGACTAGTTTCAAAGATATGGAAATGAGAAAATTATTAGCATAAGTCTTACATATGCAAATCTAATCTACCTGGCATCAATATACTGAATGGAGTTGAAATATAGGACTGACTCGCATCTCTGAGACTAGAAGAGCTGTATGATTTTATAAAAATATTTTAACTATATGCTAAATTTTAAGTATTAAGAAACAAGTATTTACCTGTAAAAAATAACAGAAATGAAAAAATGTTAATATATTTAACATGGGATATTTTCTTACGTATTGACCAAAAAAGCACAAATTGTGTAACAGAACACTAAACATAGTTTGCTCAGTGACATATAGGTAATTGACTGAAAAACAAACTGAAAAATGGTGTAAATTATAAATAAATTCTCAAATTTGACAATATTCAGGGTAATGCAAAATTAAGTAAAAGATATTTTATGCCAATTTGGATAAAAAATAAAAATCTAAATGCAATGTGAACTTTGTAGGTTTTAGGTGGAAAATAATCTGTAAAAAACATCAACATTAATAATTTTTTTAAAAGTTCGTATCCTATACCACAGTACAAATCTAGGAATAAAAGATATTCAATCTTCAAATAAGAGCATGTATGATTTAAGATGCATATGAAATGATTTTATATAGATTTTTGAGATGACAAAGTGCATACTGAAAATAGGGAATATTCTTATTGTCAGAGAAATGACTAAACTTTGGTAAAAGGTTTTGGAATATTATAATTCTATTAAAATAATGAATTGAGCTATGATAATTCCACAAAAATGTTGCTTAGGGAAAAAAAAGATTTTTGTAAATAAATAGCTATATACATGTGTATGTATACAAATACACAAATTATATATATGTATATTATACATGTATATACACACATACAAACATTCTCACAGACACAAAGATCCAATATACACACTGGGGGAATAAAGGTTCTTCTTATGTTGAAATGAGTGAAGAAAAAATTTGATTAACAAAGATAAAAGTAAAATAGATTCAAACAAAAATTAATACAATTTAATAAAGACCCAGAGATGCCAAAACCTGCCAAACCTAAATTATCTGAGCCTTTAAATCTGTTTTTGGTTCTATTTATCTTTATATTAATAAAAAACATCCATAAAATCTGTCTTTCAAATATTCAAGTAATGTCCACCAAATTTCTGTTTTTAATCTCATCATTTTTCCTCTTTCCACTTTTTTTGAAACTAATTCTTTCATCTACACCCAATTTTTATCCCCATTTAAAACAAAATTTCTCAAAGATTATTTATAATCTCAAGCATATCATGTTAATTTCAGAACACCTTCATGTCGATAAATCCAATAGTCAATTTTTAATCCTCCTGTTATTTGATCAGTTAATACTATTTAACTTGTAGATTGTTTTCTCCTTTGCAAACGCAGTCTTCAGTCGGGTCCCACAACACTCACCTCTTCTGCTTTATGTTTTGCTTAATGAAATGTCTTTTGATATCATTACTCTGCATTTCTTATCTGATGGTGTGGTGAATAATGGAGAATTCTGGGCTAATTGTCTTGACTTGTTCTTTTTTTCTACTTATCCTCATTTGCTTAGCTTTTCAGCAATTCCCATCATCTCAGCATGACAATCTCAATATTTTTAATTTTGCTTCTTTTTCCTACTTATATTCCCAAATTTAATCTATCAGCAAATTCTCTATATCCCACTTTAATATCTATTCATAATCTGACCACTTGTCACATTTTCACTGACATTAGAATTGTTTAAGTCAATATTATGAGAATCTTGATTACAATAGTTTTCATAACTGTTTATCCATACTTTCATTCTTTCGTTAAACATTATATGAATCATCAGATATGTCAGTCTCTGAGAAATTCCTTCTATATAACTTACCAGATAATAAATGCAAAAGCAATATCCTTACATTAATTTACAATTTGTGTCCCATTCTCTTTCTAATCTGTCTTCTCCCTCTAATTTACTTGCTGTGCTCTCTACAGCAAAAGATTTTTCTTTTCCTTCCTGGTGTTCTTGTGGCTGACTTTCTCACCTTATAAAATTTTCTGTTACAGTTTACATTTAGACTGAAACCTTTCTCATTGACTAGACTACTTAGATTAAACCTGTAAGCATCACCACAATATCTACTCTCTCTCCCCATTTTCAGTTTTAATTTTATCCATAGCATTATTACTAACAAAATAGCTTGAAGTATTTTTCCTCATTGTCTATTTTCAAAGTAAATTGTAAGCCTAATAAGTCCATTTTTTTTGTAATTTTTTCCTCTGAATTTAAAGTATGCCTAGTACATTGTTGTCACTTAATAAGTATTTATTTAGAGAATAAATGAAGGAAAAATATGATACATTTATGTCTTCATAAAATTTTGTGTTTATACATATGTATGACTGCATAAAGAAAGTTTTATAAAAATCTATCTAGCATCATCTGCAATTTGAATATACTTAAGAATAAAATCTATTGACCCACATAACGTATTTTAATAGTTTAGCAATTTATACCAATATAAAAAATAGATTAATTTGGAGAACTTCGAGAGATTTTGAGGCATATGAAGAAATCATTGCTATTAAATGTTGAAAGCATTATAGACTTGTTTTAAAAGGGTTATACATAAAATAACTTTAGATTGCTATTGCTGCTTTAAAACTTGCTTTCAAATATCCACCAGAACATAATTAATGTTCTTCCTTCCTGGCAGCAGTAACCGGTTTTTGTTTCTATTTTTATTTATTTATTTATTTTTGCCTATTATGAATGCTTGACGTAACCATGCATCCCAAATTCAACTAATAAAGGAACTTGATTTTTATGGGTATAAAAGATGGTAGGAAACAACTCCCTAAAAACAGTCTTCTTATTATGAACTGAAATAATTTTTATGTGACACATAAATGCTTGGTTTACTTTTCAAATAGAGACCACTAAAATTTTTAATTTAAAATGATCAGTAATAGGAATATTACATAATACAACATAAGCTTCACTTCTTAAATTGACACTCAATTCTTTATGATTTGTAATAAGTATAAGAATGAAAAAGGGGATTAAATGCTGATTCCCAATAAATTGAAAGGATTAGTGTTTTTTTTGACATAAAAAACTGCTGAGAAAATCATGATAGTGTTGCATTTTAAAATCACAATTAATACCTTAACACAAAATGTTATACTTTTGAAAATGAAGGTTTGTAGTGAAAATTTTGACAAAATATATCATCTTTGAAATAGATGAATAAGAAATGCATTTTTAAATTGAGAATTGCTGATGTAGTGGCAATACAGTTTCTACTAAAATGAACTATTTACTTATTCTATTCGAAATAGAGCTTGATTCATTGCAAAGCATTTTGACACTTCTTCAGAATGAGACTGTGGCAGGGAAAAATTTTACCTGTATACAAAATTATTATTTTGAAAAAATAATTTACCTGCACAGGATCTTACTTTTTATTTTGGATAATATTAAGTCATGGTAAATATGAGCTTAGAATATTTTGTACTATCAAATCGCAGTTTATTTTACACATGATAAATTAATGGATTTTTTTTCTTTTTGTTTTTTTTAAGGAAAAGCGCCAACATGAATGAAGGCAAGTAGGCAGGCAGGCAGGAAGAGAGAGGAGGAAAAAGCGCCTTTATTTTATTTTTATTTAATTTCTCACATTAGTTGTTTCCTCCCAGGCTGTGACCTAAATCCAGGGGTATGTGGCCTGTTCCCCTTCAGATGTGATTGACCTAACCACTGCACCACCTGGGCATGCCTTAATGGATTCTTATGATGTGGTTGCTTAATAATAGGTGAATATTATTGCATGGCATTATTTACTTCTGCTAGGCAAAAAGATGAGAACTATAGGTTATCAAGTATAAGAATTACAGAGAAAAATTATGAACTGACTTTTTCGAAAGGATGAAATGATACACATGTGTATAGACAATGAAGGCTTTAATTTGAATCCCAGTTTTGACATTCCACACTGTATGATATTGGACAAACCATTTATCATACATGAGAATCTGACTTCTCATCTGAATACTAAGTATAACAATGTCTAATTCAAGGTGTCATGAGATAATGCATGAGACATTCAGTATAAAAACTAAGTATTTATAGTAATATGCATTATTATAATAAAGTTACTTAGAAGTATGGAATTCCATTAAGTAAATTATTTGTGAGGTAAAGAAGTTAGGAGTTCAGAGTAATGGCCAATGTGTCCTTGGCGTACATGGTAATAATTATCATTGAGAATTTAAATGATATTTTAGAGGTTAAAGAGGTACAATTGGTTTTTTGGACTTAGAGCCTTGTAGCTATGTCTAGACTATATCAAGCACTCAAAAGGGAATGGAAAAAAAAAAGTTTTTTTCTCCCCTCCTAGTTTGGGGCAGTTTAAGGGTTCCACAAATTTCAGTTGCTTCTTCAACTAGTGCCAGTCAACCATTTCAAGTGAATTTTTCACTCAGACTGGTTGATTTTCTGGCCCATTAAGACAGCAGATTCAATTCAACTGAGTTTATATAGCTTAATCCCCCATGCATGTTGATTGTCCTACCAAGTGGCAGCAGGCCACGGTTACAGGTAATCTTTCATGTAACTCTCTTATCTCTGTTAGATAATATTTTGGCTTTTAAAATGGTGATTGAGGGCCCGAAGTCCTTGGAATTGCTTTTGGGCCTGAAGTCCTTGGAATTGCATCATTGATTTAGATGTTGAAGAGAATAGCTAAAAAGCCAACAAATTTAATTTTTTTGTTTTTCATGAAGGCACAGCTCTGTGACTGGATAGCTGACTCCATTTTGATTGTTAGGCTCTGTTTCGAGGAAGTTGTTACAGGACTGTAGTTCAAAGTACTTTAAATTTTGAAAAAGTTATCTTTATTAATTTTTTTGAATTTCAGGAGAAAATAGAGGCATTTAGTTCAAAAGACCTATATGAGATAGATGAGTATACTTAGTGATTTATTGATTCCAATACATATGTCCAGAAAAAACAGAATTAGGGCAAAAATATCTACAGGAAATACATTTTCTGTCATAAAGAATCTGGGTTTTTTGCTAAGTATGATAGGCAATCATAAGCAGAAGTATCTCACCATCTTAAACACATTTTTAGAGGATTTTTCTGGCTACTATGTGCAAGATAGACCCTAAAAAGACATGAATGGAAATAGACCATTAATTTATAGGCTTTTGCATCAATACAGGTGAAAAATTAGGATGGCTTTGACTGAGGGTGAGAGCAATAAAATGTGAAAATTGCTCCAATTCTTCATGTTATTTGAAAGTAGAACTGAATATAATTGGGTATAGAGTGTCAGGAACAAAGAAGAATTAGAATTGTTTCAGGCTTTTTGAGATGCAGAGGGAAAAAAATCATGAGATGAAAATGACTAAGAGAAATAGGTTTAGGGATAGAGAAATAAAATGTTCTCTTTAGAAAGTGTTAGTATTTAAGCAAATTTTATTTGGAAAAACCAACTGAAAATGTTGGTGAAATGGATCTGTTAGTTGTATTTTGAGGAAGAGTCTAAACTTGAGACGAAAAGACAATAATATGTTCCATTGTTAAACATATTTTTAAGTAATAGTTGATGTGTTAATCAGTACATTAATACTTCATTAACAATTCTATAGGATAATAAAAATATTTGTGATTCAAATATATAGTTAATGATTAAAATATATAGAAAACAATCTCCAATAAACAAAGTACATTTTGAATCATTGACTTAAAACTCAAATTGATGTATTATACATAGAGACCAAAAATAGATAAAGGAAGAAATATATTTTGGGGGGCATAGTTGTATTCCTAGTGAAATACTTCCAGCAACATCTGTAGATAACGTAGTTAATAAACGGTTAAGTAGTCTGAAAAATAGTTTAACTGGTGAAGGACTGCCAGAAAACTTATCAGAGATATGGTTTGAGTGGGAATTGTAGTATTCTTTGCACATCAAATATTTGTCTTTCGTATGTTGCTCCAGATGATGAGTTTGTTTTCTTTCTCTTTTTAAGATTGGATGGGTGCAATTATGTTTTGACTGATGTCACCTTTTGTTTTCTTCTTTACTTTCTCCCTGGGGATGTATTTTAGGTTATCCTGAAGTTAGCATTCACGGTTCTATGTTTATTACCTATTTTTATTTAAAAGCATATTAGTCTTCCACTCATACTAACTATCCACATTTTTTTCTCTTCTCTCCTTCCCCACTTTTAATATATGATGTCATAATGTTTTTCTGTGTGATTTCTTTATGCTTTATAGAGCATCCTTCAATATTTTTTGCAAAGTTGGTTTTGTGGTGATAAGCTCCTTTAACTTTTGCTTGTCAAAAAAGGTTTTTATCATTCTTTCAGTTCTGAGTGATAATCTTGTCGGATATAGTATCCTAGGGTGAAACTCCTTTTCTTTTAGCACTTTGAGCATATTATGCCATTCCCTTCTGGCCTGCAGAGTTTCATTTGAGAAGTCCATGGACAATTTCATGGGAGTTCCTCTGTATGTAACACATTTTTCTCTGGCTACTTTTAATAGTCTTTTTTTATATTGCATTTTGACATGTGTATGACAATGTATCTAGAAGTATTTCTGTTTAAGTTTCTTTTGTTATGAACTCTTTGAGCTTTCTGGATCTGGAGACTTGCTTCATTCTTCAAACTGGGGAAGTTCTCATCTATTATTTCTTCAAATATGGTTTATGATCCCTTTTCTCTCTTTTCCTCTGGGACCCCTATGATGCCAGTGTTGCTCCTTTTGATGTTATCCCAGAGGTCTCGAATGCTGTCTTTGATTCTTTGAATTATTTTATCTCTTTGATTTTCTTGATTGAGTTCTTCTGTCCTGTCTTCTAGATCACTGATTCTATCGGAAGCTTCATCCATTCTATTGTTGAGTCCCTCTGTTGAGTTCTTTAATTCAGCCTTTGCGTCTTTCGCCTGTCTGATGTCTTGTTTTAATGCTTCTGTTTGCTTCCTGACATTCTCCTTTACTGCCTCTACTGATTCCTGGATTTCCATGAGTATGCTAATCACTGTTACCCTAAACTCCTCTTTAGGTAATTTACATACATCTGCTGTTTTCAGATATTCCCATGGGTTTTTGATTTGATCCATCATTTCACATACATTTCACTGTACCTTTTCTCTATTCAGCATTCTGTTTATATTTGTAAGGGTTTGATTTCCCTGGCATCGTGTAGGTTTGACTTGTCCAGGATTGTCAATCAGGCAAAAATTTCAGCTCTACTCACAAGGTGGCACTAGCAGGTAGCATGGAACCTACTCGCTGTAATCCAGGCGGGGGCGGTATCTGATGGGTGGGGTTTCCAGTGGGTGGATATGTAGTAGGCAGGATTTCCGCTTGGTGGACCCCAGGCTATGGCATGAAATGGTTATGCAAGGGATTTGAGCTCTTTGGCTGATTTCTGGTTATGGTGGCTCCCAGCACAATTTCACATGCAGGCTCCAGCTTAGCTCCGGATGTGCTGGCTCTCCTTTCACCCCTTCCCAAGTCAGCCTTTCATGGTTCCATGTCTCAGCTCCACTGGGCTTGCCTCTCACTTCCTCTGCTGCTAGTCCCCAAATTCCTAGCCTCTGCCCCACTGAACATCTGGAGACTCTTGAGTTTGGTTCCAAATCCAAAACTGTGGCTTAGCTGAGAACCCCGCCTGGTGTCCTCGCCCACCATTAGTCTTTGGCAGTTCTGTCTCCAGCTGTAATGCCAGTTGTTTCTTGGTGTTTGTCTCAGGAAAATAGGTGATTTTTTTCGGTATCAGTGGGGAGTGACCTGAAAGTACGTCCTATGGAGTCACCATCCAGAATTGTTAAACATTTAAGGTTCGGGCACTAGAGGAGTCAGCAAAAATAAGAAGAAGAAACTAGAGAAATAGCAGTTTGTGTTATGAAGGTCAAAAAATGCTAAGATAAAGAGAAAAAGAGATTAAGTAACTCAAAGGTTGTTAGGTTCTAAAGATAAGTGAAGAAAAATGATTTCTGATTTATCATTATTAATTAGTTGTCACAAATATTCTATAAAGGGATTGTTAATAATAAAATATTTTTGGATTGAGAAAAATGTAATGGGAGGTAAAGAGGTAGAAACTGAAATGATAAACCATTCTGAATCATTCTGATGAACCTTTCTTATTAAAAATATGAACAAAAGGAATAAAATAAAATCACATGATCATTATAATATTATGAAATAAAAATGTCACCTGAAGAAGATATTTAATAGAATAATTTTATTATGGGGACATGGGGACTGCTTATTTATAATTACTTATCAAATTCCTAGGTTCTAGTGGATCCTTTGTTATGTGCATGGTTATTAGAGAATGAGATCTATAAGTGATATGGAAAAAAGGGAAAATCTCAGCACAAGGATTTGTTTGAGACAATAAACATGTTAAAGAGTTTCAGTGAAGTTTGAAACTAGGAGCTGTGCAATTTAAAATCTGTACTTTTCATAATAATAAGTAAAATTTGCTTTGTTCATCTTTGCAATGAAGAATGAATTTTCTTTTGGTGGCATGTCGGTCTTTGTCAGTCATTCTTTAATTTGTCCTCAGATCTATTTTTTACCTTTTTCTTTTTTCTCTACCTGGTGTCAAAGCTGATCTTTCATTGTAAATGTGTATATCCAAATGTTTTGGTAAATGTGAAGCACTGATAGAGATGGGAAAAAAGTGGAAAGATATGCTATTAAACTCCTGTGTCACCATCCCTTTCCTTGTGATATCCCAGTAGTGACTAAATCTCCTCCATGGTTTTGAATCCAACCATGTAGACATCCCTTATTTTTGAACTGAGTCCTGAGATATGGTCACACTGCCTCATCTTTTTTGCTTCCGAGACAAATGTAATCACTTCTACTCTCCATTTTGGCTTTTTCATCACTACGTGACAAATTCATTGAATTAAAAAATTCCTTCTGTAAGCATTTAGAGTGGTATGTTTTGTCTGCTTGGACCCTGATGTCATTGCAGGACTATATTAAAAGTGAATATTCAGAAGAGCAGTTTCAACAAATTTTCTCTATAAGTTGTCAGATATACCAAAATCAGAGCTTGAAATCTTGTTTTTGTGTTTGCACTGATATTTAACAGTTTTCTTTTATTACCGTAATTCTCATTATTTATGATGATTTAGTGGCAATATGAAAATTCAACACCGTTTTTTCACTCTTATTAGGCATTTCCTATAGCATTCTTAATAAAGCTCTGTTGCCCTTTTCTGAGCATCTCTCCTTAAGGAAAATTCTGCAGGGTTTCCTTGACCATCTAAACTTGAATTTATTTCGTGTTCTTAGAGCTCACTCTCTGAACTTAAAGAACTCTATAACCTTGATAATTTCCCTTTTTCAGAGACTTTTTCTGTTATCTGGTTCACATTTATTTTAACTCTAATAGCAAATGTTCACTCTATAGTTATGACTAACTCAAGATTGCCCTTTTGTTCACATTAATACTGAAATGTATTTCAAAATTTCTATATCTCAAGCATGTGCTCCAAAGCTGAGAAACTTTGCCAAGCTTGCTTTAAAACAAGGATATATCCTTTTATTATTTTTTTCAATTTTAAGGATTCTATGTGGGGTTTTTAACAGACGTTCTTGACCAAGCATTATTTTATATAAATGATATAGCATATAATCTCTTCCAGGGTTGAACAAGAATCCAATGTTAGAAAATACAGGAAAATAAATTTCAACTTAACACAGGAATGAAAAAAGAGAGACAGAATGAACTGTCCTTTGACATAGTGAATTTTGCAAACTTGATGGATATGAAAATCCATTGGATGATCACTTGGTATAGGTAATGTAGAAGACAGTCAATTACAGGGAAAGAGCTGCAGAACATTGCGATTAAAATTGGAAGTCTGAGAGAGAGAAATTAGATGAGAGAGCTAAAGACAGAAAGAGATCTATATTTAAATCTGAGTTAAGACAAGTGGTAACCGTATTATTTTGAATTAGATAATTGACATCTCTATGCTCAGATTCCTCAAGTAAAAAATGAGGTTAATGACCTTGGTGGGTTTGAGGATTAAATGAAATTCAATGACTATAAGCAAAGTAATTATTACAGTAATTATTACTACCACATAGTTAGCTCTGAAAAACAGTAGTTTTTATTATTATCAGGGGTCAAATTGGTTGATTTGATAGAAATTTTCAACTATATGAGGGTTTGTGATTAGAACAATTTCCTGAAGTATCAAAAATTTATCTTAATATATAGCAAAAGTAAATTGAGTTATTTAGCCATTATAAATAGATGAGGTTCATTAATATCTGCTATTTATACAAATATGTGACTCTATATCTGCATATATATCTAGATTTAGGTCCAATAACGTGGAGCATAAATATCTCTTAACAGTTTTATAAATTAATATGTAAAACCAAAGGAATATAAAAATATCTTTTTATGATGTTATCCTTTAGATTTAGCAGATAAACATTTATCAATTTGGAAATAAAGCTTAAATTCACTTTTCAATAAAATTAGTGGTGCTAACAGTACTTTGTTTTAAACATAATACAATGTGCTAAGAATTCAACAAACTTTCTGTGGTTGATACTCATAATCATGTTAGAAATCTATATTATCCTCATTAAAGATAAATATATACAGGTTTAATAAATTAAAGCAGTCCAATGTCAAAGCTTTAATAAATGAAAGTGATCAAAAGCATTCAAATCTCAGGGTTTAATGTCTAGTGTGCTCTTTAATTATTCCTAATTTTATCCAAATCTAGGTTGCTACAAATTAGTAGTTGAATATTACAGATAAAAGGCCAATTCAAGGAGTTGAATGTCATGTTTTTTTAACTTCTAATTCTACAAATTAGAAGTTTTCTACAAATTAGAAATTGATACATTTTTGACTTTCAGACTGCATCTTCTAGCTAACCCTGCAAAAGTCTGAACCTAATAAAAATTGAAATGATGACTTAAGAGTTGATCTATCACAACTACTGCTTCCTCCCTTGTCAGTTCCCCTCCAACATAGCACACAAACACATAAGCACACATATATCTCTGTTCATTTCTTCTTGTACATATTCTGGCCTCGCTACAGAATGAAGACATTTGAAAGGTATGAAAGGTATAGGGATACCAAATAAAGCATTACTGTAAATTGGCTCTTTAAATAGACTTTTTATTTCAGCATAGTTTTATACTTTCAGAGAAAAAGTTGCAAAGATAATATAGAGTTCACATGTATTTCGTGCCCAGTTTCACCTATTAATATCTTGCATTAATTGATAAAGTTATAACTAACCAACTAATAGTAATACATTTTAATTAACTAAATGTCACACTTTATCAGATTTATTCAGTGTTTGCCTACTGTCCTTTCATTGTTACAGAAACCTATCCAGGGTATCTCATTATGTTTCATAATCATGTTGTCTTTTGAAAATACTGGCCAAAAAAGTATAAAATGTCTCTGAACTGATATTTGCATACTGTGTTTTTCATGATTATACTAGGTTAAGGGTTTTGAGAAAGAAAACACTATGGCAAAATATCAGTTTCATCACATCACAATAAGGGTTCTTGCTATCAATATGATCTATCTTTGGTGGTATTGACCATCTTCATTTAAACAAGGCAATGCTTGCAAAGTTTGTCCCTTATAAATTTACTCTTCTTTTTCCTTTCCCATAACACAGTTTTTGAGAGGAAGTCACAATATGCAGCCATACTTCAGGGGTTCTAATGAATTGAAGATGTGTTTATCCTCTCCCATTTTTTAACTCATAAATTTAAATTGCCAAATTTTATAAAACATATATGTATTTAAATATCATTCCTTGGTTGATGCATATATATGTATATATGCTGTATTTATATTTGTACATGTACATTACACATATGCATGTATATGTATATATGCCATATAACATATATATATATACATATATATGCTTGAAACACTTTTTAAAAAAAGAAGTGCAAGTCACATCTCAACTGACATAACAAATGTAATAGGTAGAGCACTGTAGTTACTCGGACAAATTATTAAAAATACTTAGAATCCACAGTGCCATGCTCTGGGAGTTATTCTCTTTTAGTATATGCTGTTCTAGAATACATTTCTATAATGTCTTTAGAGTTAAGCTCTTAATTTTATTTAGTTTTAAATACATAGTTAAAAATATTTGGACAAGATGAGAACACATAAGGAATGAAGACAAATGAACAAGAAGAGACATTATAATGAAAGAAAAAGCATCAAGTCATAAAAATCAATAACTTGTTAAAAAACAAATTTTTTGTTTAGTGATCATGAAGTGGCTGTTTTAAGCAATTAATTTTTTTCTATGATGATTTATTTACATTATATAGATATCATATAATACATTACCTTCATATTTAGGAACTGGGATTTAAACACTGAAATAATAGTATTTTGGTAAGGGAAACTGGCTTCCTGTTGCATATTTTCACAGAGCATTTGACTTTCATCCATGAATTACTAAAGTGGCATAAGGATTCAATATAATGTTGTTATTTACTGGTCTTCTAAAAGAGAATATATAAGCATGTAGAAACAGCACTCTGGCAAATATTGGAAGAGCAATTTCCAAAGTTATTCAATGAGAAGATCACTTGTGAACCTTGTTATAAATATTCTCCTTATATTGAACATACCAATTCTTAATGTCAATCTGGGGGCACAGGGTCCCTAGGTAAAAATTACTCGAGTTTGGCAGACTTCAGAAATTATCTCCAAACTGACCTCAGGAACAACATCAGGCTAAGGCAAGAAATAAATATTTGCAACCATATTTTTCAGCAAAAATATGCTCTTACAGACATTATGGGAGGCTAGGGTTGAAAAATGAACTTCCAAATATGGGCATTAACACTGCTTTAATTAACATGCTTAATTTTTAGTGGTTTCTTGTAAATCCAGTCTTTTCAAATTAAGTTTTATAAGAACTATTGTCCCATAATGAGTAAGACCTAGTTGAAGCAAAATGCCTGTTTGCTTGAGGTTTTATAGGATGTCAGTCTGGGAGATACTGGAAAGCTTTCCATTATGTTTCAGCTTCCTAACTGGAGTGTGGCATAGGTGGAGACCTGTCTGATAGTTCTAATCTGGTCAACTATAAGAAAATCAAAGTTAGAAGTCCATGAAGTGTTAATTGGTGATCTATTTTGGAAATTATTCTGGAAGTCAGTCAAGTTTCAATAACCGCAATAACACAAAATCAGGTGACAAGTTAGTTCATCAATGATTGATTGAGATTTTTTTTTTTCCCTGGATATCTTGTGGATGAAATTTAGTTTCATCTTCTTCCTGGAATTTGCTGTGTCTGATTATGCCTAAAGTTGTGAATGTGTGAATAAGAATGAAACTATATTTGTAAAACCATGCTGTAGAGACCTATCTGGGACAAATCTGCACACAGCTCCAGCAGAACAAGCTGGTGGGCTTCATCTTGGACTACCAAACCTGCTAGAGGGATGTATAGGAGAAAAGACAGTCTTATCAGAACAAAATGTCAAGGGTGCAGCCTGAAATATTGGGATTTTACCGGAACAACAAAGATCTATTAGGGCATAGCCATCAGGAGAGATCCTTAAAAGTGGGATACAAATCAGCACAATTAACAGTCCTTGGACAAGGATCTCACAGGTGGAGATCTGTATTCACCAGCTTAGGTGAACTTTCACCAGACCATAAGTCTTAAAGGAGGAGTGCCAAATGGGGACTGTTGTATAGAATTCCTGGTAAACAGATGGGCTGTTCTGGGAATCTGGAGACTCTCCTCACAGATCTTGGGGTCCAGTGCACCAGGCATCCTGAACCATGGATTGGTGTCTGCAAAGTGGCAAGTGGGACTGCTGTTTGGTCTTCAGTGCTCTGGTGTCTCTGAGAACCTGGTCATGGACTTGGCCCACAATGACTTATAAGAACTCTGCTCCAAGAACACATGTGATCCCAAAGCCAAAAGCTCTACCGCTTATCAGGTCCAAGTACTGCAAATTCTGCCCATAAACAATGCTGTCAGAACTCAGTGTCCCCAGCCAAGAGGGGTGACAAAACATTGGATGGTCCCAAAATAGTGAGAACACCTTGGGCTGACCTTGGGCAGTAGGTAAATCCATACATGCTCAGATTTTTGGACATATTAAAGCCCCAGAGTTCAGAGGCATATCAACCTGTGTTCCTGTTTACTGTGCTCTGTCATCTGTTAGGCCTATTCATACTAAAAAACAGTGCCTTTACACTTGACTGTGACTCTGCTTTAATAAACACTCATTGAACACAGACTGACTTCTAGTCACCTTAATAAGGAGAAAAGCCAACCTTGGGTGGGGTGCAGGACTAGAGATGCTTGGGTCCTGATTTTCAGCAATCTCCCAGTTCTGTTTAATTATTCAGACTCTAAAGACTCCAAAATATTTCCTAATGCTGGTCAGAAAATAGCCATAGTAGTAAAGTCTTGCATTATATATCACAGTCTACTGATGTACGCAGTTCTCCAAAACCTGCCAAGATGATTTCTCTGTGTTGTTTTTTTTTTCCTTATGCTGATTTTCTTAACCTGAATATCATTTATTCTCTTCTCAATAAACAACACTAACAATAAAAAACTCTCTTACCTTTCAGGTCTCATCTTAAAAAATTATTTTTTTCCTCTGAAGTCTTCTAATGTTTTCTTCAATGTGTATTTGACAAGTTCATTCTCCGTGCTCAAGCTCTGTAAATATTTGAATTATGTCTCTATAACATAAGCATTCACTTATTTTAAATGTCCTGTTTATATTCTACTTTATGATATGCATGGGCTGAGGTCTTATTTTGTGTACTTAGATATTTCTATACTCTCTGGAACAAAGAAAATGCTTAGCAGGTATTTATTAAATGAATGAACCATAATAATGCTGGTACAATTTTAGCATTTATTTTTAATTAAGACTTTCACCATGATCCCTATAACTAGTTGGGTAGTACTTGTAATACTAAATTTATGACTTGTAATATACACCATTGCACAGTTATCTTTAAAAATGTAAATTCATATAGGTTGACATCTAAAGTAGTTTTCTTTAGAATAAATAACATAATGACCAAGTCATTGCCTTGTTTTTCCAGTCATTTATATTATCATAGTAGAGAGAAAAAAAAAATCATCCCTGAGCCTCTTGGATGATTTCTCTAAATGCTGGCGCAAAAGGATTGATATATGCTATGACATCTGAACCTAGTGTAACTAGTATAGCTGAAAATGTTATTCATAGTCTAATAAATATCTAATCCCTGTGAATCTTGCTGAGCTATTTGCCTCAATGATTTACTTCACTAGTGAATTACAGATTGATTTTGAGTCATATTAAGGATATTTCTGTAAAAATGTAGATTTTAGCTCCACCAATGTCATCTTATCCTCATATTTTAGAATTATTGAAAAGAAATGTTCAAAGAAGATTTTTGCTGAACCACTCATTATTTTTGAGTCTATTAAATCAGTGTCTTGCTGCTATTGTGTTCCTAAACAAATACGTAATCTATTTGTCTACTTGTAATTTAACAATTGAACACATTGTCAATTATTCCTTAGTGTTTTATGATAAACTACCTAAAATAAATATAGTCAAATATGAGAATTTTATTGATTTACTTAATTTCGTGTTAATAGTTTTCATATTATTCCACATTCTCAAATTAATGCCTACAAGGGTTCTATTGGCTACTTAAAATGCTCTTGCACATTGAGCAGCTTTCTCATTGAACTATCCATAATGACTTCTAAATGCTTTCCCTAAGAGGTTCAGACTAATTCAGAACCCATCAGTGTGCATGGGAAGTTTAAATTATGTTTCCCAATATACATTACCTTGCACTTATCTGCACTAAATTTAATCTGTCATCACATTGCCCAATCACCCAGTTTAATTAGATCCTTCTGGATTTCCTCATAATCCTGCATGTTTTTTTTTTCACTAACCTAAATGATTTTTGGTGATCAGCAGAAATTTAACACCTCACTATCTACTACATCCTCCAGATCACTCATATGCTTTAACAGCCTTTCGCCTGCTATCAGCATCTTGAGCACCCTGCTATGAAGTTGCTTCCTATGGAGAAATATGTGCTTTTCATTTCAAATAGCTTAATCCATATTTATCCATAAGAAAGCATACATTTATAATTCTACTAGTTTTATGTGAGTTATCAAATAATTTTTAGGGATTTTAAAATTTAAAATGTATTTCCACAAGTATATAATGAATTTTTTAACCATCTTAGAATATTCTATAAGTTTTGTGTTGGGAGAAGATATGGAATTAATAGAAGACTGAATGAGTTCTAAGACTGATTCCAAATGTAAAAGTACCATGGATTTACAATATTGTGGAGAAGGGAAGAGGAAATTAAGACACTGAGTACCTAGTAGTAGTTGCTATTAATTACCTTGTGAACTTCATGTGTACAAACTAAAACAAAGGAAATGACTTTAGTTCTCATGTATTTACAAACAAGGAAACTAACATTCAGAAAAGTAGATTTGAGTGGAACAGAAACAATCATAAGCCATCCCACTGGACTATTTATGCAGGCTCCCATGTGATTGACAATATAATCACTAAATTTATCCCTCATCTTCCCTTATTTTCTTTAAATCATTTTGGGAATATTTTTGGATCCAGTAAATATAAATAAAAATAGTATATGCAGTCATTTCATGATTAGTATTGTAGAAGACTTTTCAGGATAATTACTTCTAGACATTGCTGATGGGTTTATATTTTCCATATCCCATAAATTGTTTCTCAAATTCACTGTGTTAAAAGATATTATATAAATATATATTTGAAATGGGTTTTTATATTTCTGTGGTGTTAAAACAATGTATTTTATAACTAATATTCACATAGTATACATTATTTAGTACTCTTTTGGTCTGGCGAAGAAAAACTAAAAATGATTGATAGAAATACTTTTATTGATTTAGTCATGTAACAGAAAAGGTTAAATGTAGATGTTTGAACCTAAATGATTTAATGAGAACCCTTCTTCCTCCATCTTTTAATTAGCTCTGTCTCATATTGGTTTTATGCCCTATACACAGATGTCACATGATAGCAAAGTGACTGTGAGCAGTTCTAAATTTGTACTTCAAGGTTTAAGTCTGATGGTACAAAGTCACAGATCTCTTATTTCAACAGACTGAACAGTCATTACAATTCTTTTTATTGCTTCAATCATGTGCCCAGCTCTCAATATTTTCTATTGTTCTCCAGCTTTAATGAGACAAAATGACACAATACTGTGTAATTTAATATATAAGGCAGGTTGATTTTGATTTTCATATATATTATAAAATAAGGTTGTTTTATACTAAAATCAATTTAGTTAACTTGATCAACACCTCACGTAGTTATCGTGCATGTCTGTGTGTGTGGTGAGAACATTTAAAATCTATTCTCTTAACAACTTTCAGGTAGACAATGAAATATTGGTAACTATGGTCATGCATAATTTGAACCATACTCCAACCACTTACCCATCACGAATGCCATAATTGTAATTTATAATCAAGAGAACACAGACCAATGATCAGAACACTGAGCATTAGTCAGAGCTTAAGCAGTATGCACCATACATGGGAGCACATTATTTTCTAGCATCACGGCCATAGTAAACATGGAAACAGCATAATAATTGAAATCGCAATGCTCTTTCCTATTTTTCCAATATCGCTTGTAAATTTTTATACAAATTTCTCAAATTTGGTGGTTTTCTCTGTACTTAAATCATAATCATCATTATCACATAACTAATACAAGTACAGAAATCCATAGTTGAAGTGAAATTTTATAAAGAGAAGATCAGATGTTCATAGACATAGAAACAAAAAACATTTTTACTACGAGTATGATCTCATTATTCAGGTAGAAAATGGAACCTCATTGTTGACGTGTCATTGGAATCAGTCTTGCAGTTTGTATACCTTGAAGCCTAAATTAGAACACAGTTCTTCTTGACCCAAACCCTGTGTTCTTTCCACTAAAACATGGTATCTTATCTATTCTGTTTATGAAAGCTTTTATTCTTCTACACAGAGCAGACACTACTGGTTCAGCTCTTTGTTTGCTGCTTTCCATGTCAGTTACAGACCAAGTTAAATTATTTACATAGTTTTTCATTTCCCTTATTATATGACTACCATAATATTTAACCACTGTTCTATTATTGAATATAAGGTAATCTCATTTTCTCTCTACAAATAACATAACCATGAAGATCTTTGCGCATAAATCTTCGTCCACATCACCTTAGGAAAAATTATTTGAGAGGGAATTGCTTGTTTAAAGAGTATGAACAGTTTAGAGATTTTTGAAACATAAAGCCAAATTGCTTTCCAAAAATGTTGTACCAATTTATGTTCCTGCCAGATGTGAATAAACATTGAAGTTTTAATTTGCCTTGGGGTGGGGTTGGGACAGGGAATTAATAGTATCACATTTTTACAACACTTTGGGGGAATTTTAATCACTCACTTTGTAACTCTCATGACAACATAGTTGTGTTTTTGTTTGTTTGCTTGTTCGTTTGAATATGTATTTTATATAAGGGAAGTATCAAATCAGGTAGTTCTAATTCAAAGCAACAGCAATATTTTCTAGGCCTTTCACAGATTAACTACAGAAGAAAAATTAGAATGAAATGTGAGATATCACATATGATAGAGAACTTAATAATGGACTTACTTTATTGAATGTTATTTCAAACTTGCCTCCTATTTTTTACTGTAAACTTTCCTTTTCACCAAACAAGATATGCATGAGAGAGTCTATCAAAGTAAATTTGCATAGTGGCTGAGGTTAGGGTTAGACCTATAATGTGTATTAGCCCTAATTTGGCTTTCTATGGAAATACAGGATAAAACAAAAAAGCAGTATAAGCTAAAAAGATTTCACAGAGTATCATGAACACCGATATTCAAGAAATATTATTTTAGCTTAAAAATCTATGCTCCTAAAATATTCTTCCTATTTATTTGGATACCTTTGAATGATCATCCCAATAAGTTCACATTTCTGAGAGTGATTAAGGGCCAAAAATATTCTAATTACTTAAGGATGATTGGTGGCAAATTTCTGAAATTTACTGAAGATTTATTGAATCAGTTTCAATAAATCAGAATTTCTATTAAGTAGTGCTTTTCACATTTAATTTACATATAAATCAACTAGATATTTGGTTAAATATAGAGAATGACTCCAGTTTTCTGGAATGGAATCAAAGCTTCAACATTCCTAATGGACTTCCTGATAGGGCCGATACACCTGGGCCATAGGTCATACTGGGAGTAGCAAATCACAGAAGTTTGATAACTCCAGCTTTAACTCAGTATTTATTTTTGGCATCAAAAATTTTTAACCAATCAAAAGGAACTGGGCTATTAACAAGTGATGCTGTAGTTAACCCTAAACGGCGATGCCATCAAAAAAGATTACAAAAGAATGTGGAACATGGGCTATGAAGGCACCCAACATTGTATAAACTAAGAAGAATAAGTACTAAGGCATTTTTTTCTAGTTTCACAATCTAAGTCAGGTATGGAATTCATAAAACTTACTCAAGGTAAATTTTCTACTGACTACCATTCGAAACTAATGTTATCTGATAGATTGTTCTTACTGCCTCCCTAATTTTCTTCTTATATTTAATGTGAACTATTTGTCATTCATGATTTTTTGGTCTTGTTGAAGTAAAATCTAAATCGCACTGTGAGGCAAGATACTAACTGTGCTTATGGATGCTACCTTGATTCTTTTTAGCAGATATGAGGTAGTTTATTGGACACCTTATTTTTCACAAGAGAACGGTAATCCTACCTGAAATTTTAATGATTAATAAAGTACATCATTTTGTATTCAAATGCCAGATGGCCTATGTGAAGTTCAGGTACTCAAATAAAGTGTGATCTTGAGTTCACTGTAATTCAGTTTTTAAACAATGAGAGAAATAAGATCTCTGATGGACTTTATGAAGGATAGGGCAACCACAAATTTCATTAGTGAAAATGTCCTAAATGTAAAGAACTCTGGCCAATTAGATACTCCAAATAAAAACATTTGCTCTTTGAATAGGTATATTTAAGAATATACCTTCTCTGGATAATCTATAGACACACTAGCACACCAAAAGCACTGAGAATATAACAACTGACAAAATAAAGCCATTTCTAGGTATTGTGAATATATTTAAAAGCATTAACAAATTCACATGGCATTAAATCAGATAATCAGAATTCTGGGTGCTTGTTCTCAGTCATATGCGCTAACTGACATATTTTGAATACTATTAACCGTATCCATCTTACTCCAAGCAGTTTTTGTTATTTCATTTATTTTCTTTAGCAAAAACTAGTGAGAAGGTTCAAGTCATTTTAACATTCTTCTGTAAAAAAAAAAGGGATTAAAAATAACATGCATTTAAAAATGCAGTTGAGAAATCAGTTACAGTAACATTTATGCTTACTGGTTTCTTGTTTTGTGAGGTGCCTGCAGACTATTTGTGTTGCTAATTTTTTGGTCTATGTATGCTTCTAGGAAATATTCACTTCATTATCCCAGGTCTCTACACTACATTCTAGGAAGAGATATTGAAAAAAACAACAACTCTGATTTCAGTATCAATAGAATTATGCCTTTGCTGAATAACATTTGTATTTTTATCTTATTGAAATTATAAAGGAGGGCATTGATTATGTTTCCATTTTCTATCTTGGCTCTGGAAGAATTAGAGCTAACAAGCAAATAGTGTTCCATATGTTGTTCTAGGAATACTACTGGAGCCCCCAGTCGTTTTGCATTGTCAGTGCTCTGGAGAAGAGAGGGAAATGGAATATTTTGGCTTCGTTAAAACTGTAGTTACCAAATTACAGTTAAAGGACTAGAAATGAGCTGAAATTCCCCTACATTAATAGATTTTAGATTGTCAAAGTTATAGAAATTTTTTGCTTGAATATTTTGCCTTATAAAAGAAGAAAGCAGATTATTTGATTTTACAGAAATAAAGAACAGCATCATGAGAGCCAAACCAAGTTGTTTGTATAACTTTTGATTAAGTAAGTGTTATTTATTTGTCTGCTCTCAAACAATACATAACCCACAAGTATTATGCATTTATCAGTCATTGTGGCATGTTCTGGATTTGCAATAAAACTCAGATATGACAGGGGCTCTACTCTAAAGGTGTTTACAGTTCACTGGTGGATATAACCAAGAAAATCAACAACCGCCCATGGAAAGAAACAATATTAACACCTTTTTTAAATTTTTTCTATGTTCTACTCCCAGGGAAGAAAACTCTTGTTAGAATATTAGAATCCTGTCATAAAGAACTTTTGACTAACCAGGCAGTATGAATATGCTTCGTAAGGAATAAGGGTCCACTTCCATATAGATCCACTGCATTCCCTAGAATATAAATCTAACATGTAGTTATGGAAGGTAACTCAACCAAAACAGAGAAAAGATGTGGCAAACTTAGAGTCACAAAATTAACACAAATGTTCTAAATAAGAGATATCCTATTTGTTTAGAAAAGCTAAATGTATATGCTATTTTCCTGTGATTGTAACACATACCATTATTCTACCTTTTGATATTTCCCATGTAATTTTAATACTTTCTTCAATGTGCAAAAATCTCTCCCAAATTCTAAACTTAGCATGTGTTATTCTTTAGTAAGGAACTCTACCCCTTCTACTCTTCCCCAATTCCTTATTGATACAATCGTTTAGATGTCAATCTCAAATAGTAGCATTTAGTGATTATGTAGTTTCATTGCAGCAGATGGTGCCTCTTGTCGTGATTTCTTGATATCATTAGTCATTATATATTTGCAATTGGATATATTCATTTACAGCTAAAGTGTTACAAATTTTATCTTGAAAATTCTACTACATTAGCAAGTGATTAATACTCATGATAGCTGGATTAAAATGAATTAATTACAGGTAAAACCTATTTACTTTCATAAACACTGTTCACATTATTCATTTCAGTTATATGACTTTATTTTCTCATTTCTAAAATGAGGGACTTCAATTTATAAGTTCTAGCTTCTAGTCTGATTTGCCATTCTATGATACTACAAATTTTGGTAAACTAATTTCATGTTTCATCTACATATCAGGAAGACAATATCAGAAAAATAATGCTCCAAATAATTGCATTCTTTGGTGATTTAAAGTTCTCTGTTAAACAGAAAAAAGATAAATAAGGAAGAAAGAAGCTCTTACATACATTCTATACACTAGTAAGTAGAGAAAGAAAATTGAATTCTCAATTGAATAATGATGAGGCCATTATTAAAGTGAGTCTGATTTATCCAGGGGTGTAAAAATGTCTATCATATTTTGTACTGAGTATCTGCAGTGAAGGCATCATCCAGCATCCATTCTGTGAATACTCTTTTTCTTCTTTCTTGAGCTGCAGAAAGTGATAAACAATGGGTGGTTTCGTAAATCTAGATTTCTGTACGGTCTTATTTGTCATGACATATTGCCAATGTTTTCCGTTTTAATTTCTTATAGAATGATAAGCTTATTGGACCAGATAAATAATTTCACTCAAAGAATATAATAATTGAGTGATCTCAAAGACCTGTTGAACTTCAGTTGCAAATTGTTTTTTATTTTATCATTTCTGGTTTCAAATCATTTATGGTTTGGCACTGAACTAATTCTCATATGTTATAAAATAATGAATTGTCTCCTTCAAAATCTAGGCAACCTGTATTATTTCTCTGTATTTTTCAGGTTGCACATATTATAGTCTTTATAACTAAATAAATGCTTTACAAATTTCCATTTATTTTGGGAAGAGAATGTTAAGTGCTTCAAACTTATTTGTTAAAAATTAGAAAAAATATGAAATGGAATGATAGAAAATACCTGTCTGATAGTTTAAATAGCTTTCTGAGACAGAAAAAAGAAAATCTAACAATATAGACTGGCTTTAATTACTAAAAATCTTCCTTTTTTGTTTTTTCAAAAGAATCCTTTGCGAAAAAGCAGTAAGTCAATTAAAAACATTTGTATTGCTAACACTGTCTGACTTACCGATCAAAAAAAAAAAATGACATCTGCTAACCAGATGTAGATTTTTCTTAAGATTTGTCACCTAGAAGACATGCTTCTTAACAAAAATGAGTTGTCAACAAAAACAAAACAACTAATTCCTGTTTAATTGCATTCTCGTTCAATGGCCTAACACACTCTGATCACGTTTTTCCTAAATCATTTCTTGCCTCAAGCTTCCTATAAGCCTAATTTTAAAATGCAGTCCACATTGTGATTACATTTTCAGTTTTATAGTATTATTCACTAAGAATCTATATTATGTGTCATCAAAATAGTCTTTAGAATTAAAGTTTACATTAGTACTGGATACCTATCACAATGTTTTATGTGCAATGTTTATGCTGCAACTCTCTCAGACTTCTTGATTTAAGGTGCAATATTACAACGAGCCAGTGGATAATATTGGTGTGTGTGTGTGTGTGTGTGTGTGTGTGTGTGTGTATGTTTGTGTCTGTATGGGCTTATTCGTAGCATGATGAGGTCTGTGAAGAGTAGAGGATATTTGCTTAAAACAGTGCTATACTTTTACCAAGGTTATTGATTAAAGTAAAATCAAGAAGTGACAGTAATCTCTTACATAATGCACTTCCTAGAATAAAATTTTTTAAAAAAAGCAAATTAGTCTTCCTATCTGCTAGTAAAATTCAGACGAGATTGATTTCATCTAAAGTTTTCAGAGGCAAGATTTTTCATAGAAATTCAATTACAATATTGTCATTTTCTTGTACTGCATATTGTATTTACAAAGTGAATATTATGAATATTTCAAATAAAACATAAGAAGTAATATAATTTATATTCAACATTATATTTTACTTGCAAAACTGTCAGACACTTTCACTATGGTTGTAAAATATATCTGATGAATATCTCTTGTATTATTTAAAGTTTGTAGTAAAAATGAATGCTGTTTATTTGATTGCATCTTACTGCTAAGATGAATTATTATTAAACCAAAATTTTTATGCACGGGAGAATCAGATATAGAGAAACTCTACTTCTTATACTAAACTGTCTTGAAAATGCAAAATGTAGAGTTCAAGTCAAAACATGAATTTTAAAGCACATTTTTTTGCATCTATTCATCTATTTTAACAAAAGTAAGTTTAAAAGCAGTCAGAATTCAGATTTTAACATTTTCTTAATTGAATTTTACTTGTTTTACAGGGAGTATGAACAGAATTAGAATGAAAATGAGGATGAGAGAACAATAACATTAATCTTAAAAGTTTTATAACATCTTTGTCTTCCTTATGAGAGCCAAATGCAGAAGCATTTCTACTTTAAAAGTAGAATAAAGCAAAACCACAAGCATGATCATTCAAGTTAATTTAATAAATCTCAATTATACACATACTTTAGAGTACTAGGATATCATATATTCTCAAACTTATAATTGTTACTTATATTCATAAATAATGTAAATATTTAAAAAGTAATAAAATGCCAAAGTATATTAGAGTAGAAATTGATAGGTAGTCAAATATATCAAACAACACACTATCACTGAAATTCTCCTATTTACTAGTTATAGAGCAGGTAATTAGTAAATATGTCTATTATCTCAGTGATACACATGAGAGTTCCATTTTAACCATTCATCTAGCTCATTAATTCAACAAATATTTGTTGTTAGGCATTGTGCTGTTTTACATGCATACAATGATCAAAATCACTTTCCCCACATGCTCTGAATTTAAAATCTGGTGACAGCCTATCATACAAAAGTAAATGAATATTATAAGAAAGAAATAAGAGAGAGAAGTGCATCACACGATAGGAGTGCAAATCAGAAAAGCTACTATCTTTAAGAAGACTATGGAAGTTCTCTTTGAATATCACGATTTTGTTGTTTTTTTTTATTTTAAAATAATAACTAATAAAATAAAAATAATTTAAAAGCTAAGCAAAGCAATTCAAATAAAGGAATGTGTAAAGACTCTGGGCAGGATTGAATCGAATTTCTCCCAACATGCAAGTCATCTAGTAAGAAAGAAACAAGCGAAAAACAGATAAGCAAATATAATAGTAGTAATCTGTTGGCTAAAAGTTGGTAGACACTTTAGTAGTATTAGTGGTTAAATCATTTTTTTGACACATCCTTATTAAGGTGCCTTTATCAGACAGTAGCTCAGCCAGTAAAACAATTTTAATCAAGAAGATTGAGTGCAGCTCAAATTGGAGTTACCAGTGTTGGAAATCATAGCTAAAGCAATCAAAATATAAATGGTGTTATGATCTAGGTTCTCACAATCTAGTCATGTTTATAAATTGCTAATTAAGAATAACAAATATATTTTGTTGAGAATTTTTGCATCAATATATGTCAAAGATATCAGGCTGTAATTTTCTTTCTTCGTGCTGTCTTTATCTGGTTTTGGAATCAGAGTTGGCATCATACTGGAAGTTTGGTTTACTCTTGGAATGTTTTGTTTCCAGGAATGTGTCCATTTCTTCTAGGTTATTCAATTTATTGCTATATAGTTGTAAGCAATATACTCATAATCTTCTGTATTTCTGCCAGATCACATCTACTGTGATTATTGCTCTTTCATTTCTGATATTATTTGTGTTTTTTTTCACTTAATTTTGAGGATGTGGAGGAAAGAGAACTCTTATTCACTGTCTATAGGAATACAAAATGGTGCAATCATTCTGGAAGGCAGTATGACAATTCCCCAAAAAATTGAGAGTGGAAATTCCACATGATCCTGTTACTCCTCTACTGGGAAAAAAACACAACACTTATTCACAGAGATATATGCATCTCCATGTTCAATACAGCATTATTTACAATAGTTAAGAAATGGAAACTACCTAAATGTTCAACAAGTGGGTGGATAAAGAAAATATGGTATGTATACACAACAAATATTATACAGCCATGTAAAGGGATAAGCCCTGCCATTTGGGGCAATATAGATGAACTTGGAAAGAATGATGCTTAGCAAGATAAGCCAGAAGGAGAAAGACAGACATTGTATGATATCACTCATATGAGATGTATAGAGATGGAAAGCAAATGAATGTTAAAAATTAAACAATAATAAACTTAAAAAAAAAAGAGAGAATTAATCCAAAGAACAGCCTTTTAGTTGCAGGGGAGCAAATCATATGGTGCAGGAAGAGATGGGGGAGGGGTGGGGTAGTAATGGGGCATTGCAAATTGTAAATTGTAAAGTGAAGGGAAAAGGGGGAATAATGGTAAACCTACTGCATTATATACATGCAAATTTGTTATATCTACCTCAAACTGAGTTAATGCACTATTCCATCAATAAAATCAGATAAAAGGAATTTTAAAAAGAATAACATATAAACTGTAAAAGAATTTATAATATAATTAAAATACTAATATATTTTTGCATATTCTTATCAACTCAGTGTGCTTTTAAGCATTTATATTTAGGTGAATTTTCATAAGACTATGCAGTGAGAAAATCAGCGATTATAATTCATAAAATTATTGAGAGAGTACTAATTATGTCTCACTTAAATATGCTGAAAAGATTATAAGAATTTCTACTGGTTCTCACTTCTTTCTGAGGCTTAGCGTCCAAAAGCAAACACTTTGTCAGTCACATTTGGAGTTCAAAAAAATTCTCTTGTTATTTAGACCCTTGTAATTATACATAATATCCATCTGATCACAGCCTCCCAATGGTCAAAGTTAGAACAATTTGAGTACCAAAATATAAAAAGTAGTATGGCAGAAGTCAAAGTATAAAATAAAAATGCATTAGTTCATAATAATATGAATAAATATTTGGAAAAAATGATTAAAAGGGAAAGAATACAAAAATCACCAGTGTAAAAGAATCCCAAATAGTTTATAAGATACTCCCTCTAGGACTTGGAGCATAAATCTACATTCTTGAATTGTAAACTGCATTTAGTGATTTCTTCCAAAACAAAAAAGTCAAGTGAACTTTTTAGTAGAGAAGCCTGATGAACACTACCCAGCCTTGTAATAAAGGTTAACATTAAGAGTGATAAGTCATTCTGATAGTATGAACCCTTGATATTACATGATGAAAATGACACTTTACCTTTGGGATCATCTTGTCCAAAACATATAACCCCATTTTAATCATGAGAAAAATATAAAAATAATTCTTATCAAGGGACATATTAAAAATTGACTAGTACTCTTCAAAACTGTCAAGGTAATCAAAATCAAGAATTTTGAGCCAGTGTCACATTAAGACACTGATAAGCTATGAGGACAAAATATAATCCATTCTGAATAGGCTCTTGGAACAAAAGAAGGAATTAGGTATGGACGGAAGTGCAATCTTATCAATAATATTTTTACTTCACGGTAGCAACTGTTTCATACTAGTAAAAGTTGATAGTAATACTGGAAGCTGGGTATTGATATTATAGAACTCTGCTGTTACCCCAATTTTTCTGCAAATCAAATCCTATGTAAAATAATAAGATTCCAATAATACAATTTTAATTGATTTTTCTCTTACAAAGTTCAATATAATAATGAATGTAAATCACATTTGCAAATGCTTGAACATAAAAGACCAGAAATCCTCACTTGCGTTTCTCATACATTTTCAAGCAATAATCTCATTTGAAAAATAAATTTAAAAGCATCATTTAATCCTAGATAAATTGAAGCATTAAAATCCCTCAACTAGAGTGATGTCTTTAGAGGTAGTGCCAGGATTTATATGGGAGATATGAGGAATAGATTTTATTTTCCCCACAAAATATGAATCTGAGATGCTGTTTCCACTGCAAGCACAACAGAAAGGAAGGAAACTGAGAAAGAAGAAAATGATATTATTTATATTGTTTAAGCCCCAATGTCAGATCATATTTAAAATTTACCCCTAGTCTTATTATCTATGTTGGTCAATAAAATTTCCTTTGCAAAATTTAGCTTGAGCATACGGCTATAAAAGTCTTAAATGGTAAGAGGGTTTTATAACTGAGCAAGAGAGAAAAGTTCAATCCATTGTTAGAAGCTGGTTTCGTCAAATTTTTGCATATGTTCATATTTAATAAAGTCTAGTCTTGTTTTTCTCTTTTCCTATATTATCACTTCTCCCTGTGTATATTCCCACATTTATTTTTATTTCTAATGAGGAAGAGTTGATTGTTTTGCTATGTTTTTAATCTCCTCTCACCCCAAGAATCTAAGTTATTTCTGAATAAAAACAGAGCTACCTAAAAGGAGGAAAAAATCAAAACTAGCTTATTTACATTGCATTCATGACATCATAAATGTATGTTGTTTACCTTCTGTAAACCATTAACATTCAGAAAGAAAAAGAAAACTTTTTTGATCTTTCTGTTCCCTAAGACCTAGTACAGTTGTTTCAAAAGTACACATCAAAATAATTTCTCTAACTTATTATATGTTTATGCCAGAGATATGTTCATAAACATTATAATGAGTGGCTAGCTGTTGGAAAAATGCTGAAATAATTATTATGCTTCAAAGAAATGATTCTAAAAGTCAACAAATTGTTTTCCCATTTCAAGAAGAAATGCACTTGAAAACATTCCTTGAAGGGAACAGATATTATCAGGAACAGGACCTTTAAAAAGCAATAACTCCATATATGAACAACTAAATGTTGCTTTGATCTGTCATTGTCTCTGGTTGCTAGGGGCAGACTGTTCTCCTCCATGATGTTGTCTTTCAGAATTTGATGACCTATCTCCTATTCTGTTACTGAATTGACCTGCACTCATTTCTATGTTGTTTTCTCAGTTTCATTCTCATTCTCTTCACCCCTGCCATATGCATTCCGTATTTGTTAAATGATATTTGTCATTACATTAATCAGAAAAAAATCTATTTGGTGTAGGGAATTAAAAGAGTAAGAGCTTCTGTGAAAAGCAAAACAAAACAAAAAGGAACAGAAGACATTATGGTAAGCACACGAGTTAGTTTGTTAGCAAACATTTTTGCCAAGCATTCTTAAATTAGTCTGGGGATCAAAACTAAACAGGACACATTAGTTTCTGTAATGATCTAAAAATATAAATGAGAAAAACAAACATAGGTAAATAGTTACAATTCAGCATGATATTTGCTATCAAGTAATGCATGCTGATATTGTACCATACAATAATACTTTAATGTACCCAAACCCAGTTCCTTTCAGAGTTCCAAAATAATATAAAAAGATCATTGTCTTGATTTCTTCTTTTCCTTAGTAATTGCCATGCCAAACTTCACCATCTATCTAAAAACTGACCACAAGTCCCTCGAATGCTTCCTAACATAAATCTCTGCAGCAACAAAAGAAATTAGAAAATGAAACAGCTAATTCCATAACAAGGTAATGGCACTTCAAAGACCAAAGAGCAATCTAAACTAAAGTCTATGGATTATTTCTTTCAACTTCTCTTGCTTTTTCAAAGGTCAAAAGACCAGTCTCTACACACAGTTGCCTTGTTCCTCTAGATCAGTTCCTATAAACTCATTCTAAAGGAACCTTCAGTGAGCAGATGATGTATTGTTCTGACTACATCTTTTTATATGATCCCTAAGAAAATCAAATATTTTCACCCATCTCCTTTGGATTCTCTTCTGATTGGATTTGCTGGGATTCGAGGCAAAAATAAATAGAATAAATTGAATTTCATTAAATTCAATTAAAAGCATACTAAGAGTATCAAGAGATTTTTTTTCCAATATGTTAATTGTATGCAAGTGGGAGTGGGTACGTGAAAAGATAACCCATTTTTGAAAAGTCATATTGTTTGAGGTTTTCTAAGTATAATTGTAATGCCCTTTGTCTTTTCTTGTATCCTTTTCATACAAATAGTCTACATCCATGTTGAACTTTTTCCCCCATTTTTAAGGATAAACCTGGAATCTGACAAATAAGGCATTTTGATGACATCTTGATTGCTAAGTGCCTGGGACAGTTTATTCACTTGTGTACCTTTCAAAATAGATGCTTTTAATTAACCCTAGATAAAATATGTCTTTAGTTAAACATTATGTGTACCGGCTTGGGGCAGTTTATGTAAAGGCCATACTTCTAACAATATTTGCAAGAGAGCAGTGGACATTATCATAATTCCGATTTCCATATTTTATAAGTAATCAGAGAATGTGAAAAAAAACAAAAATTGAACAAGTGTTTCTTAAAAATATTACAGTCATTTGAAAAGTCATCCAATGGGCATATTACTATCTATCTTTTTTAGAAAATTTCTCATCCTACCTCTAAATATATTTTATATTTTTGGGAAGGATTCACAGACAAACCAATTACCTTCCTCCTTGTCTGCGAAGGGTAAAACATAACTTATGAGATTTAGCCTATAGGTGACTTACACAGCAGTTCAAGGGAAAAATAACTTTTAATAAAGTTTGAAGCCTCTACTTGTTTTCCCAAGGCACAATATAGCTGTTATTTATAGTTTCACTGAAAAAGCTAGTGGTGAATTTTCAGCACTTCATGTAACTAGCTTTCTGCTTGGGAAGCCAACATTATATTCCAAAACCAGCTAAGAATTTGTCTCTGACAGCAAGATTTTCAAGGGGAAAATTGCCAGCAGGGGTGGGTGGTGGGGGGATCCATAATTAAACAATAGCAGTTCCTGTTTGAAACCAACTGCATTTTTGTAAAATATACATCTTTACGTATACTATTCAAAGAGCTTATATTTTTAAATTGTGTAATATCCAGACAGCCTAAGTCAGGCAAAATCTTCAATAAAGTACTTTGTTAATGGATATGTGAGTTTCCTTCAAAGACTAGAGCAATCAATTCAAACCCAGCGGAGTTGGAGATATTTCAAGCATGATCTGTAATTTCGTTTTACTAAGACAGCTACTTAAACTTAATTCCTGTACCTATGTAGTTCAAACATGTGGAGCATTTTCTTCTTTATCTCCTCACAGTATGTAACATGTGCTGTTGTTAAACTGAGAAGAAAATGGCTATCTAAAAGAAACTACCAAAATGCTGTCCTCCTCCTTTTAAAGTGCTTTTTTTTGTTGTTCATGTGTCCTTGTAAATTCACCTAAAGGAAGGAGGTAGTTCTCAGGACTTCTTTCAGGCCAGCTCCCCAACTGTACCTCATAACTTCAAACTACTCTTATTACAAAATGGAAAAAAGTCCTGTCTTCTTCCCTTTGCTTGAGACCCTCCCAAGAAATTGTACTAGTTCTGTTTTTCTTTCACAGGCAAAAATCTTTCTTGATTGTGATTTTAATGTCACATTTTTCCAACTATTTAATCTCTAAGATTGCTATATTTTTCATGATTCTATTAAAAAGCCCTCTCAAAGCTCTCAGAAAATATCTTTTCATAAAATCCAACAGATTTTTCTGATGAAATCTGCAAAATATTATGCAATATATGCTCTCACTTTGTATAATAAAAAATTTCCCAATTTTTAGTTAAGCACATGGCAAACTAAAATAAAGGCACCTCTTGATCTCTTAGTTAAAAGTAGAAATAGTACTTATTACCACATTGTACATAGCTGGTGGGATTTCACAAAAAATGTCTTGATATATTTCTAAGGAATTTATCTCAAAGAGGAATTCATATACCATCATTCCTTCATCCTGATAATGGTTGTAATATGCACATAATGGTTAAAGATCTGGCAGTCACAAGTTATCATGATTTGAAAGATAAAGAACATGCGGAAAGCTAAAAGAAGAGTACATCCTTCACAATTTCACATAACTACCCTATCCTAGCAGTCTTATCTCTAAGCTTCTTTTGTGTGAGATAGAAAATGAATCATTTTATCCATCAATAACTCTTGTTAAAAGAATACATTATAGCATTCATTTCTCCAAACCAACTTTTTTAGTCTGGTAGTGTTATATCATTTCCCCTCTAAATCCATTGGTACAAGAAATAATTATAAATTTAGCACAATCATGCTGCAAGATCCAGCAATATTTGGTAACTGACAATTGTCCCCACCATTCAAACAGAATCCATGCCTTCATTGTCACACGAAATTGTTTTCTTAAAAATGTATTTACATAGTTTTTAACTGACTGAAATATACTATCCAACAATTAGAATTCTACACATAGTTGAAGTGTGTTACATTTTATGTGACATTTTTTCTTGACCAAATCTTGCAGTTTTTGATTATCATGTTTCTTTTAGTGATTCTTTAATGTGATACTTTACATTTAATAATTCATTTTATTGCTTAGTTCAAGTACCGCTGTCAACATTCAGTGTCTCGTGCTCTAGAAAGAAAGAATATGGTCTATCTATACATACGATTAAAAATTTAACAGAGGAAAACATGGCTATAAGAAAAGTGCAAAGTGGTATTGTAGATCAGATTAAAGAAACAGCATTTTGAGGAAATAAACACAGCATTAGACTAGATTTGAAAGTTTGACTAAGGTATTTCTTATGATAAATGATAGAGACAGAAGACATACAGAAAAAGAAAACACAAGAGCCAAGCAGAGAAGGGAAATTTTACTGAGAATTTGGAAAGATAAAAAAATCTTAATTTGTCTATATCATTGACTATGAGGCAGAGAGGAAAATTACATAGAATATATATTGGGTTATATTGTTTAAGGTTTTAATTTTCAGTGGAAATACTTATATTTAATTGTATTTACACTCAATATAAATCTTGAAACATTTTAAGTAGGGATTTGTTGTGACTATTCTGTTTTATGAAATCTCACCTGCCAGTGATAAATAAGAAAGTTTAGAAAGACTGAGGTAGGAAAGTCTCCAAAGAAACTATGATTTTTATATAGACAGTCTCATTTTTTAAACTAGATTGTATTATCATTTGTGAAGTAACTGTGATTTTTTCATGTATACTAAAAGATGTAGTAGTATTTAAATAAATTTTTATTGAATGGAAAAAAAAATCAGGGGATAAAGTATTAGGGAAAAATAGCATGCCAAATATAAAACTGATTAACTTTTCTTGTTTAACAGTAGGGTTTGAACCAATGAGGGTTATTTTCCTATTCTTTCTAAAAACCAGTGTTGGTATATATAATTAAGAAACATTTCTATATGTGTGCTCATTTAAGCATATACTTCTTGCATCTGGGAACATAAGAAACAGAAAAATTCATATACTTTGTAACTTACCATGGCTTAAGGGCAAGCGATACAAGGGAAATATTCAGTGAACTGAAAGGGGAATATCTTACAATACCATTTCATAGTTTAGTTAAGCAAATGAAGAAATCAGAGAAATGCTTTAAGGCAAGAAATAGCTTTTAAAACAAAGGGAAACAGAATTTTAAATCATAAAGTTACATGAGTCCATTTTAAAAAAAATGTACCAGTCTCATCATCACTCATTTAGAAGCATTTTTTTTCAGTCTGAACTTATTAGCCATTTTATTCAGACAAAATCTCTGTCCTCAAGAATCACTTGATTTGACTCTCACACTTTCTCTTGGCTCAGAAGTGTTTCCCTTCCTCACTCATATTCTACAGTGTATCAGGGTATCACCCCTATAGTGTGGTCAGAAATACCATCATACCCAGAAAAAGAGTAGCTGTTTAAGTAGAAGTTATAGTGCTAAAATGTTCCAGTGCAATCACTGAATTAAAATATTTATGTGTTGATGTTAATTTTAAAGTATGTCCATCTTAAACCTATAGGATGATATGTTGCAATGTATCTTCAATATTTTTTAAAGAGAAAATGCATGTGAGTCATTAAATTGATCTTTCATATGTGAAACACTGGGGATTATCTAACTTTAATCTTAACTGAAAACTGAGCAAATATTGTTCAACAGTATTTTAGAAGCAAAAACACCAGAGAAAGTTAATTTGTTGCCTTTAAGATATACAACTAATACACCGCTATTAACAATGGTAATATGTCTCAGTCTACATGGATTTTTATATTAGAAGACTCACACTAAATTTACAAGTTATTGGAAGATTATTCATAGGTACCATCAAGCCCATAACTTGATAAGTCATTCTTTTCTTCAGACTAAATCAGGCTCCTTTTCTTTCACATCACCTGTGTGATCAGTCTGTTTACCTACCTTTCATTACTTTCTTAACTAGCCTATAGCTACAAATTATTTTTCTTTTAAAGTTGCTCAAGACGATTGACAAAGCATAAAAATCCATCTTCAAATGAACATAACTATTTGGTGTATCTGTAAATTTTAGCATATGAATCACATGAAGATGAAAACTTGTTTCACCTTTTCACTACTTTCATCTTTAGTTTACAATATCCCACAGAGTTTGTGTATGAATTGAAATATTCAGACATTAGTTGTTCGTATTGTACCCAATGGATTCTTTTCCTCCGAATTCCAATTCCTAACGATGAATATGCATGTTTTGCATCATGTATAAGACCCACAATGTGTTAATTGCCTATCAATTCTTCATATTGGGAGGTTTATACACAGTGTCAAATTATATAATTGCTATCAATAAAGCTCAACTCTTTTAACATGCATACTAAAAAGCTTTCAGCTGACTTAATATCCTTGGGATTAATAGAGTAAAATTATTAAGATAGCTGTACTTTTTCAAAATAATTATAAAGGTGGCATATATTACACATAACACAACACACATATACACAAGACTGCCCCAATTACAAAAATTGTTGAAATACTTTTGAATTTTATTTTCCTTGTTTGAAGCTCTGATTAAGTTATGAATGTACACTTATTAGACATTTCAGAGTAAGAGGGGAGAAACGGTCTGCTTTGCTTTATATTATTTGTTTTGTTTTGGTTTTTGATTTTCTAAACAAAGGTGCAGGCAGGAATGGAGAAGCCTAGGCAGTCAGGCAGGAAGAGAGAAGAGGAAGCACTTTATTTTAATTTAGTTGTTCACATTGGTTGATCTCCGCTCCGCCATGCCTGTCCCATCCTGTCCCCCTCCCAACCTGGGTCTTGAATCCTGGACCTTTGGATCTATGTGAGACTGCTCCCAGGTGTGCTAGACCTCTAGACCAACAGGATGCACCAAGATCTGCTTTGTTTTAAGAACTGGTCTTAATATATTCAGTAAATTGATGATAGTTTACTGTGATTCTCTAGACAGATGTTGAAAATCTCATGGTACATGAAGAAATAATGTAAGTAATACCAGTGTCATGCCACATGCTAAATAAAGTAGCTCCTGATGGCATTATTAATGATTTAAGCATTCTTAGAGTGCTTCATCTCTTCAAACACATTTTTTTATAATGTCTAATGTTGTTTCTGTCCTGTGACTAAGCAGATAATCATGGCTATTCTTATTCAGCAAGTCACTTCTCGAATTGTTCGGTGTTGCCATGGGTATAAAAAACATCATGTAAAACACAATTCTATTCAATAAACATTTGCTCTTTTTTTCCCTTATGAAAAACTGATTTGTAGGGGGAAAAAGTCAGTTAAACTAAGGAGATTTTGGTGAAGGATAGTTCCAAAGTTTCTATTTAGCTGTTTCACATACATCTCTCAGATTCTGATATAAAGTAGCAGTTCAGCAATGAATTTATTATTACTCCTGGTGAAATTCCACTAAAATGATATAATTTTAAGCATCACAAGGAACTTTTTCTGACAATCTCATGGAATGAAATCATTATTACTAAATATTCATATAATTTTCCAATTCTGAAATCAATACCTTTGTTGAATTATGGTTGATTATGTTTGTGTTTGGAAGTATATGTTAAAGCCAAAAGAAATTGAGGGATGTGCGGTACAAATAATACTATGTAAAATTAATATACAATTAAGAATTCTTAGATTTTCATTTAAAGCCACAAGCTTGGCTTAGATATATAATTTAGGCAAAAACTGCTTTTTCAGCTATTGATTGTGCGAGCCATTGACACTAAGAGATGAGATCATCATTTTTTAATCTGGAAACATATTCTTGCATCAACTTCAAGGTCAAGAATGTGATTCAATTATTTCTATATTAACAAATGACTATTGTGTGCCGGCAATATGTCTGGGACTCTGCTGGGATAAATAAAATTTCTTTACAGTACTTATACACAATCATACAGCTATATAATTATAAATTGTGCTAATTCCTGTGATTAGAAAAGGATACAGTATCAATTGGGTCTGTCTATCTCTTTCATCAGAATAAAAAAAATAACTCAACTTTGGAAAACAATTTGACAGTTTCTTATAATGTTAAATATACTAGACCATATACTCATCAATCATAATCTTTTTTTAATGAATGAACAAATAAATTATTCCATATTGTTAGAGACATATTTCTCAATATAGTTAAGGAACAGATTGCTGATAGCCACAATGACATGGGTGAATTGTAAAAAAATGTTAAAGAAGTCAGATACAAAATGTGAAATATTTATATGAAATTCTAGAAGAGAAAATTCTAATCAGTCATTTCATCAAGCAAATTTGTGGGACGAGATAGTGGCATTAATTGGAAAGAGGCACAAAGGAGTCTCTGGGGTGATAAAAATATTTTTATGTTGATTTGCTGATAATTATACTTTTATATGAATCTGTCAGTTTTTTAGCAAAAAGTATATTTAAATTAAATCTTTTTTTAAACATGTATCATAGTGCTAACACAACTAATAGGAGATATATATCAGTCTGCAAAGTCAGAAATATTTTCTGATGAAGATGTATTAATGGAAATTAAACTGGTGAAGAGCATCATCATAGAAATGATAAAAGGGAAGGCAAAGAGAAGAAACTGCTACAAAGTAAAGGTTATGGTGTATGCATGTCGGAAGTAGCAGACATATGAAGAATTGGAACTAGAATTCAAAGACGGATGGGGAGGGTTTGAAAAATAAAACTGGAGATGACAATGTGCACTACATCAGTATTTGTACCATAATCAGGTTTTGTTACATCTGCTAGAAATAGTGATTAGAAAAGACAGAATAAAATCACAAACATCTCCAGCCACTGGTTAACTTCTTTTTAAAGAAGTAGGTATTTTCCTAATTTTCTGCAAACATTTCCATTTTCTTGATCAACCTCAGAACCGAATATAATTATTTTGAAATTTATTTATTTACTATAAGAATAAAATGGCAATTTAATTTTTCTGCATGTGGGAGGAATGAAAAATATTATCTGGACTTATTTAGACAAAGCATGCAAATTTACATAAAGAAATCTTGAAAAATAATATTCGCAATTAGGGAAAACTGGCAGTTTCTTACATTAGAATGTATTTTGAATATACTAGATTTATATCAGAACAGAGTAGAGATTTAAAAATATATCAACATACACATAATTTATGATAAAAAGAGCACTTCTGAGTAATGGGAATAATGCAATCGATCTTTTTATAAAGACTATTGAACTGGGGTGAAAGTTAAGTTGGATTTCTTATGTTGTCTTGTGTCAATACATCTATTTGCTGATATAACATTTTCCCACAAGGAAGGGAATGCTAATTTTGTTCAATATGTATACTATACACCTAGAAGAGTACCTGTCAGATAAAGACAATCAATAACTATATGCTTCAGAAAAATGACATCTGTGAGGGAAAACATTTGTACAATATATTGTGCAGAGAATATAAATTACATAAATATTGGGATGAGAAACACAGGGAAAAAAGTTCACTAAGAAAAATATTGGCTAAAAGCTAATTAATTTACAAAGGATTCATAAAACACGTTATCAAAGGTAGCCTCCTGAAAAGTAATAAAATAGCGCATCGGAGACATAGACAAGTGGAATAAAAAAGAATCACAAATGCTCACCAAATTCTAGAAAATATTTCCATTTCACTTATAATTTAAGGAATGCAAATAAAAATAACACTTTATAGTATTTTATAGTTTACTAATAATATACAGAAATAGGCAAATGTTTGATAATATTACGAGCTTGTGAAAAAGTGGGGAACTATACATCTTCAAATACTATTGGTGCCAAATATTTGGAGAAAAATTTGGCAAGATCTGTAAAAACTAAAGATGCACATACCAACTGACATAGATTGCACTGCTGTAAATTTTCAATATTCACATAAATTATATAAATATGTTTACCACTAATTATTATTTCTTGAAATTTGCCTTTAAAATAGGATTATTTCTGGAACTGATAGAAATAATAAGAAAGATAAGATCTTTTAACAATTTTCATAACTGAGAAGTTCACATTCTAGTTATAAGGTAATATGATATATGTGTAAGTAAGGTCAACAAAGCACTACATATAAAAACAAAATAATCATAAAGCAAATAAATTATCCATCCATATAATCTGTCATTTAATATGACATACACACCTAACAGAATATTATGTAGCCACTGAAGAGAATCATGTAGACATGCATATGGTGGCACAGAAAAATGTCAATGTTATGGACTTTTAATGAAATAAAGCAATATATGGAAGTGCATCTATTATGATGTGCATATATTTAAATTTTTCTGTGATGATAAATATGAAATATGGATAACAAAATTGCATTTTGCAAAGTAGTTATGGGATGAGAAAAAGGTTTTATTTAAAATATTTAAGCAATGTAACTATTACATCTAGGTATGTATGCATCATTATGAATCATAATCTATATATTTCATGAAATTCATCACTAATAGTCCATTTAATCCTTAATGTATCTGACACATTTTATCCGTTTGCCCACCATTTCCTTCTGGTAACCAGTTAGCTTGTCTTATAGAATGAAAGCTTTGTTGCATTTAGTTAGTTCATTTTTTCTTTTTTTGTTTTCTCCATATACTACATATGAATGAAATCACGAAATGTTTATCTTTCTCATCTGACATATTTTACTAAGCATAATTTCTATGTCCATGTATTTTGTTGAAAATAGCAGAATTTCATCTTGCTAACTTGCTGAGTAATATTCAGCTTTGACACTATAAGTAATGTTGCAATTAACATGGGAGTTCATAAATCTCTTCAAACTATCAATTTCGTGTTTCTGAATAAATACCCATAAGTAGGACAGCTGGATCATGTGAAACTTCTTTTTTTTTTTAAAGTTTTTGACCATTGTTCACATAGTTTCCACTGTTCTCACATCAATTTTCACTCCCACCAACAGTGTGTAAAGGTTACTTTCTCTTCATGTCCTTGCAGTTTTTCAACTTTTGGATGAGAGCCATTATCACAAGTGTGAGGTAATACTCATTTTTGTTTGCATTTCCCTTAAAATAAGAGATTTTGAACATCTTTTCATGCACCTGTTGGTCTTCTATGTGCCATCTTTGGAGAAGTGTCCATTTTAATTGCTGTTTATATTTGTTGTTGATTTTTATGAGATATTTATGTATATTGGATATTAACCCTCACTGGATGTATGATGTACAAATATTCCTCTCATTCAGTAGCATCTATTTTCATTTTGATGATTGTTTCTTTAGCTGTGCAGAAGTTGTTTAGTTTGATATAGCTGCATTTGGATATTTTAGCTTTTGTTTTCCTTGTGATTAGAGTCAAGTTCCCAAAGACATTTCTAAGGCCAATTTCAAGAAATGTGTTGTTTTAGTCTATGTATTTTATAGTTTCAGCCTTACATTAAAGTCATTAATTCATTTTAAATTAGTTTTTGTCTAAGATGTCAGTTAGTGGTCTTGTATTTTTCTTTTGTGTGTGGCTTTCTAGTTTTTCCAACACAATTCATTGAAGTGACTGTCCTTGATGCATTGCATGCTCTTGACCCCTTTGTCAAATTTAGTTGTCTATATCTTTTGTTTCTTAGTTCCCCATTCTGCTCCAATGATCTCTGTGTCTGGTTTTTCCTCCCAAATACCATGCTGCTCTGCTTATTACTGTTTAGTAGTATAATTTGAAGTGAGGAATTGAAATAACTCTATTTCTGCTTTGTTTTAATTTTTTTCCTTAGATGCTTTTACTATCCGAGATATTTTGTAGTTCTAAATAAATGTCAATATTTTGTTCTCTTTCTATGAAGAATTCTATTGGAATTTTTGGACTGCACTGAATTTACATGTTGCTTTAAGTGACCTCATTCATTTTTAAAATGTCAATTTGTCCAATGTATGAGTATGGAACATTTTTTCATTTCTGTGTCTTGATCTGATCTATTTCTTTTACAATGTATTGTAGTTGTGAGTGTACAAGTCTTTCAGTTCTTTAGTCAATTTTTCCAATGCTTTTTAAAATTTTTTTGGTTCTCTTTTATTCTTTTATATCTGTTTGTAATGTCTAGATTTTTAACCATGATCAAAGAATTCCAAGAACTATTTATTTTAGATGTTTACTCTGTGTTATTTAAAATTTCTCCATTATGCACATGTAATCCCTTTTAAACACTAACAAATTACCCACAACAGGTAAAATGACACTATAAGGCAAACTAAATTTTGTGTTCTTGAGGTTATAATTGCAGAGAAAAAGAGATATCATTTATTTTTTGGTCTGAGGAATCATTCCTCCTCAAATTTATTGTGAAAAGAATCCCTATATTTTCAATTTCTCAAAAAGCTAACTATAAAAAATACATTCTATTGTTTTACTTTTTAAAATCTGTATTGGATTCTGAAAATAGTTTGTATAATTTCACTTGTGTAATCAACAGAAAGAGATATCGAAATGCTGACACCACTCGAACACCAGTCTTGTACTAAAAGCGATGCTCTAGTGAGTTGGGCTCATTGTATCTTTCCCAGACTGAACTTTTTATTTACTTATTTAAAATTCTTATCCTGTTGATGGTCTGCATCATTTGCACTATCTAAAACTTCATGATAAAATATTTTATCTATACATCTGCAAAAGGGAAAAAAGATCATCTTGTTTAATTAGTTTTTAATTTGTCAAAGGCTTTAGGAACTAGAAAATGTGCAAATTTGTTTTCACAAATTAATCAAGAACAGAATAATTCTGCATTTTTAAGGATTTTCTAACAAGGTGCTGGATGTTGCTCACATTTAATTTTTGTCCTAATTATTTGTTTTAGATAGCTGTATTCTCTGCTCTATGGTTCAGAGAGGGTAGATGTTATCTGCATTATTCATTATGAAACAGTGGTGTACCTTGGTTAGACTCAACTCAAAACAGTTCTTATGACTAACCCTATGTCTCCCATAAAAATCATGAATTATGTAATGTACAAATCCTTTCACTATAACATCACCGTTTCTGGCAAGCTAGTCAGTTCTCCTTATTAAATGTTGCTCATTTGCCATATGGACTCACATTTTCAAGTTAATTATGAAACAGAGATGAAGAGATATTAAATTTGTAAAGTATCTTTCCAATTAAAAATATTTTAGGAGACCACACATATAAAATGATTTCTGCACAATAACACACATCAAAAACAAGTGTTCCTTTATCTAATTATACACAAAATGACACAAAGTGCTGGCCTGTTTTACTCAGGTTGAGTCACAACTGGCAAAATAGTCAGTGCATCAATACTGTAAAGTAAAAAAAAATATTGCATTGTGTATCATACAGGGTCTATAGCACTTTCAACTGGCTGTAATCATTATAATAATCAAATTGTTAAATATTTGTAAGATTGAAAATTTGTCATCATAAGACATTACTGATGTGAACACAAAGTCATTTTAATGAGTGCCATCAATTGTGATTTATGGTTTTTGAAATCCCAAATATTGTATTTTTTCTTTATCTCAAAAGTCTTGCAGCATACATCCTCTGAGCTAAATGTCTTCATTTTGTATAACTTATTTTCTAATTTGTAGCTGGAATGTATTTCCCAAATAAGAACGTTCTGCTTTTCTTTGTTATATATTTTTTTTTGACAGAGGAATGTTGATCTCTCCAGTCATGCAATTCTCATAACAACTGCCTTCCCTAAATTATCTGACTTTTTGGTACATAATTGTTTATTAGGTTGCTGAAGAAGAATATCATACTATATTTTTTGAGAAGATAAGGGTAAAACACTGATCTTTTTCTTTTCATTACTCAGTTTACAGAAGTAAACAAGAAGCAAATTTATTTTTAAATTTTATTGAAGGAATATGTGTCATAACATTATAATAATCACTTAAACATAGATTTAAGGTGTATATCATCATAAATGAACATCTGTATATAAATACATTAAATTTACCACTAACCATATTCTATCCAATGTGTAATTGAAGCCTCTTATCTAATTCACCCATTGTTGTGCATATTCTCTTCTGGCAATCACTAATCTTGTCTTACAGACTAACAAATGTTATTTTTATTTGTTATTTGATTCATTTGTTTGTTTGATATCTGTATATATCACATATGAGTGAAATCATAGCATGTTTGTCTTTCTCCTTCTGCTTACTACACTAGGCATAATTCCCTTTAGGTTTATCTATGTTGTTGCAAGTGACAGGATTTCATTTTCATGTTTAGCTGAGTATTATGAATGCATGTTGAGTGACTAATAGGTTATAATATAGCAATTATGTATTACAATTTTATTATGTCCTCACAAGAAGCCCAAAAGCTTCTCCAAATCACATAGTAATAACTGAGGGATCACATATATCTGAGTCCAAAAGCCATTCTGGTGGCATCTTTAAAATAATTTGTTTCAAAAGCTAGAACCATCACTATCAATATAATTGCCATTTTATTCTACCTTTCATTTGAAAGATATCTTAAGAACCAAGATGGAATCTATTATTCATTAGAAAATTCAGTGAGGCGTGAGGGTCAGGGCCTCTCATCTCCACTTTACAGACAAGAAAGTTAAAGAGTGAAGAATTTAAGGGACATTAATCATGATTATCAAGGGCAAATAAGGTTGCTACTATACAATGGCAGCAGGAAGACTCATCCAAATACTTAAAGAATTCTCCTGGGATGACTCAATATTACCATATCCAGAAGAATAAGAAAGGCAAGGATAACTTAAGACTATATTAGCTAGTCTAGTCAAGGAAAAGAGTATTATATTTTGTTATCTAACAAAAACAAATCAGAACAACAACAAAAAAAACATAATATAGTGCAGAATGTCAGTAGCTAACAAAAACTCCATTCAGAACTCACTATTAGGTAGGAATTTGAGCTGTAAATTGGAGAAGGAAAAGCATAGTCAAGGAGCAATAAAATGGCACTAATTTGTTTTAAAATGCAATTAGACATTAATAAAGAAAACTCAGAATGGAATATTGATGCTCAAAGTGACAGACTGAAAAGCCAGGGATCAATAAAACAGCCCCAATTCAGTTTAAAATACAACTAACCAAAACCAGGAAATTAACGCAATTCAGCTTAAAATGCAGTTAACCACAAACTTAGAAGCTTCAAGTGGACGAGTGGACGCTCAGGGTAACAGACTGTTGAAGCCAACAAAAGCAATAAATTACCAGTATGAACTTCTCCAATCAATTTAAAAGGTTCTACTAAGGGGTCGGTAGGAAAACTTGTCCCGCCCCAGAACTTCCCTAGGTGGAGTTAAGGGCAGATTGTCACCTGCCAGACTCTTAAAAACTTAGATTCCCAAAAGCACCCCTTGACAGCCCCCTTCCAGCACAACTCTCGTCCCCATGTCTACTTGGGGATGCACAGTTTTTCCTTTTCCTCCATAACTAGACACCTATGTTTCACTTCCATGTTTTACTCTCTCTTTTCTTCGTCGCCTGTGCCTCAAAGTAAATCTTCTCCTTAAGGACACAAAGAACCTACAGCTGAGAAAACTGAGACAACTGTTCTCTTCAGTATCACTACCCAGATATTCAGTTCTCCAGTTCTTTCTAATGTAGTCAAGCACATTATTTACTATGGTAAATGTTACAGTGTTCCCTTATTATTTTGTATTTGACTCCAACTTTTTCCTAAATGTTTCTATCCTCATGATTCAGAGTTTGTTTCATCTTCTGTTTTGTTTTGCTTTATATAAATCTACCATATCTTTTCCTCTTAAATTATTAAGGATACCTGGCATAATTATCTTGTAATCCACCTTCAACCATTTAGGATTGGACGCCAGGTCATTTCACAATGGTAAGAACACTGTATATTAGAGAGTTTAGTGGTCTTACTTGAATGGGCTTGTAGGATGAATCAACCACATTCATCAAATTAACCAAACTGATCATGGATTTTACCTGGGAATATATGTCAGATGAAGTAAACACAGAACATATTTGTTTGCTTAAATTGTTCTGCCATCTCCCAATTTGTCAAAAATGTTATGTATTTGAAAAAATACTTTGTTTTAGAAAATAAACACTGTATATCGTCATTGCAGCAGATGTAGATCTATCTATTCTGTTCTTTGGCTCAAAGTAAACAGTCGATATATGTGTCATTAGTTATTACTTGGGATCAAGAAGATAAATGTAGATATCTTTTAGAGGTAGTTAGAAAGACAGATAAAAGATCTCCACATTGACTGGAGGTAACATGAGTATGCGAGAATAGCAGTAACAAAAGGACCAGGTGTACTGTAGTTTTGTAAGCTTAACTGTGAATCATGAAAAACTGGAAGTAGTGATGAATTGTGTTCAAAAGTTTTGACTTATCATGACTATGAACTTAAAAATATCTACATACATAAAACAGTTTGAAAAAAGTCCTTATCAATAAGATATGTGCAGTTGATTGAAATAGCAAAAGACGAACATTACGGTGTTAAATACTAATTCCAATGTTTAAATTTTATTTTTATATAGCTTTCAAGTTATACACACACACACATATATATATATATATATATATATATATATATATAACACTACTGTTTGCTCTTTTCTTGCCTCCTAAATTGAATTCACTAAAGATTTATCAGTTGCTTACATGGAAATCATGTTACAGTATGAGGAAAACAAAATTGAGTTGCACAATCTGTAAAAATTTCAGGAAAGCTTAAACTTTAATGAAAAAGGCAAATGTACTTGCTAATTTATGAAAAGTTATGTCTTTAATTGCCCAGTGAAAGAGAAAAGTTCATCTTTGCATCATGTCAGTTTTAGCGAAGCAAAAAATTCTCCAATCGTGGATAAACGGAAGGGCACACAGAGTAGATGAAATCTTAATTAGGTAGAATTTGGAAGGTGAAAATAACAAGGTAATAAATTATTTTCCATAACATTTTATTACCAAGCAATTTATTCCGCATAATCTTACAATAAATTAGAACCGATTTAAAAGTGATTTACTAGGGCAAGCATATTTGGTTCATGTAAATGTATATTCATTATTCTTTACAAACTACTATGACAATGTATTAATGGACTGTGAAATCATTTATATCCTCATCAACATTAAAAAAAATTAAAGAGCAGAAAAAAGATCAGACTGCATTGCTTTCATTTTGCAAAAATAATAATTGCTTATTCAATGCGCTTATGTCTATATGTGTTTGTGAATTACTGCTACCGTTGCTTATGTGCAAAACATTGAATCTATATGTGTACCAAGCATTACCATATGCATACTAGTTGTGTAACTATTCGTATATTTTATTTCAATTTCCAAATTAAAGCAACAGGCAAATTTTACACTTTGGATAATTCAGAACATTCCCATTAAGAAGACATTTCAGTAGTGAAGCTTTGCTTCATAGTTGATATTTCTGTGTTTCAGCTGTGGTTAATGTTATCTATTATTTTGGAGTTTTGCTATCTGTTATTTCAGGTGCTTGATTTAAGCAGGTGGTAAGGTTATTGAGTGACTCATTCTAGCTCGAGCCATCTTTTTTTTTTCAGTCTTGTCTAAATTTTTTTTTTCTTTCTGTTGTTGATATTGTTTAGCCATTAGTGAAATGGATTAAACAAAAAATGTGAGTATGAGCAAATGCTGAATATTCCCCATACTGGTTAGATGAGAGCTGGCATAGATTTTGAGATTCTTGGTCACTAGTCTTATTTTTTTCTCTCCTCTTTTCACAATTTGTTGAACTTACTTAGCATAACTTTTGCAATCATTAGAATCATACAAGTTGATTATGAAAGCAAATGTCAAATGTATCTAGTAACTTTGAAACTGAACAAAGGCAGATTTTATTTAGAAGTGTTCAATGGGTCATAAAAATTTGTTCTAGATAATCTTTGAAATATTTGATTCTGATAACAAAAATCTATATCTAACCACAAGTTCTTGTTACAGACAGTACCCACGCCAATCTCAACAAATACACACTTCTTCAGAATATTACTCTATGAACTTGCCCATAGTAAAGATAAAGGCCAAGAAAGTTTTGGAGTGTTTCTCAATTGAAACTGAATCTCCTATCTTCAAATTCAAAGGTGTAAAGGGCTTGTCATGGGGTAAATCTTAAGTCAGAGACTAATAGAACAAATAATCTAATAGGACAGATTGGGGGCTCAAACACTGAGCTCATGTTTTGTTTTCAATTATTAAGAATATTATTATGTATTCAGAAGGACAGTGTATATGTTTACTTAAACTTATTTGTTCTCTAGGGAAACCTATAATTCACTTTTTTTTTTCCTGGAGACTCCATGTGATGAAAAAATCAATTAAAAAACACTAAGATGGGAAATACATAATTGAATGAAAACTTTGGGTATTCTTACATGTTAATATGGACATTGTAATAGGGTAAATGTACTGTGTTTATATTTTCTTTAGTCCCACTCTTTTCTTTATGAACAATTATCTTAGGGAATTCCAGCTCTTTTAAGAAATATACAAATCTATTTTTGGATAATATGCTTTATTTTCATTGTGAGAAAATAGAAAATTAATCATCTTAACCATTTGATGTACAGTTCAGTAGTGACAAGTATACTCACCTAATTTTGTAATCTATCTCCAGAATATTTTTTATCTGTAAAACTAAAACTCTATATCCATTAAGCAACTATTTATTTCCCCATCCTTTATACAGCAGGTAACTACCATTCGGCTGTTAATTTTTATGAGTTTGACTACACTAAACATTTCATAAACAGTCATACAGCATTGGTCTTTTTTGACTATCTTATTTCACTTAAATATGTTCTCAGATTTCAACCATGATTATAGTATGTTTTAGAATCTCCTTTTCTTCAGTTGAACAATAATCCACTGTATTTATATAAGATTTTGCTTATCCATTAATCTATCTATGGATATTCTTATAGTTTCTACCTTTAACTGTTTTGTCCATTGTTAGAACATATGGTAATATGTTATTATTATAATTAATGCTATTATATTAATTTTAGTTACACATTATATCATGTATTAATATTATTGTATTTTTAATATTTGAGGAATTTCTGAACTGATTTCCATAAAAGATTGCAAATAGCACATTTGAATTACCCTCTGTCTCATTCATTCTTTCACTTCCTAATTAGATTGTGATCTTCATGGTTTAGGTGAGACTCAGTTATGAAACTCTGACCATTGCAAATATATCAAATTAAATAAGCATGCATAGCAATAAACAAATACTGATTTCATCACTAGTCTGTCCATTAAGTAACTGTTTTCTTAGCATCTACTATGCATTAGAATTTTTTCAGTGATTAAGGATTAATCAATTAATTAATTAATTAAGTGATTAAGGACTGGACCAGTTATAAAGTCTTTGTCTTCCTTTATGTGGGAACAAATATGAAACAGGAAAATAAGTACATAATATTTGTCAAGTGAATCATGTAGAAATAGACAAATATAATAAGGTACTGAAGAGTGAATAGGGATATGGGCATCACAAAAAAAATTTATTTGGATAGGTGACATTTAGCAAGATGCCCATGAAGTAGGACTGTTTCTGACACACACATGCATAAATATATATATATATATGTATATATATATATGTATGTATAATATTGAATACTCTAAATACTAAATACTATTTAAATCTGGTAATTGGATTAGTAATATAAACCTCATAAAATTGGATTTTCTATTTTTCTTTCTTTTTTTGTTATGATTAGCATGTTGCCAATCAATAACAATTTGCTCTGAAATATATCACATGTTCTACATTTCCATTTCTGTGATAGCTGTAGACATCTCATTAAATTTCATCTTTTCCTCTTTGACATGTTTATAAAATATTTTTTCTAGCTTTAATAATTAATCATAACCAATTAATTATAACCAATAATTATTAATATAACTTGGAAATATTTAATATTCAAAGCATACACAAATGTATTAAACCTTAGCTACTAAATATTTACTATATTTAACAGTTTTATTATAAATCCTCTCACAAAGCTATAATTATATATAATACATAGCATACAAAATATAAACATAATCTTATATACATTATATAATATATAAAATATAGTGTTGCTATAATTATGTTATATATGTGTGTATATATGTATATAATAAAATAAATAAAAATATATACATATATCTATTATTTTGCTAGAATTTCCATAAGAAAATACCACAGCTTGGGTATCTTAATCAACAGAATTTATTTACTCTCAGGTACAGAGACTTGATATCAAAGATTAAGGTGTCAGCAGATTTAGTTTCTTCTGGGGCCTTTCTCCTTGCTTTGTAGATACCTGATTTCTTGCTGTGTCTTCATATGATATTTTCTTTATGTGTGCTCATCTCGGAGTCTCTCTGCGCCTAAATATCTGTGTCTTTTGAAAACATCAGTCAAATTGGATCAGGATTGTCTCTGAGAGCCTCATTTTAACTTAATCACCTCTTTAAAGTCTCTATATATTAATATGGTCACATCTGAGGTACTAAAGTTTATAACATATGAATTTGAGGTACATATAATTCAGCCCATATATATGCTACAAAATACTATATTATAAATAACTCTTTGTTCCCAAAGCCTCAAACTAAGATGAAAAATCTATAAAATATTTGACCTACTTGTCCTAACAACAATAGGTGAAAAGCACATAATCCTTGGACAGAAAATAGAAAAGTGAATTTTTGTATTAATATATTCCTCTCTGGCACAACTCCTAAAATTATTTTAGCTGAATTAAATATTATGTGATTAACATAAACTTCCAATATATAATATGAAGTGATATAAAAATAAAACATTTGCAAGGTGAAGATAAAGTTTTAACAGAAAGCAATGAACAATTTTAGTAAAACTATATGTCTTTCTACAGGAAAGTAAAACCCAGTGTACCTCTATAGGACAAGTTTGAAATGTTGAAAAGGACTTTGTAGTTCTAAAACACAACCTCCAATATTGTTGGATAAAATCGTATTAGTTCCATCAATTTATGCTTTGTGGTTTTACATATGGCTGGTTATGATTACTTACGTGTGGGTCATAAAAACCCAGTGTGTTTTCCAAGCAGTCAAATTGCCTGTCAGCTGCTAAAGGGGCAGAATTAATGAGAAACTTACTTTATAGTCTAAAGAATAGCAGCTGGGGTCTGTTTTAACAAGTCTCAGGAAACATACATGGAGGGGAATTCTTTGTGGCTAGACTTATATCCTGCCTGTTTCTAAAAAGTTCTAACTTGTTGAGTTGAATAGACAGACAGATGAAAACCAAGGACATAACAATAGCTTTATACATCATTGATTGCTAGGAAAAGAGTAGAGGACAATTTTTCACTTATTTCCCATTCTTCTTTCACTACCTGGAGGACTGCTCAGAGGGGTTTATCAAGAAGCAGGTACATCTGGTTGAATCCTGTCCCTGGCACTGGGTCTACTAGTTGGGTACCTGGATCTCATTTATAGCAAGGTTCTGTCCTTGGGAATATAGGAATAAGATAGATGTTCTACTTTTGGACCATGACTATCTCCCTTGTAGGCATTTGTTTTTTCCTTAATTTACATACTAAATAAATGGAGAATACTCACAAGACTTGGAAGAGGATAGAACAATAAGAGAGAAGAAACCAGGAACTTGAAATTTTTATCAATACCAGCTTTCAATCAGTGTACTATTATGTAAATTTTAAAATTCCCATTGTGATAAAGTACATGACTTCTGAGTCACTATTAGTCATAGTTAACCTATCCAAAATATTACACCTACTCAGGATGAGAATCAGCTTATGAGGAAAGTCACCAAATAACCTGACACAAATAACCTTAGGACTTAGCAGAAAACATCATTTCAAGAGATGAAAAAATAAAGTTTCTTTCTAATCTTTTATTAAATTGAAAGGAAGAAAAAATTGCTGCTATTTAGCTTGTAACTTACTGGCAGTATATAGTTTTCAAATAAATTTACATGTTTTGTTTGGATTAAAGCCAGGCAGAATTTCAATAGGTGGGGCATGATTAAAAAGTTTTAGAAAATTCTGATCAAATATCCAGTTCTAGCTGTTTTAGAAAAAATAAATGGCTTGTGAAAATGTGTAGAATTGAGCAACATTATGCCAGCTCAAAAAACTTGAAAAGATATAGAACATGAAGATATTTGATAGATTTGATTTATCAAAATAAGCTAATTTATGTCGGTGCATTTATGCAATGGGCTATCATAACCCATTATCCATCTTTTTCATCTGGATTGGTCTTGTAACTTCCTTTGACCAATAAAATGGAGTGGCTGTATTGTGTGAAATCCAGGTATTGAATATTCTGCACTTAATCTTTCAGACCATAACTTGTTTGAGCACAATACTGATCTAGATTCCCTATGGAATTGAGAGACCAAGTGGAGAAAATTATCCATACTTCCTAGATACCTTAGTGGAGGCGCTGTATGAACAAAACATATCAGTTGAGCATGGTGCAAATTGTTGACCACAGAAGAGCAAGCAAATAAAATTTGTTTTAAGTCATCAATTTTGGACTGGTTGGTAACATTGAAAATGATAATAGATACAAGTATTATTATAGAAGTATTACATAGGTATAAGAGACAATGAAATAAGATACTAAGAATTTATTTTAGCTAAAATTAAGATTTCCAAAAACAAGTTGCTAAGTGTCACATATTATTTTAATTCATAAATTTGGTTCCTATTTCACAGGTACAGGAAAGTTTCATAATTCCCAAACAAAATACCACTAAGGACAATGTTGCTTACCAAGAATGTGGTTGTTTGAGTTAATGATCCCTCCTAATTTTATCCTTGCCATGGCATCATTGCAGTCGAAGTGAACTTCCCTGTTTCATCATTTTGGATTTGGCCATGTTACTTACTTTGGACAGTGGAATGTTAGCAGAACTTAAGGGGATAGATGATTAAAATGTGTTTGTGTGACTAGATTTGACTTTTTTATCCTTCCATCATTGCCTTCAGAATAGAATACATTATATTTATACACTGAATCATAAAATGAGACATAGAAAAGATATGTCCTAGTCTACCCACCTATCAGCATCCTGAAGCAGATCTATAAGTTTAAAATCATCATAGATCATTTAAAATCCATAAACATAAGAATAAAAATAAATCACTATATTTGGTGATATTTGTTATTCAGTATTACAGCAATAGTAGGTGACTAATAGAAAATTTAATAGACATATTTATATTAAAAAATTAGGTGCACAAAAACAAAATAAAAATATAAAATTATGGAAAGTAGAGAAAGCATCTATGTACTTTTTACATTGGTGTATCAATTTATTTATAAAGCAAGTCTACTGCTGATTGCTTAAGAATCACATCTAGAAAGTCGTCGACTATGATATCCGAGTTTCTCAAAATAAGTATTAACCAATTATCAAAAAATATATTTTTATGATACCAACCATTTAAATTTCATGTGTTCCTGGACAGAACAAACTATTTTGAATGAATAAAAATATAATGTTTCTAAAGTAATGATAGTCTTTCATTTACATTATCAGGTATTAAGCAGATAAAAAAATTTATTCACTGATACAACATGTAGTTAAAATCTCAATTCCTTTCAATTAAATTTTCATTTTCTATTCTATAATATACTCATCAATGATAGTAATCATGTATGGGTTTCTATATACTTTAAAAGTACCTATTGTATTGTCCTGTAAATAAATACCTTTCAAATTATCATCTATGACCTGGTGCTATCAAGATCTCCTGGAATGATTCTAGAGTACCATCCTAGATACAAGTAATTCACTTTAGTGTATAGTTGCATCTCTCTCTCTCTATATATATATATTTACTTTAGAGTAATATCTATATATTTATCAAGTTTTCCAAATATTTTCTAAGTGCAGTAAAATTTCAGAATCAATTGAATATTTCTTAGTAATTCACATGCTTCACATTGTCTTTCTATCTCAGAGACAGTCTGATTCTACTCTTCTACTCATCATTCATTTTATATCAGTACTTCCAAATCCATTTTCTTCTTTGACACTAGCTCTCAGCTCATAGAGTGGTTATGTAAATATGTCTTTATATTATTAAATGCTAATATTTATGTTGGAAGAATGATTCACAGAATTCTGGCCATTTGTCAGTTTCATTATTCACTTTTTTATACTTCTATTTTTCCGATATAGCCTAGATAATATTATTTTCCATATATGCAGTTTACCAATATTTTCTTCTAGTTTATTATTTTTAAGATGAATATAAAATATTTTCCCTGATTCTCTAAAATTATAGTTGAGACAATATAAAATTTCTAAGTTTTAATTTAACACAGAAATTAGCTAAATAATAGAGGAAGCAGAGAGAACAGAGAAACAAAAAGAAAAAAGAAATATTAAAAATAACATGTGGTGAAAAAGAAAGATAAAATATTGATTTGTAGGCTCTTGACCTCCTAAGAGTTTCCTCTACAGTCCAGAAATTATTATTTTTATAAGCATCAAAGGGAGATCAAATCAATATTATCTACATGAAATTGAAACGGAATTAAACAAGTTATATGTGCACCTTCATCTGGTGCTTTCACAAGTTCTATTTCAACATTTAATGACAGTTAAAGATACAACAAATTCCCAGAATAAAAAATAGAGAACTGTGATTTCAAGTTTCAGACATATGACATATTGATTCAATATTTGTATATAATTCAAAATAGTCATATAATATATTTTTATATTGTACTTGATAATAGTTTATATTATTTTAATGCAGTAAGCTAAGAAATGCACTAATATTTGATTTGATCACTCTTTCAAAGTTTCAGGGAAAAAAAAGCATACAATATATTAAGGACAATTCATAAATGCACAAGTGCTAAATAAGATAAGGAGCTTTATTATATGACCAAATATCATATTACTGAATAGGAAATGAATGACTACCATTTAGGAAGTCAGTACATTTATTGCAATAATGAGCAAGGGCTTAGTAGAGAGAAAAAAATCAAAGAAGCAAATATGAATCTCAGTTTTGTAACTACGGGCATTCTTCAATACTCTGTCTTAGTTTCTCATTTATAAAATGATTAACACTTGTCAAATAAATGGAATATATTATTATTTTAAGTTATAAGAATTAAGAGGACAATAAGGAGGGATAGTCAGATATTTCTTTCATTAAAGAAGGATACTATAAGGGCCTTCATATATGGAGTGAAGATGAAGATGAAATAAAGTAGTCATGGGAGTATTATAAAAAGCTAGGAAGTGGATGCATTCTATAAAATGTACAATAATTGCAAAAGTGGAATAATCAATTAAAGTGTTTTACACAATGGAAACCTTAAAGTAAAATCACAAAATTGACAGGGTCAGAGGATTGAGAATCTCTAATACCATACAGCAAGTTTTAGAAGTACTAGGTAGTGATGAGGTTTATAAATAACAAGACACACCAAAATAGAGAGCATGTCATATTGAATATTTTAGTATGAAGAAGCTTGAGAAAAATAACAGTAGACAGGTCACTCTGATCTTCTTTTTCCTTGTCCCTTTCCATTAAAAGAGATAATCAGATCCTATTGTGAGAGGTGCCTCCCTTTATCCAGAGGAAGAGCATCCTGAACTCTGAAAAAAAAAAAAAAAAAAAAAAGTGGGAGGATGACAAGAAGAATCCAAAGAAACAAATAGAATTTGCTAATTTTCCATCCAATTTACTATACTTACATCATGCTCATTGACCTATCATGTTTATCAAGGCCTGTTACCACTTCATGTAGACATGCATTAAAAATACTCATTTTTTAGAATAATATACAGATGTAATGTAACCCCCAACGAAATTCCACTGGTATGTTTCTAATAAATGGAACAGAAATGTTTTTAATTTTGTAGTAAAGCAATCATGAGAAAAATGAAAAGGAAGGCAGTAGAGGCATCACACTTGCAGATCTTCATCCATGCTACAAAGCAATCAAGATTAAAATTGTATAGCACTGGAATAATAATAATAACAATAGCAACAACAACAACCAGTAAGATCAGTGGAATAGAATTGTATCACTAGATATAGACCCAGATATATACGATCAATTAACTTACAACTAGATCATAGATGGAGAAAGTCTTTTCAACAAATGGTCTTAGAAAAATGGGAGTCACATGAAAAAAAATAAATCTAGATCATTCTAACATCACACACAGAAATTCATTCAAAATGAATTAAAGACTTGTATGTAAGGCCAGAAACCATAAAATACTTAGAATGAAACATAATCTGTATGTTCCATTATGGTAGCAAGGGAAACACAGACAAAAATAATGGGAAAAAATATGACTACATCAGTCTAAAAAGCTCTGCACAGGAAAAGGAAATATTATCCAAACAAAAAGTCATTTTACTAAGTGAGAGAAAATATTTGCACAACATACGACAAGGGTTTAATGTACAAAGCTATATAAAGAACTCAAAAAGCTCAACTGGAAACTGAGAAACCCAATCAAAAATATGGGCAGAAGATTCAAATAAGTATGCCTCTGAAGAAGAAATATCAGATGAACTCATTGTAGGATATAAAGAAACAAAACAAATGAGTTGATTAAAAACCAACCTGTGGATATTGACAACAGAATGAGGTTAACAGAGAGGAGGAATGGGAGGTAATAGTAAGAGGTGATGTCGAATGAAGAGTGATGGAAGACACTGGTAATTTGGTAGTGGGTGTTAGGTCTCCCAGAAGGTTGTGGGGGCCTTCTGGTCTGGAAAGCATAGGATGAATCATCCAGAAAAGCTATGAGTGTCCAAAAGTTTATTGGAATCCCATAGCAGGTGAATGTACTAAAGAAGTGCAACCCAAATGAAGGGGCTATTGTTTGTTTTTTTTTTAATAGGAAATTGGCTTCAATTGTTGGTATTGGGGCAATTTGCAGGTTTGCAGTTATCAAAGGAATGTAGAAGGCAGGTTGGCTTTCAGTTGCTCCAGGTCAGCAAGCTTTAGGGTACAGTTCTGCTATAATTTACTGAGTCATGAGATGCTGTCTGGGACATTCGGAAGAAAGAATCTGTTAAGAAATCCATTAAAATGTTACTAAAAGACATAAGTCAAAAAAATATAATGAGTGTCCAAGAACTTAATCAGAAAAGATTGAGATAAGGGCTTAGGGTCCAAAGATACTATCAGGAAAGACTGAGACAATGGTTTAGGGCTCAAGGATGTTTCCAGGAAAGACTGAGACAAAGGTTTGTTGAGAATACTGTTCAAATGCTGTGCAGTGAAGCTTTTAGGTGAGGTTATTTACAAAATGACCTTATTTATGCCTTCCTAAGTGCCCTTGTCCTATCAGTAGGCATAGTGTGTTATCATATATTTGATACATAGTGAACTTGTACATCTAAACATATTGTTTTGTGAATCAAAATTAAGTCAATAAAAATTAAATTAAAAATATTGTTTTAACTGTTTCTTCAGGTATTAATTTCCTTATGAAGTTTCCTATACCTATGTCCCATAAAACTTATAATAAATAAATATGTATGTAAATTTCTCCTGTTAATTTATCTCTGTCAATTTAATTTTGCACAGCCAGAGACCCTAAGAGGTTTTTAGAAAAGTTTTACTTTCTTACAGTAGTAAGTTCCCTCTGAAATTTTTGAACAGAATCATCGTAAGTGCAGTATTTCAACAGTAGAACCAATAATTGACTGAGGAAGAAGAAATCATCAGAAAACTAGGAAATATATACTTAAGTTCCAGATAAAGAAAAAAAAACAAAAAAAACCTTATTCTTTAGCAAAGGAAAAGTTCCTGTCAAATAACTTAATGATCTTATTTAAAGACTGAGAATTAATATATGTTCAAACAGTTGATTGTTTAAGTTTACTTTTTAATCTCAATATTTAGCATTTTATTTAGTTGACAGGGTCTTAGTCTTTAATAAATAGCAGTAAGTTCTATAAGATAAGCTTATATTTATGGAAAATAGGCTTTTCTTGAAAAAAGAAAAGTTGGTAGTCAGAGTAGACTCTGCAAGGACATACCATTACAGCATAAGAAATTTAAAAGATAATCCTTTGAAATAGGTTTATCAGCAAATGACCTGATCAACTATGATCCATCACAAGCAGATCATGGCTCTGTAAATCAGTACATCCCGGGAAACAACTTTAAATGGATTTGAGATTACTGACACTTTTTATTAAAGTTCCCACCTAACTCAGGGAAGGAAAGTATAATGCCCCAAATGTTACACCTTTTAAAACTTCATAGGTTATCTTATTTAAAATAGAAAACTTTCATATTTTAGACTCCTTTATAAACAGCTTAAGCCACTAAAGTATAGAAGCAAAGATGACAAATTTTAAAGAAACTTGCTGAGGTTGTGTACCATTTTTAGAGCAATAAATGTCTCCATGATTTTGATCAGCCCAACACAGCTCACTTATAGCCTCCTCAGCTACCAGGCAGAATTATATAACATACTATATCAAGGCAAGAAGGAGTCAGTGAGAATAGCAGCCCCAAAACACACTAAAATTATTTAAAGAGCTCTTACTTTAATACTGGAGAAATAGACATTTGTTGCTACAGAGTCATCAGCTCAGAAACCTTTGTCTTTAGGCAAAACACTGGAAATCATCTCTACTTTAAGAGAAATACCCTGATGAAACTAGATTTCCTAATTTGCAAACTTTGGTTGATTTCAGTTCTTTGCATGACCTTAAATGTGAATCTGGGATACATTGTTTTAAGTTGTACTAATTAGTTGTACATACTTAAGTAGCATATGTAAATTTATACAAATCAGTGGGTTTTTTTCTTAAATGTAAAGTCATAGAAATATGTGTGGCCTGTATTTCTTGGAAGAAGTAGCTTCAAGTTTGTTTATTTTAGAGGACCTTTCACTTTAGCCTTGCAATAAAAGTGAAAAAAAAAAATCACCTTTGATACTTTTAATTAACCCTGTAACAACAAATTTTAAGCCCTACAAATTAACTTTCACAGGAGGCATATTTTAGTCTTTGTTCCCTCAATTTTAGGATAAATCTGATGGTCTTTTTATTTTAACTGCCTTTGATAGCTTTCTTTGCTATATTTCCAACAGATGGATAGCTGAAAGTTCAACTAAGACCAACAAATGTAGACACTTATTTTCCTTATTATCAGGGACCTCCAGGGTTCATTATATTTCTTGCCATAGAGTCAATAACCTTTATGTTCATTATAGTCTATTAAATAAAATCATCTCAGATAGTTAGAACAAGATGTGTTAAAAAATGTGCAAGGAAATATCTCAATTATATTGACTTAAACCTAATATTTTAAAATAGTGACTTATGTAAATAAAAGGTAAGACCTGTATTTTAGCAAATGTTTTACATTGACAAGACTTATGACACACCAAGAATAGTATGTTTTTGGTTTTGTTTTTTAATTCATCATTCTATGTTTTCATTATTAACAGTGGTTGTGGTTACCTGAGTCTTGATCATAATTGGAAATTAGTTTATTCGGTCTTGTCTATAACTGGAGAGATTATAATGTTCTGATTGTATTATAGCAGAAAAAAAATGTGTCCAAAAATATATACCCAAACATATGCACACAAGACATAAAATGGCATATGGGAACTTCCTTCACTATTTAATATAAAAATATATAAACTAAATATATATATACACACACATACACACATAAAAATATAATAAATTTAATAATGACAACATTTGTTATTCACTGGAAATAATCAACCACATGTAGCTAATGACATTCTATATCTTGGTCTTATCTGAAAATCTTTTACCTTCTGTTATATGCCTTTTAACATTTCAATAGACATTTTCTAGTATAAGAATTTGAATTCTGCAAAGAATTTTGATTTTCTTTCTGCAATTAATATATTTCATATTCTTATGTCTCTACCATTTGTATATAGATAGTGCTAGCATTATTTTTTCAGAAATTAATCACATGTCCTTAATACATAATTAAAATCACAATCATGTCTGTTTAAAGTATTGCTTTTAAAGGTAAGCAAAAAAAGCATGTGTTGTATACTTTTAATGTCATACTGGTTTATTATCTTACACACACACTGAAGGATTCTTTAGCTCTTCAGGACCACATGCTTGTGTTTGGTTTCACTAGTTTACAAGAGTTACACATTAATTTGTAGATTTCTATCTAGTAGAAAATATAATACCAAAAGTAATGATTTTAATGTCTCAGAATTATAATGAATTTTATGTGCAATGTAACCTTACTTTAAGATCTACATTTAAATACATCTCTCTCTCAAAGCCTTTGAAACAGTTTATCATCTTGCTAGCTTTTTCACTAATCAATGAATTTAGTAAAATATCTGACATGCAAATAATCTGTATTTGTATGAGTCGTGTTTTAACCTTGGAAACCATACTTTGACAATTTAGTGTTCTATTTTTTTTAAGATATGAATAGATCATATCATTCATATAAGAATGAATTCTCCTTTTGAAAATTTGAAATATTCTAAGGAATCCTAAATATAAAGCTCAAATCCTCTCTTCTTTCTTCTAATAACCTATGTTAATGCTACTAAGCTGCATCACTTTCTAGATGTAGCTACTGTTACTAGTTTGATCATGAGGTATTGTGACATTTTTTATGCATTTCCACATTTCCGCATGTACTTATGCTAAAGAGCAGCGTCAATGTGAAATAGACTGCTCTAGATGCCTTTAAGAATTTTCTATTGTACTCCTCATTCTTAACTGTTGTGAAGTATTCTAGCCTAAGACAATGACATAAATTAAGTATTCATGTATTAGGAGATATTTGGGCTGTTTCCAGTTTTTTATTGTAAATAATGTCATAATGGTCATTCTTATAATTGTTTACCTGTCTCCATATTTAGGAATATATCTTTAGGGTAAAGATCAAGACATAGAATTAATAGATCATCTACAATTTGACTTGCAAGAATAATCTTTTAAAATTGTCCTTCAAAGGAGCTCTTTTTAAAAATAATCATGTAGATGTTAATATCATTAGTAAATATTTTTAAAAAATTAGTATTTTTCCAAACTATCAATAATACAATTCAATAATGTAACATTTTTAGTGGTTACATATTAAAGTCATCAAGAAGAGGAAAATTGTGTACAGAAAAAAATTAACTCCAAAAATATATCTGGTTCGTAAATATGGTATTAAAATAATTTTTATCAGTTTCTCTGTTATCTTTTATGTGTCTTAAATGTTATTTAACCTGCTTATTTAATTTTTAAAGAAATCAAACATATTTTTATTTTTTTTCTTTCTTATTTCTGTCACAATCACTGTATCTTTTGCCTGAGACACAAGCAAGACACAAGCTCATTGAATTAGATGATAGGGGCTACCTAAATTTTCCAGTCTTTTATCTTATATAAACGATTCTGAGAAATTTTTGTGGAATTTTTATGTTGAAATTATATTTTATAAGTTTCCGTACTGCAGTAGAACAATGTTTTAAAATGTTAATCATATCATCTTTCTCTAATTGTTTTATCATGGCTCTTGTCAATTCTCATTACAATTTTGAACCTGTAGGGAGAGAACAATCTGTGACACATAGGACAAACTTGGTAAATATTTTTCAAGTGAACATACTGTTGCTAATTGATTGTTTTTAATCAACGAATGGTTTCTACTAATATTATACTGCTAAATAAAAGTTGTGAAATCTCCATTGGTTTTGAAATTATAGAATGGACATCTCAATTGTTTTATTGAAATAATTGATACTGTCATTTCTTTTTCAGTATATTTGGTCAGTTTATGAAAACAGTACAATAATATAACTTAGTAAAGTTTTGGATTTGTTATTATATTAGATTTAAAAGCACTTCTAAATTTTTTGGTTTTGGTGCACAAGATTTGTAACTATTGCATTGTTTTGATATGTCACTTATTTCTATTGATACAAATTATGACTTTTTTGGTTTTTAAGACAAGGCACAAGCAGGGATGAAAGGTAGTAGACAGACAATCAGGAAGACAGAGGAGGGAGAAGGATTTTTTAATTTTATTTAGTTGTTATTTTGGTTGTTTTCCATGACCTTGGGAGGGAAGCATTGGTCCCTAGGATGTATGTGACTTGTGCCAGTTGGAGACAAAGGATCCATCCACTAAATTACCAAGACACACCAAATTATGTCTCTTTAGCACAGCATTGAGGGCATTTTGCTTTGAAGGTGATTTTGGATTTTTTATGTTTTGTTTAGTATTTACTTAGTCTGAGCAATTTTAGTTTCAACCACTAAAATGTGTAATGAGTATTGATATGCATATTTATCTCAGCTGATACTTTGCTATCTATTTGCCATGCATGTAGTTATTGTCTTTCCTTTCTTTTGTTAATAAGCACACATAGTTATGATTTTCCATTTAATATTTTGAGTAGTGTACTTCTTCAAATATCTCATTATATGTCCTTACATAGAAACTATTTAAACTATCATTTTTTGAATATCAAGTGTTAAGGCGTGTCTAGATATCTCTACCAAGGTGAGATTGTGGAATGCTTTTACTTTTGCTTGCATACTTTGACTTTTTTCCTATCTAACTCATACACCATTATTGTTTATTTACTTATTCTTTTAATTTATAATCAACAATGACTTATTTCACATTTCTGGGCTTTTTTTTCAATGATAAGTTGTCAGTTCTCTTGTGTCCAAAACCTATAAATTCACTGATTCACTAAGTTAAATCATTGATATTAATTCAATCATTTAATTATTATCTTCTCTATTGCTTTTTATGAATAATTTTCATAATTTCATTTAATGTTATCTTAGGATTGATGAGTCCTCACCTTTTCAAATTTAAAGAAACTGAGGTTCAAGTGATTACACAAAGCAAAAATATGGCCAAAGATGTCAGACAGAAAACCACTAAATTACAAACCCAGCAGTTGAGCATTACCACCTCTCTTTCAACGGTTCTGAAATACATTTCCAGTCCTGTTATTAGGAAAGCAAGAATGATATCGTCTTTCCCACAGAGGTCCAAACTTTTCAACATGCATGGTACTCCTTTTGCTTTTTCCTAACTAAAGGCTCAGTAAGCAAAACAAAAGTACTTAGTTTTTCAAATAGAAAGAGAACTTAGACATATTGGGGGATGGGCAAAAAAGTGGAATGACATTACTCAGATATTAATTCCACTGCCTACAGATACATTCACTGATGCCTTGTTGACAGTCTACATTCAACAGTGAGAGCAGCTATGGTTGCCTGCTAATCTGACTTCAAGTATCCAAACAGGGCTTACCTCCTACAGCCACCTATAATGGCAAGGAAAGGAAAGTATTTACTATCTTCTATTTGCATGGAGAATCTCCCATTGAAAGAACCAAATCAGAAATTTGCCCTCAAAGAAATCAGAAATTCAACTTCTCAGATTCTGAAACAGAGTGTAGAAAATATCAGAAATGATGCTAAGATACCAAAAGGGAATTTAGCTCACCAAAAGATAAGGAATATTTTTTTTTTAAATCTCATTGAGTCCTATACTTTATGTCCATTTTGAAGGTCAGTTTTTCTATTGAGTCTCATATTTCTTATACAATGAAAACTCAATGTTCTTTAAATTTACTGTAGTGTTACGAACAATTCTTACTGCATTTATTGTGTTCTTTGTATTATAGTAGTGTTTATAGCACCTTGTATCTTCTCTCTTACTTTATAGCATTCTGAAAGGGAGATCATTCTGCAAGAGAGATAGCTAATATTAACCACCAACAATAGAGATTAAATATGTTTCTCAATATTAATCAGAATTTGCATTTTATCTACATTCATAGCTTGTCTTCATTCTGTATTGTGATATTGACATAGTTTATGTTAGAGATCTGTCTCTATGATCAAGATCCTAGGTAATTTGCCATGCAAAACCTTATAGTAAAAGTAGTATATGAATCAAAGTAAAAAAATGTATATGGATTCAAGTTCTCTTTGTTTTCTACTGATCTAAATTAAGTTTACATGAACTCATTGATGAATGCTTAGCTGGAAAGAAAATGACTTTACTATTTTCTGCTTCAAACTCAGCTGAGTTGTTCTATAGATGAGACAAATAAAATAAAATAGATCTATTAGATGTTGGCATATCAGATCATGACATTTTATATGGTATCTACTATTGATAAAATCTTTAAGTAAGCAATAAGCCAGAATATGTCTTTCAAAAGAAAATAATTTAGTAGCATAAATTTTATTTTGAGTAGTTCTTGAAGGAAAGTTTTACATAAGAAGGATAAAATGATGCACATTTTGATGTCAAGGAAATGAATTACCCAACATAAAACTTAACAATTCACAAGCTCTTCTATATATACTAAGAAAATAATCTAATTGTAGAATAATAAGCATGATGGTATTTTGCAAATATTCTCACATTCTTTTGATGCTGCAATGTATTGTTAAAACAATCATTTCTTCCTATATGTTAGACACAAAAGCATGTTTACATGATTAATTCATTTAGTCCTTATAACAACTCTGTAATCTATATTCTAGTAATCTCATTTTGTAGATTAAGTCACAACAGCAACAAAAGTTTTGAAAGGATAAGTAAGGTCCCTTTAATTCTGCAGGACATCCTTGAAGATAGAGCCATAGTGTAATCACGACTCTCTCTGGAGAGGATATGCTTAAACATGATTCCATGCAGCAGAGTAAAATGGCTTTAATTATAGTAGCAGGGAGAGTAAATAGTAAATTAATTGAAATATGGGATGAAATGGGGATGATAAACATATACTTGCAATTTTAAGACTCAAAACATAGATGTACATTTTGACAATCTTTGAGTAGTAATTTTCTTGCCTAACACAAAGATATTATTCATCTACATTTTTCATTTTAATTTCTTTAATTTGGAACAAAAATATTGAGAGTTGAGCATTTATCTCAGCATAGAGCTTCTCTTTGGCACTGTCCAATAGAACCTTCTGTGTTAATGGAAATGCTCTGTATTTATTTGTGCTTTACGTCTCTTAGCCACAAACTGCATACTGAATGCAGAAATATAGAACAACTGAAGAATTACAATTTTAATTGTTTATACTAATTAATTTTAATTCAAATAGTAATAATTTGAATTTGAATTTGAATACAGAGTATAAAGAATTGCTAGTGGTTATTGTATTAATTTATATGGTCCCAATTCAAAGTTGCTCCCATCACCACACACATACCAAATAGTTTATTTACCTTTATATTATTCTCATTTAAAGTTAATAGCACTTAGAAGAATTACCTACTTGAATTCCTCCAAAACATTTTTGGCTTTTGGATTTTCTTTTCCGCAGCCCCAGATCTGGAACCTGGGTTCTTGGATTTTACATGGTCTGCACCTTAGCTGCCTGGTCTGCACCTTAGCTGCCTGGTCTAAATGGTGTGCTGGTGTTTGCATTTTTAATAGGTTAAATTACCAAACATTTTTACATTGATTTTTTTTCCCCCTCAGTTCATGAAATAGTTAATATGTTCACCTAATAGTGATGGAAACTTCCAATGGTATTAAAGGTTTGAAACAGTGCTTCTAACTCCTGAGAAGCATGCAATTCAACTGGTAGAAGCACAAGTGTGCAGACATACAAGAGTTAGTACAATCACTATATATATTCAGTGTGTTATGAGCATTTTTATGCATGTTTTATCTAAAGGAGATAGTGTATCTGCTATTAGTTGAACAGATTAAAGGGACATTAACTAAATACAGTCCTACTGTACTAGAATGTTAAATATGGATCACACACTTGTAGCAAAAATCAGATAGGTAGACCAACTAATATAAAATAACATGGCAAAACAAAATTCACTTAAATACCAAAATATGTAAATTCACATTTGACAAAGTAAAGAGTGTAAAAGGAAACAATTATACAAAAGAAAAATAATTTTTTAAATTCTTTAAAACTATCCTCTTAGTTATACATATCTCATTGAAAAAACATTAACTGAGACATTCTTACAGTAAGTGAAGCTGCACTGATCTGAAAGAAAAAGAGCCTAATGATGTGCTTCATGAGAAATTCCCAAAAGCTGCCTGTGGGTTGCTGTGAGAAAATGCCTGGCTCAAAATGAATCTCAGGTAGCCGTTTCCCTCCATCCTGAAAGTACCCTCTCTTAGTTACTACACCTGCAGAAACAGGTGTAGTCAGGTTATAAAAGGCAGCTTGAGTGGTTATGTGCCAGATCAAAGTACAGTGTATATTTGAAAATAGAAAAATGTCTGGAAAACAGGAGGCTTAAATGAATGTGGCCCTGGAGGCAGTAATAACAGATGTGCTGACAATTTATGAATATTTTACTGTAAATGCTCTCTTGTTCTTCTATTAAATAAGGGATGATGTAGTGCCAGATACCATGCCACAATGCCTGATGGTTACTTAGAACAATTTGCGAAAACTGGAATTCTTTTAAAAATAAGTTAGGATTGTGTGCATTTGACTTCTGTTCATCAATAATAATGAAGATGTGTCTCCACATCAGGATGCATGAATCCGAATCTGCAGCACAGTTACATGAAAACAGAGAAGAGTTCATAAATATCAACTCATCGCATAATATGCACCTACATACCCAATTACAGAGCAGGAAAATTGTTTTGAGGTGGTCCATTGCCTTTACTTTTTACCATTTGACACATTTGATGGAGAGTGACTTTCACAACTCTTGAGAGAGGTTGTTAACATTTGCATGGGGCACAGCACAGGCAGATCATTTTAAGCTTCTCCAACAGCTGTGCTAATTAAGTTGTGCTTTATATTTAGAATCATGTACACATAAGTCACAACAGCAGAGTCCTATGGTGCTCCCATATCTAATAGTAGGGTCACTTATTCTCATCTTCTCCATTGACACAAATCAAACAAATATGAAATCTGGATTAATCGATTTATTTAATTTAATTAAAAGTGACAGACTATACTATTCAAATTTATCTAACAGAGGTGTTTGTTGGGCTGATTCTGAACAATGAGAGGTGAAGACATATTCTTTCCAAAAGACTTATGCCAAGCATCATAATGGATTTAATGAAAATATCATGGACCATTGCATTTTTAAAATTAGCAGACTTACCAAAACATTCTAAATGACTATAGAGGGATATTTGGATATATTTGAAATGATTCAAGCCAAAGACTAGTGCATTTAGTAAAAATAACTCTGTAAATCCGTAGAATATTTTTTCATAAATGATTGTCCAGTGTACTTTTTTTCAGAGGGAAAATATTCAATTATTGGAAAAAGAGGAACCAGTTTCCCAAGATTGATACTATCCAGTTGAGACTTTATACACTAAAAACTTTCCAATTTTTAGAATAAGCATGAATAAAAAGCAGCATCTGATATTAAATTTAGAGCTAAAATTGACAAACAAAATTGAGGACAAAATTTGACCTTTCCACTACACTGTTACACTGCTGTGATAAATCCAACTTTATAGTCTATCATCAACGTCGATTTGAATCATATATATGTATGTATGTGTATATGTATATACTTATGCATATATAATATAATAAAATATCTATGATTATCTAGCCAAAAGAAAGACTATGCAGCCTATGCAGCAATAAGGAATAAACAACTTCAAAGAAATGTTTAGTGTGATAAATAGTAATACATACTGCAGCAAAATAATACTTTCAAAATTATTAGATAAATTTTCTTCCTTTTCAAATCCTGTACCAATCTAGCCTTAACATTCTGGCGTGTTAAGGATGTATTTTAGAGGTTTATGAAAAATATTTTTATTTTTAAAGGATTTGCTAAAATAAATACATGGTCAAAAGCCGATTTGCCCTACATTTAAGGAAAATATTGCAACTACTCCCAATTACTGCTTTTAAATTATTTAACAAAATAAATGTCAAGTATATAGAGATCAATAACAATGACAAAAACACATAAATTCTCATTTTTTTCTAAAGGAATTTCCCCAAGATTGCAGTCAGATTCATTTATTATTTTTTCTTTATTTTTTTGTCTTGTTTTATTTATAATAGTAGACGTCTCACAACTTGATAAATTGCATGTCAAAATAAGTTCCTGCTTATTGTTCTGGGGTTTGGGGGTTTATTTAAAATTATTTTCTTTTAGATACTCTTTTTTTACAGTCACTTGGATATGCTGACAAAAAAAGCAATCGTATGAGTATTTTGGTCAATTTATGATGATATCTATATTATGATATTATTTAAAAATCTAATAGTGTTTCCTGGATTACTATATATCATACAATGATACCAGAGAAAATTATATTGATCTTGTCATTATAAAATAAAACAAGTTTTCCATGAGAAATACATTTTGTATGCTTCAAATAACAAATGTGCTTAGTTGACATAAGTCAATTAAGCATGCTAATATTTTTAACTTTCTCCCTACTATTGCCTTTTAAATGTAATAAATACATGTGTAAAACTTTCATAATGATGTGTATGAGGTGTGGGGGACACGTTATGTAGGAACTATTTGCTGACAATGCTCCTGCAATAATGAATCTATGAATCATAGATTAACTAATCTTGGACGCAAATAAAAATAGTGCAAAACAACATTTTTTCGAAAGAAAGTTTATCTGAAAAGAAATAATTTGTCTTATAAAAAATTAATTACAGCAATGATCTGAACCTATTTAATATTATTGTTGTAATGAAAGACCATCATCGCTATGACAATAACTGCCACTAAAATAGTGATATGAGTGATTTAGTAGAAAACAAATTCATTTATAATCAAACTGAAATAAAACTAATACAATTTTGATGGTTATTATTGAAATGAGGCCATTTACGAAACTGCTGAAATATGTTTCAGAACCTATACAGCTTACTTCTTGCTCTAGCCACATATATAATAATCCCATGTTTTTCTCTATAGTTCTCATTTTGAAGCCCTAGGGGGAAAGTGACAGAGTAGGAACCAGATGCCTCATTGACACTATAGTAGGCAAACTGCAGCTTGCAGCAATAGTTACAGTTGGGTTTATGCAGTTGTCATTTTAATTCAACAAATAGTAGTCTGTGTTTTTTAAATGCCTAGTATTGTGCAGGACAAATTCAATTAAAATGTAAAAAGGATTTCTGTAATATATACATCTCTAGCTACCTATAGATATGTACGCATATGTGCATATATACACATACATACATATGTATGTATGTGTATATATCTACACACGCACACATTGGGCTGCTATTTCAGCACACATTCAAATTTGTTAAGATTTTTCTCTTCATGATATAGGTCATTTTTGTTTTGATTAGCATTGGTTCACTATGGTTGAGTTTTAAATAGCTAGAGAGATCAACTCAGTTTGATTTCAAAATACTTCATGGCATAGTCTGCTTTTCAATTTTTTGAATAATACTATGTTTCATTTTTTATAGCTGCATTGATATTATTAATTTATATACCCATTCAACAAATATTTGTCTTGACTATGTAAAAGGGACAAAGTTAGGCACTGAGGCTGAGTTTCGAATGGCATGGGTAAGATAGAGCTGAAAGCTATTTATCTATAACTTAATGTTGTCTATCTTTAAAAAAAAATATTCTAATTCATCAAATCTGTGTCACTTTAAAATTTGATGTTTATCTAAACACCAAAATTATAAGTAAGACATTTTTTAACCAGGTTTTTCAATTCTAAGGTAATTAGGATCCACATTTTATATAATTCAATCTAAGGCATGTAAACATTGTAAATGCTTGCACTAGACACGGGAAGCACAATAATAAGCTTACTTTTTTAGTTTACAAAGCCTCATTTAATCTTAGTAGCAATTTAAAATTTAAGTATATAAATAATGAGTCCAATAACAATTTGTATTAATCTATCATTGCCATATAGAGAGGAATTTGATGCATTTTATTTTCCTTTGATTTCTCTTACTTTCTTTTTTTAAGCTAGCTTTCAATCATGGCCTTTTTAGTCCCCTCTTTCATCAGTTACTCTTTCAGCCAGTCTCCAATATCGAGATCTAGTAAATTGGGTCTCACTGGAATGAAAGAGAAAGTGCTTGTATCACTGAGACTCTGTCCATCAGTCAATGGTAGTATTCTAGTAGCATTTGGCTTATTAACTGTGTTTCAATTTAACTGAACTTTTAAATTTTAAATTTTAAAATCCTAGTATGCTATCCTGCTGTAAGAACTTATTTTTATTCCATAAATAGAAACCAGCCACATAAAAGAAAAAATGCTACCCATATTCCCTTTTTCATTTTTCTCTGTACTTTTCACTTCACTGGTACTCAGGTCTGTGCTAGTGACCCATCACAGAATGAGAATTCGATGCAGTCTGTACAACAGAGCTAGTACTATGTCTGCTACAGAGTGGAAGGACTCCTTGTGTGCTCATTTTGCGTTTGACATTTTTTAACATTAAAAATTTTACTTTATGCTATAATTTGTACTGTCTTCAAATGGATTGCAATATCGATACTCAGTGAGTTGTCCCAACTTAGCATGTAACCTTCATGCTCTACTCTGCTTTCTGCTGCGCTAACATGGAATTTCCAAAAATAGATTTTGTTCTGGACTAAACCTTTATTGCCAGTGGCACATATTTAAAAGAAATAAGCACTGTAGTCTTCTAACTCAAATACATGAAAATTTAGATTACTTACCAAGATTTAGAGGAATAAGAAGAGATGAAAAACAGGTATGTTACATGTAGGAAAACATCTGCTTAGCAAAGACAAATATTGGATGGTGATATGACAATGTTAATTAGTTCTTACTGATAGGCTTGAGAAAAATTTCTGTAAGTAGCAAAATATTCATGTACTCAAAACATATTTATGCTTTCTATCTGTCAAGAATTAAACATGCCTAATGTTGTGGATACTGAGATGGAGATGAATAAATCCAAGTTCTTGCCCTCTGGCAGTTCACAGTCTAGTGTAAGAACATGCTATGTATGCACCTTTTTATGTCAACTTGCTTATAGAGAGGCTCTGGAGCACTGAAATAGGCCTATTGTTTTGGCACAAAATCTTTGGTTTCTGAGTCAGCATCTATTGTTTTTGCCTGCAAAGTATCTCTTTTCTTTAAGAACACTGTATTAACTGTCTCAAAGGACATTTCCCTCACCCACTTTATGTAGTCTATGGGGAATATCTGTTAGACTTTCATTTCTTTAGGAAATTTTTTTTGCCACTTTTGGTTGAGTTAATATATATGTATACAAATATATATGTATACAAATATATATACACATATGTATATATGTGTGTATATAAATGCATATATATACATATATTTATATTAGACAAACAGCTTATAAAAATATAGAAATGATACATTATCTGTCTTTCTTATAAATGAATAAAGAATTCATGGAAATTATAATAAATATATCATTACTTCAAGAGGAGTAAACCAGGTGACTAGAGAACAGCACTGAATGAGGGGTTTACTCTTTCCTGTGAAACAGATTTAATCATTTAAATCAAGGCAATTTATTCAATTATTTAAAAAAATGATGAAACTCTGCAATTCATATTAACATTGACATTGTATGATGTCACTCATATGTGGTGCATAGAGAAACCAAACAAATAAAGGAATCAAATAGAACAAAATAAATGTTTGGAACATAATTCAAATTAGTGGCTAACAGATACAAAGGGGAAAGGGCAGTTTAGGCAACTAAGAAACAAGGGGCCAATTTTATGGTGAAGGGTAGAATTGAATTGTTAGTGGTGAATTTAAAGTAGTATAAACATTTAACGTAACATACATAATGTTGATTTAAAATGATATGTGTATGAGTTATATAATACTATAATGCATGTTGCTTCCATAAAATTATTAAAATAATAAATACAATTTTAAAATGAAAAGCATTTTTTTCTAAAATATTTATATTCCACCTACTCAGAAAAAAATTAAACTGATAGTAATGACAAAACATAATTTCAAAACATCTTCAAATCTTGAAAGAACTTTACAGGGTAAATATCTATATGAATTAGATAGAACCATATGGATCGTCTGATACTTGACCATTTCCTTTTTAAAACTACAGTTTCATATGGTTCAACTAGCTAAAAACTTTGTTTTAACAGCAAGACTCAGATGGAAGGTACAAACAGAGAGACTACAGTGAAGCCAATAATTTGCTAATTATTCTTGTCAGTTACTTATAGGCCTTCGTTATTTTCTTTTGTTTGCTGTTTTATTAAACTTTGTATCTATTTAACTATCTGGGTTTCTACTTTCCCTCTGAGAGTATCAAAATAGTTGGCCAACCTAAGTAAAACATCTAGTTAAATGAGTCAGATTTCAGACTCAGCCACTTATGACTTGAAAGCCCATATTTAATCAATTAGGCCACCATGCTTTAGTACCAAGAGCAGAATGGCAGGTGATTTGGACTCCAGACTGCATAACCCAGTTCCTTCTTGCTGATCTTTGACCAGTCACTTATGCTCACATCTGCCTCCATTTTCCTAGCCTTAAAATACAAGTTTTGTTCTTTACTGCGGCCACCTCATGATAGTTATAAAATTCCGACAAGAACATTTATGCAGAAGAGCTTTGTTAATGACAAGAAATAAAAATGCACAGAATTTATACTACTGGTTTACCAGTGTTGTGATTCCAGTATGAGAACAGCAGCAAACTGTGAGGAGAAGCGGGTGTGGATGAAAAATAAAAGAGAGAATAATAAATTAATTAGAATTCAAATAATGCATTTTATGTTTATAAACAACAATACGTACTAGGGAAGAAAGACATTAAACATCTACCCTCTATTTCCAAATAAACAAGCCAATAATTATTCTGCAGTATTTAAAAAAAAAAAATGAGAACAATAATTTTGTCAGTTCAAAACAACATGCCTTTATTTTATGCGAAGCATTGAATAAAAATGAACATTCTGAGCATAATCAAAAGCTTCACACATTTTAAAAGGTAAATTGTAGAAACAAATTTCAATGAAAGAATGTTAACAAAGGGCTTTTCACTTTTCTCCCCTTACTCCACATTTGGAATGATGAAAGTGTAAGAATGTAAGCATACGTATTTTAAGACGAAATAAGATGTCTGTCAGCAAAAGAAATGGGACTAGTCATTATACTTCCTCCCAGTCTCCTTCAACCACACTGCCAAAAGGACCAGTAATCACCAGGCCTGAAGGCCGATGTGTGGGGCTGTCCTGGAATAGGAGTAGGCCCAGCTGCAGCTGTCCCCTTAGGTCGGTAGGCCCAGGAGTTAGCTATAATGTTTGCAGCTGCAACCCTGGGGGCTATATACTCAGCTACTTAACCCTTGGGAGAAACTTGCCTCTGTTTGGCCTTGGGCTCCAAAGTAGTTTTCTTGCTATTAATCAAGCAGGAAGACAAGACAGCAGCAGCAGTAGAAGATAAGGTGGAAGCATCAGCAACAGTTATCAGACAGACTTTAAGACTCAAATATGCATTCGTACCAATGACAGCCTCTGTGACAGCCTCTGTCTCCTGTGCCCATCATTACTGAAATGATATCAGCTGCTAATTAAGATTCTCTCTCTGGAGGGTAGTGAAAGTTTCCTGTACATTTAGGTGATAAATTCATCTATCCAGTGCTTTATTTGAATTTACTAAAGTGTTATTAGTAGTGGTTATGAAGACAAACTTTCTGATTTAACAGAATATACATTTGGGTGTTGTAATAATGATAACTAACACTCTTTGAGTGCTTTTTTTAATACCAAGTTCTCTCTTAAGAACTTTGGATACATTATCATTTAACTATATGACAACCACATAAAGTACTTATTCCCATTTTTCAGATGAGGCAAACGAATGCAGAAGAGGAAGATTAAATCGATTTACTCAGTCATGTAGTTATCAAATTGAGGGGTAAAGTTTTAAATCCATTTCCTCTGACTATAGAGCTTACAGTCTTAACCACTATGACCTAGTATCATTCTTTATCTTGAAAGATAAGGAAAGATATCTTTATCTTTACCTTTCTTGAAAACTAAGTTAAGAAAATCACACCCATTATATTAATAACAGAGTTGTGGCTTCTTAATGGAAATAAAATTCCATATTGACCACTTTTAATTATCTTCCTTTACTGAAATCCTACTGAGCAGGTTTATTAACTATTTATTGAAAGCAAGGGCCAAAAATATGTGACAGCATACATTTTGGAAAGAATATTTTATGCACACACACACACAAACACACACAAAACATCAAGTAGTCATCTTGGTGGAATTCAAAACTTTGTTGGAAATTTTTGCATTCATCTTATAAGCCAGTTATTCTACTTGGAATTATTTGGGATGTGGCACTAGCATTTTGTCAACATATATGAAGTATAAATGCTTTAAAATAATATCTGACCTCTTTGAAATGTCAAGCTGAAGCTTATAATTATTGAAAAGAAGTAAGCATATTCTTTTTTTCCCTTTAACTACTATTTTGTCAGTTTCATGCATTTAATATTTTTTGGAATTTTTAGGGAAGAAATTTCTATTATGTATCTTTCATCAACTTCAAGAAAAAGCTATGATGAGAAAAATTCATATATTATAAGTTACTACAGTCTTTCTGTTTGTAGCATTTTCCTCAATATAGAAAATTAGATAAAAATAATGAACATGGAGGAGTGTTTTAGATTTACAATAATTACTTGGGAAAATCTGAAGTGCTGTAAATGCTTAGTTCACTAAAGCAGCTGTCACCAGTAATTCCCAGGAACTGCCCTTCACTGATGTCATTACCACTACTCAGAAAAAAACAAATGCTTTGGATTTATTTAAAAATCATAGATTTGTTTTTATGTATAATGCTATTTTAATTACTACTGCAGACTATTTGTAGAGAATGAATGCCAAATACATTGGCCAATTACATTGATCAAATTGCTTTCCATATTCTTTTTGACTTATAATCATTTATTAGAACTCTTCATTAAAATTTCAAAGAAGACAAAGAAGTAATTAGATATGCTATTTGTTAACATTCAACCCTCAAAGAATTTATCATTTTCTGTTGGAACAGAGTCTATTTAGTTGAATTGTACATTCCATTAACTTAGGAACTACTGAAAAGTGCCTTTTGCATTTTTTTCCAATTTGTCTTTGTTATGAAGTTTTTTACTATTATTTTCTGTTAATCACTGATTTGTTGAAGTATATCTGATGGTAACAATTACTATGTTAAAGAACAATGCACAATCCTATTAAGAATCCAACTTATTATCCTTAAAGGAAAATTTGGAATAGAAAACCTATGTTCTGCTAATATCTCTGAACCATAGCTTTCATTGCTTAATGGAAATTTTCATGTATGCCTTGACTTTCTAAGCTCTGGAGTTTGCAAGTCTGTACAGCAAATGAAAATAAAGGTTGAATTTGTTGTTTATTTGTTAAATGTGAGCTAATTACTCCTAACATTCTTTGTACATATTACATTTACTAAAAACATTTTAAGTGAAGATAACCCTCATGCTTTTCCCACATTTTTTTACAATAAATGTTGATTCTTAAAAGTACTTTTAGATTTGGGATAGATTATTAAAATAATTTGAAAGGACAAGTGTTTGCAAAATTCCTGCTGTATTATGTCAGAACTTCTACCACAGTCATCTTAGGCTAAAATAGTATTTCTATGTTTTACGCAGCCTTTCAGCTGCTGTTAGCCCATGCAGAAAAGACCAATGGGAGATGTTTATGTCTAAGGCTGGGTGGGTTTTCAGTGAGCATGAATGGATGAATATCAGGGATCCTCTACACCTGGCACCTGTGAAACTAGAATTTTCTACTAAATAGGACCCTAAAATTTTTATATCCTTGCTGAATTTACAGTTCATCTCTAGAGGAAATGGCATGTATGTTAGGAAAAAAGAAGATATATTTGCCAAAAATAGAATGTGTCACTTTAAAGTTATAAGAAATTCATTCAAGAAAATCTTTTAAAAAAGGAATGAGTCAAATTTTAATAGATTTAAATGTCTTAGAAAATGCATTACGTAATGCCATGCTTTACATGGTTCTAAGAATACTGACTTGAGGAACATTTTGGGTAGCTTTATAATATATGTGTTTGTTTTTTCCCATAGCAATATCTTTTTTATGTTAAAGAAAAGGGAATTTAGGGTCAGCCAGGGCAATAAAAGCAACCAGGGAATGAATAAGGAAAAACACTGAAGTGTGAGAAACAGCTGGAATGTGCGTTATGCTGGAGCAACTCTTTGATCCAATCATCTGGCAAGAACTGCAAACCTCTGGAGAGACAGAAAACAGTTCAAATGTACTTAGAAAATATATATTTCATCTGTCTCCAATCTAGTTATGCCATTGGCCATGTATACCTATGTACGTGGCATGAAATTAGGGTATCCCATTGGATGAGAGGAGATTCAATGATAGTTTTGTCTTCTAATTATTGTCTTTACATTTTCAGATGTAAAGAACAATATCTTTATGAATGTGTGTAAATTGCATTATACTTACTTCTCTTTCTGGAATATTTCAATATATTTATATTGTATGTATTAGAAGTTGCTATTTTTATCTACAAACCAAAATGTATCATTAAAAACCAATATATAATATATGAATTAACCAATTCTTATACAAAACTAGTGAAAACAATTATACCAAGCATACCAAAGGAAAGAGCAGCAAAGAAGACAGGAAAGAAAAAGAGAAATTGTTTCATGACGGCACTTGCCCTGATTTTTAAAATTTGGTCCTTATATTCTTAATATAAGCAATGTACAGACTCACTGTGACCATTCTTTCATGAATAATTCTTCGGGTATTTGATAGTCAATGTTTGTTTTTCTTGAGATAGGATAATTTATATCTTAACCTTTATTTATTTCTCAATTGCATGACTTTGTGTAGAGTTTAGAGAGAACTACAAACACCATTTACAGAATTCACAAAATACAATAAAATATTCACTAGGGAATCTGCATTATTTGATTATTTTCAAAACTATCTCTAAAGGAACATACTTTATATCAAATATGAATAATATAAACTTTATCCAATGCCAAATATAATAGCTGTCATACAGAAAATACCTAAAATACATATTTTCTCATGGAGTGAAAGGTGAGTCCAAATTTATTATATTTGTTAGCCAGCTCCAGTGAATCCCTACCAGATTGTTACTTCAGCTCTGAAACACATCTCTTGCCATGCTTTGAATAAAATGTTAAAAACATTACCTAGAAGAATCTTTGAAGTCATCAAATAAATTCATCAATGTCAGCATAATAATAGGAAAAGACTTTACTAATGAGAGTTACTGTCAGTTTTTTGAGTGATTATTCTTATGTGAACCACCACCTCTCCAAGCTAATTTTCAAAGGATTGAGTATCTAGCTTTTGCTGATTTTTCTTTAGTAGTATTGAGAGTCGCTTTTATGAATGAAAAGAAAATTTATTTTTAACATGATTTCCTTGGTCCAATGATTGTTTATCCATTTCTGCTTTAAAATTGCATCTTTGTTGAGTTGCCACTGACTTTGGTTATAGACTCCTCTGCTTCATTCAAAGGTGGACCCATAGTAAAAATTGCTGCTTCTTCAGATTGCATAGTTAGAATTTTTCAAGTGCTTGGTGCCTGTGGCCAAGTCCCTCTGACAGCTGCCATTCAGGAATCTATTGTCTATAAATGGAAATTGTGGAACTTAAGAGACAATTCAGCCTTTATTATTTGTATTCAATTACACTCTTGTGGGAAATAATGGTTGTAGATTCTTTTCCCTTTAATAGCCAATTTTAAACATTTTGTATCGTATAACCTCCTCAGATTGGCTTCATGACAAAGTCCAATTTTGCTGCCTCAAGGTAAATGCTCAATTTTCCTAATATTAATTTAGACAGTTGCAGTCTCACATCTAAATAATTAGTCTCTATATGAAACTTGGGTAATAAAGTTTAAAATAAATAATGAATGAATCTCTTAAGTCAATAACATTGATCTAGCACACTCCTAAAATCAAATTGTGAAAGAGCAATTTCTTTTGATTAGAATTATAACATACAGCTAGAAAACATGATTGACATTTTTGGGGGGTCAGCTATTGAATATAAAACTAATTTTTAGGTTCTGAGCTTTTCCTACATTCACTTTAATTGTGTTTAAAAAATATATAAGCTGTATACCCATGTATTCACTTAAGCAAATACCAAAGACAAATATGCAAAACTATGCCAATGTAATCTTTAACACTCTATGGTCACATTTTATGATAAAAATTTTGAAATAGTTTTTGAAAAATAATGCATTTCTATTTTCCAGAGATTGAATAGTTCCTTAGAGAGAGTGAGGGTGTATATTTTTATGGTGATCATCTAGTCAAAATATCTTAAACTTCCAATTGAAATCATAGAAAATGGTCATTCTTTTTCTTATTTATTTCACTTGCAGGTAAAATTATGACTCTTCAACCTTGTAGAAATATTTCCTGTACAAAATTATATTAAAATGGGATCTAAGTTTATTTATTTAGATCTGATGTATTTCATCCTTTCAGTAAACTGAATCCTTTCATTTATAACTTTACTGAGTTTTCTGACAGCAGGATTGTGTTTATTAGCCTTAAAATGGAGTTTTATATCTCTATCATCAAGTCAGTTTCTGAGATTCAGAACTGTCAAGACAACTTAAATGATATCAACCTTGATTAATACAACCCCAAGAGTCACCTCCAGGGTAGCTTGGTCTCAAGTGTGATCCATGGCAGATGATCAGTAAGGAGCAGTTTGCTAAAGGATACAGAGAAAAACTTCTACTACGGAAAAGCTCAAATACTAATATAGGCCACTAAGAATGTCTGGGAATGCAGTTCATGTCTTATCAGATTTTAGTTAATATAGACTGATCAGATTTCCTTGAGACAAAAACAGAACATTAGGATAGCAATAATGGGATGGGATTACGCATTAGTGACTAAAGGGAGGAGAGGAGGCAGAACAATTCAAACAGGAGAAGAGCAGTCAGGTCAGCAACAAGTATGTACTATGTGATGCTAATTGGCAATCAAATAGTAACAACATGTGGTCTGACAGACCTTTAGACAAAGAGCCATGGTTGGTACAAGGAATTTTGACACCTTAGGCAAAATACAAATTTGTTGTCCCTGTAAGTCCTACTATGAATATCCTGCCAAAAACACATATTGCTTTAACTATTCCAGTGTCAGAAATGTCAAATAACCTGTCCAGAGTCAAAAATGCCCAATAATCAGCCCAGTGCCAGAAATGCCCAATAACTCCTATAGTATCAGAAATAACACCCATAGTATTTATCTGTGACTCAGCCACACTTTAGAGGTCTGACCCCTTTAAAGAAATAGGACCACATGGGGTGGAGGAAGCGGGCAGTTTTTCTTCCTGCATGGATCCAGTTTGCTCTCAGGAGACAGGAACAGCAGCAGAAGCCATGGCCTGCTGTAGTCAGCTTTGTCAAGTGCTGTCTAGCATGGGGCAAAAGGGGCAGCTGCTTTTGGGCCCCTCAACAGAATGGGCCCAGGGCAACTGAACTGCCTCTTGTGCCCTCTGCCCCATCATAAAGATGGTCCTGTTTTATTAAAAACTGGACAAAATTGACATTTATATTAAAATGACGGGATAGTTAGGAAACAGGAAGAAAAAAAGGGTACCGTTCCATTTTAAATGGTACATATTGTCAGCCTAAATTAATATGTAAATTGCTCGCTGTGGAGCCCTTGGATATACTCTCTGGAGCTTCTCTGAACTATCCCATCCTCCAATAAGCTACTCTTTAAGGTCTCTTGCTATCCATTTTTCCCCCTCTTCACCCCTAAATGTTTCTATACTTATTTCTCTTTTTTCCTTCTTTTAAAAAATATTATTTTGTTTCCTGATCTGTGAATTTGAGATTAGCTGTCTAAGACACTTAGCAAGTCCTTTAGGCTACTTTTTTGTACCAATGACTTTTGAACACTACTATCATTTCACCATTATCAGCCTGTTCTTTTTTGATTCTCCTCTGGTTCTTATTTCCTTTAAGGCCTTACTTAACCTATGAGCTCTGATTTACATGCCTATTACTACTCTAGTCACATGTACTATGTCCTTTTAAACTCCTAAAACTTTATTATTTGTCACAATAAATGGTTCTTATTATTTACTATCTTAAATTATTCATGAACACATCTCATCTTTCTTCCTAAATTGAAACATTTCTGAGGGAAAGAAATATGCCAAAAGAATTACCCCTCCTTTAGTAGTATAGGACACAATGCCTCTCATAGATTCAGTACAACTATTTTTGAAAGCTTGCACTAACTGTGAGAGTTGGAAGGCTGATTGTTAGAATTCATCTTTGCAATATACATGATTGCTTTATTCGTTAACAGTTTTGTTCTCTACTTCAGTTACACCTACTTATAGGACAGGACAAACCTTGCCTCTGGCAAAAGTAATAAGAAAACTTAGGTATCATTTACTCTCTTCCTCATATTCACTCTTCCTATGCTCAGTGTCTTAATACTCTCATATCAATAAGATCAGGAGAACTTTCACAACACTATGCATTTTTCCTGGTGTATTCTTTTGACTTGTTGGTCTAAAATGTTCATCACATTTAATTCATATTTTTAACCTTAGTTTTTACTTTGAGCATAATATTTTCTAAAAGTCTTACTCTAGAATCAGACTTTCTAAATTGGAATTCAGCTTTAATATTTGTAACTCTTTGGCATTTTACAAGTTTTTTGTTTATTTATTTCTAGTATATTTGTATAATTATTTAAATACAGTTAGTGACATTAGCATCACAAGAATTTCATGAGTAATGAAAGAAAAAATATAAGTAAAGTGCATAGCCTAGTTATTAGCATGTAGTAAGTGCTCAATAAAATGATGATGTGGTATTGCAATGGATCCCCAAATATAAGCATATATGGACAAGTTACCAATGGCTGTAAAGCCTACATATTATTGGTGTTTACTCAAAAGAAAAGAAAATACCAGGTAGCCACTGATTTTCCTCTTTGGACATAGAAAATTAAAATAGCTACTACGTACTTACTAGAGGCCACAGCAGGCCATATGAGATTAGTCAAAATGAGGAGTTTTGCCCATGTTATGTATAAAGTGGGTCCAAATGGCACAGATGGAAGAAATCTGAAGAAGCAAGAAACTTTCTCACCCATCAACTTCAAAACTGATCAGTTTGAGTTCACTTGTAATTCAGAGTAATGTACTGAGGAAAATTAAGAGAATAAAAGCCAAATTGAGTAGCATAGAGACATAAAAAATGAAGAAAAAGGTATATCTAGACCAAAATGAAGAGGAAAAGTTAGAAAGCCCAGGAAAAAAGTTAACCATATATTTGAACATCAAAAACAACAGGTGAGAGTGTTTGTGGAATGGAAATGAAACATTCCTGGATATGAAATCACTCCAAAAGTTTAGGAAAAGTAAATAAAAATGAAAAAAAATCACAATAAAAAATTAACAGTGAAAATACCCTCAAAAGACACACCCACAAAACAGATCAAAACTATAATCTAGATGAAGTCCCATAATTAAGAACACAAAGAGGTAGCATACAGAAGCACAAATTTATTCTCACAACATTGAAGACAAGAAATCCAAAGTCAAGGTACAAGGAGGCCCATGATTCCACTGAAGGTTCTGGGAGGAAATTCTTCCTGATATCTTTCAGATGCTGTGGTTACTAACTATCCTTAGTTTATAGATCTATTATTACTATCTCAAATTTCACACTACCTTTTCTCTTCATCTTTCTATGTTTCTATATTATAACATAGCATTCTACTCTTTGTATGTCTCTGTTAGTGTTTGCCTCATGAATCATAAGATTAAAGCCCAACCTATTGCAATATGGCATTATCTCACTTGATCTTACCTACAAAGACACTTTTCCCAATTAGGAAAATTGTCACCCATGCCAGAAGTTAGAATTTCAAAATATTATCTCAGGAGACATGATATGAACCATAAAAGATACATAACATATGGGTATTTAAATATAATTACAATTGTAAAAAAAATCAGAATCAAGGTGACATAATTCAGAAAACAATAAAAATAAAATAATTATTTTGGAAATAAAAACCAAATAAAAAGGATAAACAAATGGAATGCGCACTATAGATTATGCCTTTGAAGCATAACATGTAAAAATTAAAAGAAAAAAATAGCAAAGAAAAAGAAACAAAGGAATTTCAGTTTTGAAACCGACAGTTAAAGATACACAAAGAAGATACAAAACACTGATGAAAGAAGTCCTTGAAAAAGCAATTCAAATCAAGGTAGTAAAAGAAAAAAAAAAAAAAAGAGAGAAAGAAAATTGGAGGCTCTGAGGTATGCCCCCAACTTGCCTGTCCAGCTTTGCTGTGCATGCCAGGGTCCAGCAACTCCAGGCCTCCGCTCTCAGGGACCCCAGATCAACAGACCTGCACTGAAGAGGCCCTGAACTGTTCCCATTCAACTTCATTGAACTAACCAGTATCCAGAGACGTCAGGACTCTGCTTCGTGAGACCTGGGATCACCAGTCCTGCCTAGAAGAGGTGCTGAGCTGTGCCCACCTAACTTCACCACACTTTCCAGGCTTCAGAAACCCCAGATCTTTGCTCCCCGGGCTCCTGGATCACTGAACCTACCTACAGACCCCTTTCCCCTGGCACACCATGGCTAGGAAACAGTACATGGTAGGCTTCAGGTCCCTCAGACCCATGAGTTATTGACCCCTGACCCTTCCCTGCCACAGCCTAGAACCAGTGTACACTAGGGTTCATATCCATTGACCTATAAGCCCAACCACCAGGGCCACAACCAGTTCTCTCTAGGCCTTTGGATTGATTAGTCAACAACCCAAACTGCTCAGGTAACACCAGGAACACGCACCTGCAAAGCCTCAAGACTTGTGCACACACATGGTACCTCCAGACCCATACCCATAAATTCTAAAATACATAATTGGGTTACCCGAGAGTTCTATTCCCAGATTGTACCTGGGCTGCCTAGAAACTCACTGCACTGAAAAGCAGCAAAGCCTGTGAAAATCATCTGAAAAGGCATCAGCGGCCCACAACAAGAGGGTATCCCTGAGAGAACCAGCCTCACCACCACTGAAATCAAAGGGCTAGCATCTGCCACATCATCATACACATAAGAAGAAATCTAAAATAAAAGAAAAAGAAGGCCATATTGTTAAATTGAAGGCAGAAAAGAAAAGCATGCCAAAATCTATGCACCCTCAAAAAATTCAAATGATCAAATGATGAAGATGCCGGGAGTTCACCAGAGAAAAATTCCATTGATATAAGTTGAGACAGCCTAAAAGATAAAAAGGTCACAAGGATAGTAATTAAAAAGCTGAATGAGATGCAGGAGGTACACAGAGCTACCCAAAGGCAATTGATAGACCTTAGAAAAGATGTGACATATCAAAGGCATCACTTCACTAAGGAGATTGAGGCCATAGAGAAAGTCTTAACAGAAATGCTAGAAAGATATAGTAAAGGAATTGCAGATAAACATGGAGAACTCCATGACCAAATTCAATCAGGCAGAGGAACAAATATCAGATTCTGAAGACAAGTCAAGAGAGGTGACACTCATGGAAGCGGAGAAAGAAAAAAGATTGAGGAAAAATGAAGAAACCCTACAAAAAATATCAGACACTATGAGAAGAACAAACAAGGGTACCAGGTGTCTCAAAAGGAGTGGAGAGGAAGAAGGTAGCAGAGAACATCTTCAAAGAAGTCATAGCAGAAAATTTCCCACATCTGTTGCAAAAAATAACCATGGGTGTTCAAGCAGCAGAGAGAACACCAAAATTTCTAAATCTAAATAGACCTATGCCAGACACATCGTAGTAAAGCTAACAAAAGTCAATGATGAAGAAAAAATAATCCAGGTTTCAAGGTAAAAGAAAAGCTACCTACAAAATCATACCCATCAGGCTGTCATCAGACTTTTCAGCAGAAGCCCTATTGACTATGAGAGAGTAGAAAAATGTATTCAAAATACTACAAGATAAATTCACCTGTCAAGAATACTCTACATTGCAAAAGTATCTTCAAATATGATGGAGAAATACAGGTCATCAAATGACAAGCAAAGGTTAATTTTTTTTTTCTTTCTATCAACAAGCCTGTCATTCAAGAAATCTTGAAAGGGGTCCTATAAGAGGGAAACAAAAACAATCATCTACCAAGTCTCATCAATGTCGATAAACAGTAAAACAAAAGAAGAAACAAAAATGAGACCAACAGGAAAGAATATAAAAATACTAAAGGGGGAAAAAATAAGCCAAAGCAGGTAATCTACACAAGTATATAACTATGGTATGCCATCAGCTCAAAAAAGTAGATCATAAAGTTAGAGACAGCCATGGGAGAGACACAAATCTCAATCCTAATGAGATACATGGCAGGGAAGTAAACAAAACTGAAAAAGTACACACTGAAAATAACCCAAAGGAAAAAAACAAACTTAAGCAAATAAGGAATGAAGCATAGGCAGAGAAAAGCAACAGAGAACAAAGACTCAAATGATAGTAACAAAACCCTACATTTCAGTCATCACCCTAAATGTGAATGGAATGAACCCAAAATCAAAAGAAATAGAGTAGTTAGATGGATCAAAAAAAATAGGACCTATCAATGTTATGTCTACAAGAAATACACATCAGGTCAAAGATAAAAAGGTTTAAAGTCAAGGGTTATGGAAAAATATTCAAAGCAACAGTGATGAAAAGAAATCAGGAATTTCAATACTAATATTAGACAAAATGAATTTCCAGCTAAAAAGAATATCATGAGACAAGGATGGATACAACATTATGGTAAAGGGACTAATCCATCAAGAAGAAATAACTATCATCAACATATATGCACCCAGCTCAGGGGCACCTAAGTACAAAAAATAAATACTGACGGAATTAAAGGAAGTATTAACAGTAACACAATAATAGTAGGGGGCTTCAATACTCCAATAATACCAACAGATAGATCATCCAGGCAGAAAAATCAACAAAGTAATGAAGGCTTTCACTGAAATGATAGATCACATGGAACTAACAGACATATGCAGGGTTTTCTACCCCAGTAAAAAAGAACATACATGTTTCTTACATGTACATGGAACATTCCAAGGATAGACCATACTCTCGAACACAAATAAGTCTCAGCAAATTTGGCAAGATTGAAATAATAGAAAATATCTTTTTTGATCATAAGGGGAATAGGTAGAAATGAACCAAAAGAAAAGATCTGAAAAAAAACCACAAAGACGTGGAGATTGAACAGCATGCTTCTGAACAACCCCTGGATCATCAATGAAATTAAGACTTATCTGAAAACAAATGAAAATTTGGAAGCGAGATCTTAGAATATATGGGATTTGGCAAAAGCAGTTCTGAGAGAAAAGTTTATATCCCTACAAGTACATACCAAAAACTGAGAGACAGCCCAAATCAAATCTCTAACCTCACACTTCAGGGAACTAGAAAGAAAAGAACAATTAAAATTAAAAAATAAGAGAAGGAAAGAAATTACAAAAATCAGAGCATAAATAAATAAAATTTGGAAAAAAAGATACTATCCAAATGATCGATGTAGTCAAAACTGGTTATTTGAAAAAACTGATACAAATGAAAGAGAGGAGATTACAACTGACATCACAGAAATGCAAAGGATCATGAGAGACTATTACGAACACTTATGTGCTAAAAAATGTGTTAATCATGAAGAAATGGACAGATTTCTAGGATTTTGAAACCTCTCCAAACTAAACCAGGAGGACACAAATAACTTAAACGAATCAATCACAGACACAGAAATTGAAGTGGTAATAATAATAAAAAAGAAAACTCCCGAAAAATAAGATGGCTTCAATAGTTAATTCTACCAAACATTCAAAAAAGAACCTATCCTCATCCTCTTTAAAGTTTTCCACAAAGTTTAAGAAGAGGGAAAACTCCCAAACACAGTCAATGAGGACAGTATTACTTTGATTCCAAAATTAGAAAAAGATTGTACCAAAGAAGAAAATTACAGATCAGTATCACTGATGAAGATAGACGTAAAACCTAAAAAAATTCTAGCAAATAAAATTTAACAGCACATTAAAAAAATTATATACCATGATCAAGTGGGTTTTTTCCCAGGGATGTAAAGATGGTTGAACATAAGCAAATCCATCAATGTAATACACCACAATAACAAAGTGAAAATGAACACATCATCTCAATAGATGCAGAAAAGCATTTGACAAGCTATAACACCCATTAATGATAAAAACCCTTGCCAAAATTAGAATAGAAGGCATATATCTCAACATAATAAAAGCAATATATGACAAACCCGAAGTCAATATCATAATCAGTGGTGAAAAATTGAGAACCTTTCACCTAAGATCTGGAACAATACAAGGTTTCCCTCTATCACTACTATTATTCAACATAGTTCTGAAAATCTTGGCCAGAGCAATAGGCAAGAAAAGTACATCAGAGGCATCAAAATTGTAAAAGAAGACATCTAACAATCATTATTTGCAGATGATGTGATATGATACCCAGAAAATTCTTGAATCCTAGAAAAAAAATACTTGAAACAATAAATGAATATAGCAAAGTGGCAGGATATAAAATCAGCACACAAAAATCAGTAGCATTCCTACAGAAATTCAGTGAAGCAGAGGAAAGAGAAACTAAGAAAAGTATTCCTTTTACAATAACACCAAGAAGATAAAATATCTGGGAATAAATTTAGCAAAGGTGGTGAACAACTTCTATAATGAAAACAAAAGGAACTTAACGAAAAATAAATAAATAAAAGGAAAAACAAAAAGATGGAAAAACATTCCGTGTTCATGGATTTGAATAATTAGCATAGTAAAAATGGCCATTCTATCCAAAGTGATATTAGATTTAATGCAATTTCGATCAAAATCCGAGGGGCATTCTTCAAGAAAATGGAGAAAAAAATAACTGAAGTTTGTATGGAATCACAAAAGGCCTCAAAAACAAACAAAAAATTAAAAATTAATAGTGGAGAAATCATACTCACTGACCTCAAATTATCCTAAAGTGATCAAAACAGTTTGGTACAGGAACATAAACAGATATTTCAATCACGGAACCATACTGAGAGCCCTGAAATAAAGCCACACCTATATGGACATCTAATCTATGATAAAGGTGCCAAGACCATGCAGTGGAGTAAGGAAGTCTATTTGACAAATGGTTCTGAGAAAACTGGAAAGACAACTGCTAAAAAGAAAAAACAACATTTCTCATTATCACCAGACACAAAAGTTAAAACAAGATGGATCAAGGACCTGGACATAAGACCCAAAACTATAAAATAATTACAAGAAAACCATAAAATACTTGGAAGGCAATATAGGAAAAACGCTCCATAAAATCATGCTTGAAGAGGTCTTTGGGGAAGGAAAAGCTATGGCAAAAGAAGCCAGTGTAAAATTAAGTGATTAGGACTACATGAAACTGAAGAGCTTCTTACAGCAAAAACAAAAACAAAAACAAAAGACCCGAAACAAATAAACAAACAAAAATCAAACTACCACTAAAACAAAAAGACAACCCACAGAATTGGAGAAGATATTCTCACAACATATATCAGATAAGTGCTTAATGTCCAAAACTCATAAAGAACTCACACACCTCAACAAAACAAAGGCAAATGACCCACTGAAAAATGGACAAAAGAACTGAATAGACAGCTATCTAAAGAAAACACAAGGATGGCTATGGACACATGAATACATGTTTTACATCACTCAGAATCAGAGAAAAGAAAATACAAACTATCATGAGATGCCACTCCACACCAGTGAGAATGACCTGTATTAAAAAGATTGGAAATAGCAGATCTTGGAGGGGGTGTGGGGGAAGAAAGGAAACTTCCTACACTGTTGGTGGGAATGCAAATTAGTGCCAGCCTCTTTGGAAAACAGTATGGAGATTCTCGAGCATATAAAGATACATCAAAAAAAAAAAAAAAAAAAAACCCGAAATTTAATAAAAAGCCCCAAATAACCCACATGACTATATAGCAAATAAAATTAGGCAGTTCATATTATGCTAAGAATAATGAGTAGCACATGTGAAATTTTCAAGAATCTGTGCGTCGAACTGACTTTCATGATTAAGTGAAATTGATATGCTATTGTTAATTTACAAGTACTCATAATTATTTTATGCAGCATATGATTAAGCAAAGGGTAAGAGAGAAAGTATATATATATATATATATGTATATATATATATGTGTGTGTGTGTGTGTGTGTGTGTGTATATATATATATAATCACTCCAAAGAACTTTTGCAAAACACAAGGCAGTCCTCAGAACGTGCATCTCTTGCCCAGGTCAGTTTCAAATGCCTCATATGCCTGTCCTGAGAAGTTCTTGACTCTGCCTGAAACAAAGGTCTAAACCAATTATCAAAAGGAAGCAGTTAAGGCTGGGTTATAATCCCTGAAGCTCTGGGACAGGCTACTCTTGGTGAACAGAAAGGCTTATGCTTCTAAAGTTGCGGAATTCTTGAATTGTGAACTGAAGGCCTAAATCAGATCTCATGTAAACAGTTCAAGGAGCCCAACCATCTCAGCACTTCCTGGGACCACTAGGCTTTAGACAAACTGTTCCTCCTGCTCCCTTACAGGCACTTCCTAGACTGCAGTTTTTCATTTAAAAAAGACCTCCTAGGACTGACCAAATCCAGATCCCATCTGAGGCCGCTAGGACGGTAAGAAATCTTCCTAAGCAGACTTTCCCTTTCTCCTGGACATTCACAACCCAGCTTGTAAGGACCCTTAACCCTTTCTCACAGGCTTTCTCAAATGTACTTCTAAGGATTCTTAAAACTTACTCACCCAAATTTCTCACCCTTGGTGACAAACCAAAGTATCCCAGTTACAACTTGCCTATGTTATTCGCTTGTGACTGCAATAAAAATCTACATGTTTGCATGGAATACTGATTCTGGCTGTTAGTCTGTTTGCCTGAACCTTGCACAGACATAGCAGAATTGCTGGGGGTTTCTGCGTTGATTGGGAAAGTTCTGTTTCTTTATCTAGATAGTTGGGGAAACATGTAACAATAATTCATCAAGTCAAATATTTAAATTTTTATATTTATATTTTATTCCCCAATTTTAAAAATAAAAATAGACAGAAGCAAGTAAAAGGGAGACATTCCAGTTAACATTTCTAAAATAAATCCTGAGTGATTACATGTTTTTCCTAGGCATCAGGTCAGTTCCTAGAATTCACTGACTGTACTATATCCACTTTAAGCAGAAAATTAACCAAAATAAGGTTTCCCAAGACTTCTGAAATAATTCATCAGAAGGAAGCCCAAAGATTCAAGTCATGCAACAATCAAAGAAATTCCTGTTTTCCTGCTTAGACATAGTCTGCTAACAAATTTTATCACTGACACAAGCAGAACTGTCAGTAGAACTGAGGCAAGAAAACAAATTACTTAATGAAGAGTGACTCTGGGAGTACCCTCTGTATCCTGTGTATAATCCACCCCTCCATGCTCACTCCTTCTATGTTAATAGTCTAATTTTTGTTTTTGTTTTTAAAGGAAGGTTGCAGGCAGGAATAAAGGCTAGTAGACAGGCAAGTAGGAAGAGAGAGGAGGAGGAAACATTCATTTAGTTTATTTAGTTGTACATCTTGGTTTCTTCCCCCATCCCTGGGTCCTGATACTGGTCCTTAGACTGTATGTGGACTGCATCCAGTGGCCTTATCTGCTAGGTTACCTGGGTGCACCCAAAGATTGCTAAATTGGCTTTTGTGGAAAGGAGGTAGCAGCTCTCCTTAAAAGGTTAATCTGCACCAATCCCTGTTGCAATCCCTGCTGTCTGTGGATTTGGCTTGTAAACAGATGCAGTTACAATATTCAAGATTTCTCATCCAGTTAACAGAACTGAGTAGTGAAATTGTAGATTATGTAAAACTTATTCATGATGATGGCCAATTAGAAAAAAATCTTATCAATATCAAATGACTTTTAATTAATACATTTTACATTAATATCTACAAATTTATAGAATGATGATGTTTCGATGTTGCTAGAAATCCCTTTAGGCTTATATAATTATAAATGTCAAAACACAAATCTATATACCCAACTAGACTAATTTTTCAAATCTGTTTGTTAGCATCCTATAAACTGGCTCACTAGTTTTAAGACATTTTAAGCTACAATTTAGGAATCATTTGCATTTTTACACACATGTCAAGTGACTTTTTAAGAATTACACTTAGTGACTGGATTGTTGGAGGTAAATTAATGCTTAATACATATACGTAGAGAGAGATTTATATGTTGACTTATGATGATAACCTCCTTAAGCTTAATGCTCTAATGTGTTGTTTCTTCAATAAAATTTTAGATATACAAATATTAAAAAAATTATACGTAGTCAATTCTTTTTTAATCATTCCTTGATTATCTCATATCTGTTTGGATATTTCAAATTGTCAAAACATAGTCTATATTTGAGAAATGAAAAAATTTGAGAACTAGGTACAACAGGATTCTCATAGATGATTACATCTATAAATATACAAAGTAATATGAAATTGAGAGTAACTCTTCCTTCCTCTTTCCCTCCATATTTTAAGCTAGTTTACTTAAGATACCCTGGATTTTAACAATCTATTATCTTTTTAGTGTAACTACATTTTTGTAGGACTTCTCTTCATTTTTTAAGGTTTGGTCTGCTCCTGTGTCAAGATTTAGGATCTCCACTATATTTTTCAAATATATTTTTATTAATTTTGTTCTAACCTATTTACTATACTTGAATTAATAAAGCCAGATTTTCATATTCTTCCATATTTATTAGCTGTTTATTCTTAAGGAAGATGAAAACTATTGACTATGAACTGTTTTGCAGTTGGCTATCTAAGCAATTATATATCCTATATTTAAAATATTATGCATTTTAAAGTGCACTTCTGCTTTAGTATCTATTTTGTCATGAAAAGCATTCAAAATGAAGAAAGACAAGGGAGAAACTTCTATTTCATTAAAATTCCACATAACTATAGAGGCACATTCAACAATTTTGGAATCATTTTTTTGAGTACTCAATTTTAGAAACATTAATATATGAAAAACTTTGCATCTTGGAACTGACATTTCTGTGCAATATAATTATTTCAAGGTGCACATCTTGTATATATTTAAGAATAAAGCATATCATCAACAAATAATTTTGTATATACTGTTTTTAAACTTCCTGTCTAAATTTTTTGCCAAGTGCATCATTAAGAACTTTCAGATGTATATTAAGTAATCAAATTGATAGTAGGTGGCTTGATTTTACTTCTACATTTTGTAATAACATACCTAAAACTCTCCTCTTATATTTGATATATCCTCTAGGTATACATCTGTATTATGTATATTATTGACATATATTAATATATATGTGCTATTTATATATATAAAATTCTGTGCACTGGGCACTTTTAATACCCAAAACAGGTCAGTAAAGAGTTGTTTTATCATTATCTACATTTTAAAACAGAGAAAATAGTGGGTGAGAAAGCTTAATGTTTAATTAACTTGTTTACAGTCACCTAGTAAATCAGGCACAAAGTCAGATTCCAAACCCAGTCAGACAAACTTATATGATGTACTTAGAAAAGGAGCACAGTCTTTTGAGAATGTTTAACAAAGAAACTTATTCTATAGTGTGCCTTAAGGACGAGTCACCTAAGGATAGGCAAAATATTAGCAGGGCAAATAAATAAGGAAAGGCATTCAAAATACAGTGAGTGGTACAGAAAAAGATGCTGCAGTGAGAAGAATCTTGGCCTCCTCCAAGGACTGATATATTCTCAGAAGATGTATTCTCAACAGTGTTTTGCAAGTATAATAAATATGGAAACAAGGACCTGGTCAAGTAATGTTTTTTGGGTTAGGTTAAAGATTTTGGACTTTTTCTAAAGCATACTAGAAAACAGTTGGAGCTGCTTCTTTTTTTCTGTGGAGGAGTTGGTGGGCAGTGTGAGTATAAGGGACTGACACATGTTCAGATGCTATTTGAAAAGATTGTTTTCTCTAAAATGAGAGACATTTAGGAAAAGTAGATATGGGAGATCACATAGTAGACTATTACAGTAGTTCAGATGAGTTAAAGGTAGCATTTATTAAGTTGGAAATGCTGAATATGGGGCAAAGTGGTCAATTTTAGAGATTTTCAGAATCTGATGATAAATTATACATGAGCGTGATGGCAAGTTAAGCAACAAGAAAGGGTCATGTAATTTTGAATGAAGCAACTGTATAGACAACAGTATCATTTTCTTAGGCAGAAAATACAAGGTGATTAGTTCATGGATGGGCATTGTGGCGTGAGTAATAGTTTTTCCTATTTGTTGTTTGATTTGCCTTTGAATCAGGGAAATGGAAGAGCCAATGTGGTAGATGTTAAACTAAAAGAATCTTGGACAAAACCTTGAGGGACCCAGCTACTCTATTTGTTTTTAGAAAAGGAAATAGCATTCACACCTCAGAATAAAGGAAACTACAACAGGTCGTTATGGAAGTCAAGGAACGGTAATGTTTCACATCGAAAGGAATTGTATCAAAGGCAGTTAAAAACTTAGAGATGTGAGATGGAAAAAGTCCATGTGTTTAGCTAGGAAACTAGAAGTTACCAGAAAATGCCTTGAAGTATGTTTGATGAAGTGCTAGGTAGAATTCAAACTAGAGTAAACTGACTTGTAAATGGGAGGTCAGACAATGAAAATAATGAGCAATGATTCATTTAAAAAATTGGTTATCAAGAAGAGATAAAATAGAATGGTAATTGGAGTGACACATTCCTCTAGACCTTGTCACGTTATAATGAAATATCTTCAACTAATAGAGTGTTTATAGATGTCATAATTTAACATGTGTTTATGTTATAATGATATGAATCACATTGTCAATTTTAATAATATTTAAATGTAAAAGGAGAATAATGAATATCTTTTTAATTTTTGTATTCCTGTATTTTTCCCAGTTCAGTTTCTTGCAGCAAATAATACTCTGAACACAATAAATGTTCAGATATATGAATGAAGTTGAGCATTCTGCTTATGTTTCAAAGAGTAGACCGAACATCTTAAAACTTCCTGCTTTCCAGGAACTTTGAATGATTTCTAATTAGAAATTGTTTTAGCACTATCTTATGTGTTTTTCTTAGAATGATCTCAAATGATACCTAAAAACAAAATTGAAAATTTTATCTAGCAATCCTCATTATTGTTATTGAAAAAGGAAAAATTTACAAAGTTGAACTTTGAAAGCCATTTATCACAAATAAAATGTAGAATCATTACTGACAAAGAAATTTCCAAGAATTTGGGGCTAAAATGCTGAATAGTTTTCGTATACTCTATAAGGTGTAAAACATTCATAAAAAATATATTTTCCTATAAACTTGAACTGTATTAGTAAATAAAATGTTTCTTTCGAAAACTTATAAATGTGTATAACCACATAAAAATGTACAAATCTGTATAATATATAAACACAGATTGAATAATCCGCAGTTTTTAACCAGGAAGCTCAGAACAGCTCCACGTTGGAATGCTTCAGTAATATTCCCATATAACATGTCGACGGTTTACCGGACTAGCATTGAACAAATCAAATACTCCAAGGCTTGCCTAAGAAAATAAAATGGTCCCCAAATATTGTTAAAACATATTAAGGGGAATTGATCATCTGTAAATTAACATATATACAAATTAATTAACTCCTGTACATCCTCTCATAAAGATACAGAAACAGAAGGCCTATAATATGGTTCCTTCATATTATCCAATTTTAGAACAAGCATATTAACTACTTGGATATGAATTCTTGGTATTATCCTATTCACGCTCATTAAAATGATGATGATGATACTTAACTGAGTTCTATCAAAAGTGAATGTAGAATTCCATGTTTAGGTCAATATGAATATTGAAAATACATTTAAAAATTATCTGGTATGCCCTGATGGAGCAGCGATTAAGTTGATTGTCTCTGAAAGAACACAGACTACATACCCCTGGGTTCTGGTCCAGGATCTGGGGGAAACAACAAGTGTGAACAGCTAAATAAAAATATAATAAAAGTTCTTCTTCCTCCTCTCTCTTCCTGCCTACCTGCCAACTAGCCTTCATTCCTGCCTGCACTTTTCCTTTAAAAAAATTATCTTAAGTTAAATTTTAAAAGATATCAGAAGTGACATTTTTAAGATACACGTCTTCAAAGGAAAAGGAGTTGTACTTCGCTTGTAAAAATGTTAGTCAGAAATTGACTATACATTTAGATTATGTTAATAATGGTACTTGTTTTATCTCCATGCTTCTCGAGATTATTTGTAGATTCTATAATTCATCAACTGATGAGTTCATATTTAGACAGTAGCTCTTTTTCTGGTATATGATGACAAAGAAAATACCAATTTTTACCAGCAACTATCTCATAAAAGTTATGACTATTGAAAATCTACTCCATGCCAGAAACTTGATAGCATGTATTCATTATACTCCCCTTAATGCTGTGCATTAATAATACAGTCTAATCAGCAAAAATTTTCACATTAATAATAAAGCTAAAGACACAGTCAAATATCTGACATTTTGTGAAACCCTTGGAATAAAATGCCTCGATACATATTTTTATACAAGATATGTATGTTGGAGTGTGTGAGAATTTTAAGTGGTGAGTATCGTTAACAAAAATATATGTAATCACAATGCAAATTTTCTGTCTTGATATACAGATGATAATATAAAAGACTAGTTTAACTAAAGACTGGAATGAATCCTCTCTATTTAGATTTGCATATTATATACATGTACTTAGGTTAATTAGAGTAAAGCTTGATTATAACCAGAATATGTATTATAGAATTGTTCATCTTTCATGACAGACTGTTTTGTCAAGGGGGCTTACCCTATTTATATTAAAAGAGATAGATGTTTACAAAGAAGTTGAGATAATCAATTAATAATCAGATGCTATAACAGTTAATCATATCAAGTATATAAGAAGGATTAATGTCTAAGTTGTGTCCACAGAGCCGACCTTCAATGACCTCTCTTTTGCCACCCTTCCTAAGGCAGGAGTAGTCTCCAAGTCTCCTTTATCATTAAAACATTTCAAATGACTGAAAGAAAAAATCCTAATAGAGATCAAATTAGTGTGTGTTAATTTTTATTTTTACCTTATTAGAAACATGCATGTAGACTTTGTGATAGTTCAGTGAATTATCTTACCTTGTTTTCAGTAATTACTCACATTTGCTTTGCATTTCCTGGTCTCTTTGTGTGTGTATTTCATGAGATGATATTCATCATTAAATTTTGTCCTATAATCACTTCTTTCTATTAACTATTGTACTTCATAGTTTTCTTAATAACTCATCTCATATCCTGCAACCCAGAAGATTGGGAACTCCTTGCGATTTAGAGGTACCTTAACTCTTTCTGCTTACTAGAAAGAAGCAACTTATTAAATGGATTCTGGGTACTTGACACGAGTTAATGCATTTTGAAAGAAGAGATTTGTTTCTATCTCACTCAAAGGATCAGGTCAAATAGCATTTTTCCCTTCCATTTCCTACAATTGCCAAATAAATAATTTGAACTCCATTTTAAACTAAATCCTTGGATGGGGAGGAATGTGAGTCTGTTCAAACCCAGCTGGAGTCACATTTAGAACTTATGTTTTATAAGAAACAGGGTTATAACATCTTGCTCCTAAGGTTAAGCTCTCAAGATGGGGGAAATCTTTCTCTATCAGAGACCTGAGACTTTAAACTCTTTCTCCACTCTGAGAGACCTTATTCTTGATATGAAAGCATTTAGAAGGAGATGCAGAAGTTATTTTCACACTTAAGAACTCCTCAGTCAGCCAAAGAGACAAGCCGAAGGTCACTCTCTTTGCTTCACTCTTAGAATTTCACAAAGCTTAAATGGAAAAATAAATATATATATATATATATATCTCCTTCCTCTCATTTTTTCTTGACTTTAATAGATTTCTGGGTTTTCTTATAATGACACATCTAAGTACCAATATTTCTAACAAGCAAAAATTGAATTCTTATGTAATTATACTGCTATGCAATTATAAATTCTATAGTATGTATAATACAATTTTTTTTCATTATCTCAAAGAGGTCTAAATCATTTATATTGGGTTTGCTTATTTTTTTTCTGGTTCTTTTGTATGATGAACACAACTTTTCACGGTTTGTCTGTTAATTAAATTATTCCTCTTCAACTATTTTGTGTGATATTGCAAGTCCTACTGCAAAGTAATATTTAGAATTTGTGTGTGAATAGCATATGATGGCACTGTTGAGTTACACTAGTTTAACATCACAGGCGACAACAAGTGCAGAGGCTTGGGTCCAACAGGAAAGTGAAACAGAAGTGGGTTTCTGTAATCAGGACAAGCAAAAGAATTGCTAGCAGTTTCAGGAGTGGGTACTTCTGCCAAAATCCTGTGGGGATCCCTAAACCAGAGCTTGAAGAAACATGATGTCTTGTGTTTCAGTTGTCAAGCCTTGCAGCAATGAATTTTGCCAAGTGAGACTTCTCCTTTTCACCAGTCTTACACACAGTTGAAACCAAAATTACAGAGTAAAATAGCAGTCGGAATGCAGGGCAACATGAGGTGGGAAGGAGATTGGGTTTATTAAAGGAATAGCTTTAGGATTAGTTCAGCTAGGCCCAACTTCATGCTAGCAACATTAAGGGTTGCCTGCTGCAATCAGCTGCTTTCCTCTGCATATATATTCGCCCTCCACCTGAGCCAGGTGTTCTTAATTACCAGTTCTGCCAGGCAGGGCATGCTGGGATTGTTTCTCATACTTACAGACACTATGTTAAACTCCTGAGTTTTGGTGGAAAAGAGAAAGTTCGGCGAACAAAACCCCATCTCAGTGATAAAAGGTGTTTTCTTATTATGGAAACTGGCTATCTGCCATCCTTACTCAAGGGCTATCCCTTAGTTTCTAACAAGTATTTCTACTTTCTAACTGTATAGCAGATCAATATAGGTGAGAAATGGGATTGTAGCAAGATAGTGGAACTGGGTTAGGGATTTCAATCCCATTTGTTTGGTTGAGAGTGTAATTCTGATGGCAAACCTCCCACAATGCAAGGATATGTTTATTTTATCTCAACGCTTACACTTTGGTAGACTCATATATCCCTTTTTACATGGAAGAGAAAAAAAATAAAGCATGAAAAATGTTTTCTGAGTCATGAATTAATGCCTTCAGTCAATATAAATATTTATTGACCATCTTGAAGTAGTCTCTTTATTCAAGGAAATGATGTCTTATTACATAGAAAGGGAAAATGGGAGAGAAGAAAGCAGTGAATTATGGAGTTTTGTATAAGACTCAAAGAAGTGTAGGCACCATTGCCCTAGGCAGATTGAATCACGACATCAGCCACAGCATGATGAAGAGAAACCTAGAGTAGGGAAAGTCAGTGGTAGAAAAGGCATTTTTAAGCATGAGATAGAGGAGCTCTGATTTTCTTGCATGCATGTTTGATCTTTGCCCTATCTTTGCCCTATTTATAGAACCTACTGCCTGTGGGTGGCCTGGGGCTTAATTGTGTCCTGCAGGGGCCCTGAAGATTTAGATAAATCCTTCATGGAAGATGAGCCAGCACCAGACTTTAAAAATATTCACATTTCTGAAGTTTTTCTGTTTGGATTTGGGACCACCTTACCTTGTTCTATATAGCCTAAAATTTATGTCTTTCTGGTTCTTCTCTGTCTTTTGCTTTCGGAAAGTTGTTTTTTCTCCTTAATCGCTTCTTAAGTGCCAAGTTCTTCATTATAAATTAGAACTTAACCAAGTTATTTTATTAACTAGCAATTATGCCTAGATTCTTATTAAAAGAATAATATACTTGCAGCTCATCCTTGATGACTGGTATCCAGGCCTCACCAACGTTTACCTACACCCTTTCAAAAATCATTGAACTGAGCAGTATCCTCCATTTTCTCTTTTTTAGTTATGACAATTAAATTCTATTATAAAATTATTTCTAGGATAACTTCTGTGATTTCTATTCTATATCTGCCTCACCCATTCATATTTTTTTAAGTAATTTGTGCTTGGATTACTTTTATACCTCACAAGGTGAAATGAAATGAAAGCTAGAAATGATTTCAATATCTCAGTCTTGACCATGCTCCCTTCTTTGATAATTGTGTCAAGATCTTCATAGTTATAGCATATTCCCCTCAAGATCATGTAAACCTGGATTCATTGATCTCTGGGGTTGCTCAGATCTTTACCTTTCCTGTCTTAGGGAAAGGTAGACTTCTAGGTCTGTATCACAGGACATGAATCTAACAAGGCTAATGGAACTAAAACCACAAAATACAGTTCAGATCTTTTTCCTTTTTCTTTTCTTTCATCCCTATCTTCTATCCACTAGAGAGATCCTACTCATATTGATATGTCTCCTTCAGCAATCACATCGGAACTGGAAGTATATACCTTCTCCTGTTTTTCATTAGCTTAATTTCTTTCTAAGAATCTAGTAGAGAAAGGAGATTTCAGTATTGACTCTAAATGCTACTTCATCTTACTTAAGAAGAAACATTGAACAGAGTTATTTTAGTGATCCATTTTAGTCAAATCCGACTGAAACATAGAACTCTGATTTATTAATACAAATTTTGCTTCCATTTGAACAATACAAATCCCTACTATTCAAGTGTTAACCCTTTCTAGTTTTCTCATCTTTAAAAAGGAGGTCACACTTGAACTTACTCAAGTGATGATTAGGAGAATTACCTAAGTTTATATATGAAAATCACTTAGAAAATCCTGGCATATTTCAGATTTTAGATATTACTCTTTTGTTGTTGTTTTTGTAATTTTCATATACAGGTGGTTGAACTTTTATATAATTAAAGATATATTTAAAAACTAAACTGAATAGGACCTAACATTTTCTTTAAATATTTTTATAGAGCATTTTTCTTTGGAGTCAGAATAATCTATTTTAGTAAATGAGTGGTCTTGGGTAGGTTTTTACTCCTCTTTAAATATCACATAATTTCATATATAACTTCACATATATGATGTTTTCCTAATTCACTGAATTTTTATAGAGTGCATGTAGTCCAGAGTACATATGCTAAGTTCTCAATATATGGTAGCTATTATGAGATAAACATTCTTCAGATAAAATTTGAACTATTCCCTGAATAGTTCAAATATCTAAATCTAGAAAAGTCTAGTTAAAAGTGAAAATCCCTGAGACTACAGTGGTGCAGTTTGGGATCTAAGTTAAAGTCTGAAATCATTTATTTCCTCATTCAAATGGTAGCTGTGGCTACCATTATATATTTCTAGTGTTATCGCAATCTCAGGAAAATTCTTTAGTCACCTTGGATTATAGATGTAACAACTATAAAGCTCAACTTGCTTTAATGTGTTATCTTTAAACTTCCACCTAATAGTAAAGAAAATGGATTGTCCTACCCTCCTTCCCTTTCAGCCCACCCCGCCTCACCTCTGTCTCTCTCTCTCTCCAACTCTCCTTTTCTTTCTCTTCCCCCCACCTTCCTTCTCTCTCTTTCACACATTGAAACACACAGACATTTAGGTATGCTGTTCTCTATTCATTGATTTTATAGGGAGAAGAAACTGTTTTGGATTCTAGTCTGAAAATGCATTAAGTTAAAATATAATAATGAATTTTTCAAAGACAGTGAATATCAAATATGTGCTGACCGTGATCTTTTTTGAAAGAGTGGTGAGAATTATCAGAATACGAGGAAATAATTGCTTTCTGATAATGATGTATAAAGGTGAGTATATGAAAAATTATGTAAATCCTTGGGCATTTTAATATCTGATAATACTTTATAAACATTAGGAATAATAGTGACATTTTGCTTTCAATCATATTTAGAAAAAGGCTAATTCCAATAAATGCATGCTTCGGTTAGTCTACATTATAACTCTAAAAGGGTTTTTGCTTCATTTACTAAGTAATAGACCCAAGTGACATAGAAAGTAGATTATGCATATGTTATAGTCCATGGTACATATTCCCTTAAACCACTGCATTAAATATTTAGAAAAAATAGTACAAAAATTAATTTCAGTTGAGACGAATAAAAGGAGCTACAAAAACTAAGATTCTCAAAGCTTTGAATAAATGTGTCACTTTCTCAGAGAAATCAGAGCAAAAGAGTAATTTACTGAGACATCGACTACAAAAAATGTTTAATATAGTGGAGAAGAGCAGAATGTGGGGTTCATTATGTGTTTATTACTTGAGGTATCCTATATACTGGAACAACTCACTGAAGAAGCAGTAGTGAAGTAATATTAGAGAAAGAATTTAAAGCCATTTCAGCATAGAGAATATCAGTGTTATATTGTCTGAAGTATACCTTTTTTTTTAAGTTACAAATTACAAAGAACGTGTAAAATGCTGTTCTAACTGTAGATTCCAATTTAGTTAGCAATTCTGTTAGATGATTTTAGAATAGCTTTCAATGAAACAAATATTTTTGAATAAGTATATGTGGCAGGGACATTTTACTATCATTGGTTGTTATACAATTGTATACTGACATATACCTCACTCCGCAGGTTACTAAAATTTGTCTTGATTTTTCTTTAAGTATATTTTCAGATATGTATAAGAAACAGTTGACTAGGGAAACATGAAACCACAGACTATCTGGAGAAATTCTTGAATGTGTTAAAAAAAAAAGTCTCTTATTTCCTCTGAATTTTATAGTAAAAACTCACTATGGGAGTGAAAAATCTTGGTTCCATAAAGTTTTGAAAATCAGTTAGCGAAATGAAAGAGTGATTAGTTTGTTTAACTAATCTAGTAATTCTCAACACTGGTGATTTTGCCCCCCAGAAAACGTTTGACAGTTCAGGAGACATTTTTGCTTGGCACAGTGGCAGAATAAGGAGAGGCAGTACTACTGGTCTAGTGGGTGAAGACCTGAGATGTGACACTGTCATCCAAAGAACTAACTGACCCCAAATGCCAACTGTGCCAAGATGAACAAACCTGATCTAGACAAACCTAGTTTAATCAGAAAAGAGGAAAAAGCAAGTTAAGTTGGACCTGAGAAAAATGACTAAAACCAAGCCTAATATCAGTTTTAGGGACTTTTTTTTTTAATATAATATAAACTGAACCAATATATTGATATTTTCTATAACATATGCCCCACTCATTATCTGTTGTGGTGATTCTAAGTATCTTACTGCATTAGAATTTCTTTACATTCTGTACTTGGCATGTATGTCTCCATATTAATCTTCCTTTTCTTGAATTTCTATTCATAGAAAAATGCTTACATATTTCATACTTTAGCAAAAATTAGGAGGACTTTTTTGAATTCACATTTTTTGTGTAGAAAAAATGGTTCTAGAGACATTCTCAGAGTCTTTTCACTGCTTTAGAGTAATGATTAAAATGGTATACTTTGGATACAAACCTCAAACAATTGATAACATTTTCTACTTATCAGTGCTTTACCTTTGGGGAAACAATTTAAGGTATTTGAATTTCAGATTATTTGTAAAACAGACCTAATAGTATCTGCTTTGTAGGATCACATAAGTTAAAAAATATAAAGCACACTGCATGTTGTTTAGAACATAAATACCCAATAGGGATTTTCTGTTTTATTATTGTTTTATATTAATATGCCATTGGTTTGTAATATGCTTTAAGAGGACAGATTCATATCTTGATCAATGATGTATCAAATTGCATCTACCACCAGAATTCTAGCATCATTTACACTATCAATTTGATCTACCCTAGGTTGCTTCTTCCCTGTTCCATTCTCCAACATCTGGTAGCCTTCATTTAATTTCAGAGTCTGAGAATATTTTTTGCTTATTGGAAAAGCTTTTTATCATTCCTTCAGTTATCAAAGATAATCTTGCAGGGTATAGTATCCTAGGTTGAAAATTATTTTCTTTCCGCCTTTTCAATATATCTTACCATTCCCTTCTGACCTGTAGAGTTTCAGCTGAAAGATATGCTGGCAATCTTATGTATGCAACTCATTTTTCTCTGGATGCTTTTAAGATTCTTTCTTTATCTTATATTTCTGACATTTTAATGGCAGTGTGTCCAGATGTAGGTCTGCTTGGGTTTATTTTTTAAGGACTCCTTGAGCTTTTCTTGGTCTGGATGCTTGCTTCATTCTTCAAGTTAGGGAAATTCTCACCTATGACTTATGGTTTGCTTGAGTGCATTCTTCTGCCCTATCTTCTAGCTCACTGATTCTCCTAAAAGCTTCATCCATCCTATACTTGAGTCCCTCTATTGAATTCTTTAGGTCAACTATTGTATTCTTTATTTCTTTGACATCACTTTTGAGCTGCTTCATTTCTTCTCTCCTTTTTGTTGTTCTCTTTTTCTTCTTCTATTGTCTTCTGGATTTCCATGAGGAGGTTTATCACTGTTACCCGAAATTCATCTTCAGGTAGTCTGTAGATGTCCGTTGTGTTCAGATTTTCCCCTCGGTTTTTTATTGTATCCATCATTCCACATATATTTTTCTGTGTCTTTGCTCTTTTTGGCACTTTGTTAATGTCTCTTTTGATTAGGTTTTTCTGCAGTGTTGGCCTTGGATAGGGTATTGACTGGCACTGTGTAAGCTTGGGTCTTGGTTTGAACAATGGGATTCTTGAGCTTTGTGGCATCACCACTTGTTGGATTTGTTGAAGTTCTTATATGGGCCTCTGTCACTGCCCAAAATTTCAGTCTACGGGTATGTGGGAGATGCAGAGACTTCCCCCAGCATCCCAATTCCCAATCACTATGATCACCTTTCTGTTGGACCACCGTTGCAATCAAGTTGCATTTCACTTACACCCACAAGGTGGCAATAGAAGCATTGACTTCCTTTGGTAGACTCCCTTCCTCCATTAAGCCCAAGGGAGGGATTGCCTGTGGGTGGTTCCTGCAGTTCCAGTGCAATATTGTGGGAGGGCGTGAGGATGGGTAATTCCCCTTGCTCTTCTTGTTATGGTGGTGCCTATCATAATTTTCTTGTCACCCTCCCATTAAAACCACTGGACACTGATTTCTCTTCCACTCTATAAATAGACTCTCCACTAGCGCTGTATTCTGATCCTGCTGGATGGGCTCTCTGCTGCTTTCAAGATTTCTAGGAAAGCTGGTTCTTCCCAAAGTTCCACCCCTTCTGTGGCCAGAATCCCAAGTCTGAGTCTGTGGTGGAGCTCTGAGTCCAGCCTTTTTCACCTACCCTTTTTTGTTGTGATTGCTTCTGTGTTTCTACAGTCTCTGCCTGCCTTTCCTGTGTTTGTTTTGGGAAATAGGTGAATTTCTAGTTACTCTGTGGGGAGGGTGTAAGTCTCACTCCTGCCAGGTTGCCTTCTTGGCTGGAAGTCTACATTATGTAGATACTTTAAATGAAGCTTTATTTGATGCAAAACATCTAGATAATTAAATCAGATCCAGCGAAGAAAACAAACAATATTTTACCAACAATATCCTGAAATATGCATTTTAATTCAGGAAATATCATCAGTTAACATTAAGGAAATGCAAATAAAATCACAATCATTGGCTAACCTATTATACTGGTTATTATCAAATAAAAATTCTTGTTTTAATTAGTTTGGCTATTATTCTATATAAATTATTTTTCTATATAGCAGATTTTGATAATCATATTGTAAACCATTCCCAAACTTGTAATTTACAGCATAGGTACCATCTAAAGTTTTTTTTGACATTTATAAACCAGGATAGTAATTGAAATTTTATGAATTGGTATCACAATGACACCAACAAATGAGGCAAATGTACAGATCAATCAGCACAGATAATGGTTTGGAAAACCCTGTAGAAGATCATTAATTCATACTGACTGCAAAGGTCCTTCTATATGAATTTAAAAGAAAGCTATAAATGTATACATTTGTATTTGACTAGACTATCATTCTCTAAATTTTCAGGGGTATAATAAAATTCATTAGTTTCTGTTGATACATATTTCTTAGAGCCAGAAGATGAAAAAAAAATGTTAAATGTCAAGGTAGTGAAGTTTATTGTATGTAAGAAATGCAGTAAAATTTTAGAACTTAACCATCAGTTTCTTTCTAATCTAATTATCATTATTCTGTTTTAATTGGAAGTTACACAAATGTCAAACATTAAATCTAAGACAAATGTCAAATGAAATCTCCACCTGTACAGTAATATCATAGGCATCTACACATATTTTAGCTGAGCATTAGCAGTTAGTAGTATTTTTCCGTCCATCTAATTGTTCTACTGATCTTTCCCAGGTGATTTTTCAGTGCCCTCAGTTTATTGGCTTGGAGTTAAAATGCTATCAGCTCGTCATTTTGCAACCATTTGATTAGGATTTCAGTCTAACTGAGCCCATTAAAATCCTTGCTGCACACTTGGGCTGTCTTTATCCATGTGAGATAAAGTGGAACATAGGGCAAGCACTCTTAATTCAGGCCCAGGAAACTCTTTTGCCTGAAATGTTTAAATAGTTGAGAGTAAGTGTTTTCTCTGCTTGAATTACAAGAATTATTAAAGTTCTCAGTGCTTCAGTTTAAGTGAAACAGTTTGAGCCCATTTGAGCATTTGAATTACCATCTTAGTCAGAGCACTTCCTAGAGTTGCTGTGAAAGGAAGAAGCCACATAATTTTTGTTATTTCCTAGCACATCTCTGTATCAAATCTCCCTTGGCCAGTTAGATAAGAAAAAAAAATCCTTATTTAGGTACACTCCATTGGGATGAGAGAGGAGAGCACCCACATGGCTGGAATTCTAACCCGGGACTCAATGATTCCAGCATCCTTTTTCTTGTGAGTATCCCAACTGCCCTTAGGAGCAAAAAAGGCAAGATAGCTTGAGATCATCGATAGCTTTGATTTGATATTGTAGCAAAAGTTCTCTTTCCCAGTATAGTATTGTCTATAAAGCACAGAACAGAACATTTTCCCTCATCTCCAGGAACATTATTAACCTGAAAAAGTCATAATCGGTTACTAGTGATTAGTGCAATGTGTTACAGTAGCGTGATAAAGAGTCAGCCAAAAACAATTTTGTTAAACAAAAGAAGCAAAATTTTTCAGTGAAAGTACCCATAATTAAATTATCAGACAAAATCAATAATATGAAAATCTTTTAAAAACATAATTCCATTATCTTCCATTCCTATTCTACATGGACTGCCTAGCCAGCAGCCATGTTATTCAGGCCCTTATCACCATGGTTTCTGCTAACCAACATCTCTGAAATAGATGTGTGAGAATGTGACAGTTTGGACACCAACAGATTATATAATAAACCGATGTTGCATCCTTAAATTGTAAAATATTAAATTCAGCTTTTCCTTTTCTCAAGACTTTTATTTAAAACTAGAAATAATTTGCAACTTGAGAGACAAATATATATATATATGTGTGTGTATATGTGAGTATATACATATATATATACACACACATACACACACACACACACACACACATATGGAGAGAAAGGTAGAGAGCGCTTATTATGCATGTTGAATACTAGGTGATTTTTTTTACCTCATTAACATGTATGAATGTGTGTGTGTGTGTGTGTGTGTGTGTGTGTGTGTGTTTGTGTTCGAGTTATTTTCCTATAAGTTTAAATAATAATAGCTTACCTTAATAGAGCCCTTATTATGTGTCAGGCACTGCGCCTAAACACTTCAAATATTGCAATCATTTAAACTCCATACAACTATGTGGTATTAATATCTACATTTGAAAGCTGAGGAAACTGAAGGCTGGAGATGATTAATGATGTGTCTGAGATCTTTCAACTAGCAAATAAACAGAGCCGTGTTGGAACTAGAGTATTCTAGCTGTGACATATATTGATTAAGAATTTATGTAGTCTATTAAAATGCAGTTAGAGAAATTTAAATTTATCCTTTAAACTTACTCTCCATTTTTTCTTTCTGATGGAATTTTAATTTCCAAATGGACTTTAAGGAGAATGAAAAGATAAAGCAATTTTACCAGATTTCATATATGAGTTTTTTGCTAACATTTGAAAAATGTGAGGAAATCTAGATTACATCCTTCTTTAAAAAAAAATTCCTTCAGTATTTGGCCATATTATACATTTCAATATGTTTGAAGAAGTATTTATGTAGCTAACAATTTTGGTTCACAAAATAACTGAAAAATAAACAAGAGCAGTTTAAACAGTGCTCAACATGCATGATATACCACTTGTGTTCTAGCCACAGAAATTTCATAAAAATAATATTATAAATATCAAAATATAAATATAAAGATATTTGTCATCAATGAAGACCGTCTCAATCAGTAAGTATATCATATATTTATATTACATATAATGTATACTTAATACACATAAATGTGATATATATTAGCTCAGTTTTGCAAGAAATGTCCATATAGAACTATATATGTAAATTATATAAATTCAAGCTTATACGCATTCATTAACCAGGGTAGTACAACAATCATCTATGTATTCACTACCTTCTTTTAATACTTTTCAATATTTCCAAATTTTGTTTCATCTATGCTTTCATATTCTCCTTATTTTATCACTTGTTTATTTTTTGATAAAATATACAATAATTCAAAATACAATGTGCCAGGAAAAGTGAGACAGTGTGGCCCATATTCTGAGTTATGAATATTTCTAAGAAGATATTCTAGATATAAAAAGTAGTTAATAAGCCTTAGACTGGTTTGCAATTCCATTTCAACTTGTACAGATAAATCAAGAAATGTTTTTGATGCCTGGACAATAAATTTAATAAAATCTATTGTTTGCAGGCAATTTTGAATGTTGACTGAGACTGTCAGAAGTAACGAATAATCTTCTTTATATAGCTCAGTGCTGAGTAGGCTTAAAAGCCTTTGCCTCTAGAATGCAATGTAATTATAAGACATGATTACAACTGATTATAATCAATCAGCATAGTCTTAAGTGTAATTTCTATTGCTGCAGCTGTGGTTAGATTAAATCATCACATAAGATACAATTTCTACTAGATATGTGAAATTATTTGAACAAACCCAAATACAGTAAACTCATAATACCATAAATACATAGTCAATTCTGCCAATTGCATAATACTTTAGGACTCTGTTTATCACAAAATAAGTTTTCCCCCTACAGAGTTTAGTGTTGATTTGAAACACGAAACTGTTGTTTCACCCAGTTTGGCAGATGTGACCTGTGCTGTTGGTTCTGCCTGTGCTCATGTTTTATGTGGACTATGTAGTATAATTACTATCATATCTGAAATCAAAACTCTACCAATCTCATGAAGTTATTTCTCAGTTGATGATGAAACAGAATGTTTCTTTCATTTTCAATTTATTTTAAAAATTCTTTTGAACTTCTGAAAAAAGCTAAAGAAGGAACATTGTATCTCAATATTGCGTAGGATTAAGGTGTATATCATTGTACAACACTGTCTGTGTATACTACATATGGTTCACCATCAATAACAAGGTCATTTCAATCTTGGCCTTAAAGTTGAAACTCAGATAAATTAAATGTATGCTGGAAAAATTAGAATTGATGAATGATGAATTAGGTATAGTCCTTGCTTTCAATATATTACAAAGTAGAATTATTAAAAAAATAAAAGACATGAGTTTTAAAACTTTAAACCCACTACAATTAGAAAAAAAATCAAAGTAATTTCCAGATTATTAGACAGACAGCAGTGTGAAACTGAGACCCCCTTTATAACTTACATATATCTTCTATTTATCAGTATTTGTTTATACAGTTGATTTCTCTGAGGCTTAATCACTTTGTAGATAAAAGAGGGGGAATGTTCTTTTCTACTATAGGGCTGCTGTGAAGATCAAATGATGTAGTTAATAAAAAAGGTCTTTGAAGTCACTTAAAATGTAGTAATGTCATTCTTAAATGATCATTGTTTTGTTATAATTGAATTCATTTTGCTCCATGAGCCAAACATTGCTGCAAAAATAGCAAATAATATTTTTAAACTTCAACAAAGCATTTTTTCTCTATGCAATTTCTCTTCTGAGAATAATGTAATTAAAATGACCCTGGCCAGTTTTTAATCACTCATGTAGAAAGAATTTTTATGTATATTTTAGTTTAATCAGGGAAACTGAAAGTGTGCAAAGAGTAACTCTGAAAGTCCATAGATGCAGTTGTTTGACTAGAATACAAGTTCAGTACTAAATAAAACATATTTGAATGATGTCAAATCTGAGAAATATTCAACTTTTAAAGTTAAAATTTTGTAGTATTTTGTACAGACTCACAAAGAATTACTAAATTCCAAGTTAGTAACCATTTTACTTTAAATTTTTGGCATTTAAAAATTAATTCTAACAATAAAAAATTGTAGCAACCGTGTCTTCAGAACTGTTTCTAATGCATATTTAAAGTGTTTGACTTTTATTAAGTTTCAAAAGAAACAGTCCTTTTTTCTAGACTAATAAAGCATCAGCTTTGTCTGAACATAAAAATTTACCTTTAAAAAAGAATAGTGATATTGATTTGGGGTACTGATTACATTTTCTAAAGCAGGAAAATAAGTCTCACTATGCCATAACACAGGGATTCTTATTTAAAATCAAACTCATGAACTATTGATATATGCCCAGGTAAACACTGAGTTTATATGGAATGAAAAAGATTTGTGGGAGCAAGGAACAGATAGTAAATACAGAATCTACAGAGACCATCTGTCAGTAGATATTAAAAAATTACCTGTATTTTCATAAATATTTAATCTTTGTCTACATCATAGAACGATTATGTTCTTCAGATAAAGAATAATACAAAATGATTTCACTCAGTCTAGACTCTTTTATAAAAGTGAAACTAAATAGAAGTTATTTTTTAGAAGTTTCTTAGCAAGTATTTCCTTTGAAATGTGGGAGTCTAAAAATCCTGGTTTCAGCAGCATTTTTACTGAGGATAGGTATCTAAGAGAAGCCCACGCTGTGAACTAAGCAGGAAGTGATAATAGAGTCAGCCTTCAGCTGCAGTGGGTGCCATGTTCTTCTCTGGCAGAGCCCCTCATGTTACCAGCATGTTTAGTGAGGTCAACATGCAGATATAGGCGTGAGTGGAAACAGGTGTTTCAACTCAAGATCAGCTTATGGGTGCTGTTCTCCCTCATCTCAAGGTTGATGCCTGAAAGAGTTAGAATGCAAAAGATAAAGAACTTTCTCAGAATAGACTAAGACATCCAAAAACACAGGCTATACTGGGGAGGTTGGGACAATGATACATCAATGAATTGCCAAATCTATTCTCTATCACCTGGTGTACATTCCTGAGCACACTTTTTATATATCCCTGAAATATTATTATGCTCAGCTAGAAGGTTCATTCTCTCACTTCCAAAACAATGATTTTACACTCTTTATCTCTTTTCTCAACCTCTTTATTCTATTCTTTCCCTGACTATACAATTCCTCCTCTACTGCTTATCTAGTCCCACCAGTTCTTTCTTCTGCCTTCTGACTCGTTGATTTTACTTCTATTTTAGGGTTGCCAGACTTAGCAAATAAAAATACCAGATGCTAGTTAAATTTGAATTTTATATAAAACAAGGAATGATTTTTTAGTGTATGTTCTAAATATTTCACAGAACATACTTCTACTAAAATGTATTCACTGTTTATTTGAAATTCAGATTTAACTGTGTGTCTTCTTTTTATCTGGCAAAACTATAAAATTTCCCATTTATGCAATGTGAGATTTTTTTTCTCCCTGAATCATCCAAGCAATAAAAAGAAATATTCTCCTCTGTGGAATGCACATTGTTTTACTTTCTTATTGTATAATCCTAATAAGGTAATATAAAAGGTCTTTAAATATGCTAACCTCTCGACTCAAACATACAAGCTAGAAACTTTCAATGCCTGAGAAATTAAGATTCACACTTTGATTTTCTATACAAAAGCTAGGTCAGTAGGCCTCCCTGTGGCTATTTTGCAAACATAATACTAACTCAACTCCAATTAAGATAAAGAGAATTCTTTTGATAGAAATTCAGGCTAGATTTTAAAAGACTCAAAAGCCATTATATGCTTCATCACTCTTATTTGAGGTGAACATAAAAGTCACTCTCCTGGCAACCCCAGTGCCCATTCCACTTCAGTTCTGCCTAATTATCATACTTAACATCCAACCCCAAGCTAAGTTAATGATACAATGTCTCAGTTATCTATTCCTGCATATCAAACCACCCTAAAACTTAGTGGTTTAAAAACCAACTATTTTATTTGCTCACAGTCCTACAATCTGGGCTAGATTCAGTTGAGTGACTGTTTTGCTGACCACTTTGCTAGTGTGTATTGGTTGGATGTATTGAGGAAATGAGTTGACTAGAGATTGCGGTTAGCAAAGACATTGGGCCTGCTCAATTTCTCTATGTCAGTGGGTTCCTGGGTCTCTTTCCCTTTACGCAGCCTCTCTATGTGCTTGTCCCATGTTGTCTACACAGCAGAACAGCTGGCCTTTTTGGTTTATCAGGGTTCTCAAGCAAGCAGCATTGAAGTTACCAGGGTTTCAAGGTACCGGTCAGAAACTACCAGTTAGATAGTCACACCTACCATATCAGTTAGAGCAAGTGTAAGTCCATATCAAAGTTTAACCAAAGAGATATGGGTTCTTTCAGACTAATAAACATTTGAGAAAAAAAAAAATATGTACATGTTAATTTGATCAAGCTTTGATTGTGGAATAATGAAATAGTCTATATCATTTAGATTTTGAAGAAATACCTAAGAACAGGAGAGAGAAGGGGAAACGTCAACATTCAACACAAAGGAGTTATTTGTTTAAGTCAATTTCTATTACATGTAGGTTGATAACAAATGATGAATGAAAGTCTCCATATTCAATTGTGTAAATTATAAAATATACTAGTTTTGTGTCTGAATTATAAATTAATAAAAGGTAAACAGAGCAAAAGGTTATTATAAGAATTTCATAAAAGATAAAATTTCTACAATCTAAGAGCTCCAAAAACATCAACTCTATCTTCAGTTAAATAAATAGAGCCTGACAACTAACAGAAGCTTTGGGCAGTGGACTATGGAAGCATCACATTGAAGGCTTGAGCAATTAAAAGTGTATGGGAAGGATTTCTTGACTCCATGATGATGAGAGGTCCTTGGAAATTATCTTACAGTCATAGAGTGCAGTGGTATTTGGGGATGTATGGCTGGGAAAGAGAAGAAAAGGACTTTAAATGTGTGTAGAACTTTAATTTCTCGATGAATATTTTATTAGTTTTTTTTTTACTATGGTAAATTAACATATAATCACCTAAATCTTAATTGCATATAATCCTGAACTTATCCATTTGTGTACTGTTGGGTAAGCACTACCCATATGAAAAAATTCCAGAGCTCCTCTAGGTCTTTTCCTTCTTAGCTCCCCCAAGAGTAACTTCTATGATGATACTTGTCACTATAGATTATGATTAGTTTGTTTTTGCCTAAAATATATGATTTATTTTGGTAAATGTCCAGGAGTACTTAAAAATAATATACAGTTTAAAGTTATTGTATACTTCTATCTAGGTCAAAGATGTAAAGACAGAAAATTATTTTTCAAATCAATATCCTTACCAATTTTCTAATCTTTTTCTGCTTACTTTGTAGGTCATTTAGAGAAGTATATTAAAATATCCAAATAGGTTTGTGTATCAATCTGTATCTTCTTTTAGTTGCATCAACTTATATTTTATGAATGTTGAATCTCTACATGGTTTTGAGGGGCTTTAATTATTGCTTTTATTCTCACTGTTTCTTCCTTTATTCTCATTTTCTCTTGCTGATAACTATAGAGCAAGGTAAAGTGATCTGGAGAAACAATTCTGTGTTGGTATCACATGCAAACTCATCAGAGGTGTTTTATATCATATCATCTCTAGATGAATACTTGGTAGCCATTTGTCCTCAGGTCCTTTAATGGAATAAATGCCTCCATTCCTCTGCAACAATAAATTCAATTGGAAGATAAACTACTTTCAAGTAGAGAAATTATATTCTATACTGTGGTTTGCTTGTAGACCATTCCATAAAATTTTTTGACCATAATGCTGAAAATCATTGTATCTAGTTATCTTCTTTAAAATAATAGCACATACCATACAAGAGGAGCTTAGACTTTTCCCCCTGAAATTTACCTCAGAAAATATCCTTAGATGTCAATCTTATTAGACATACAACTATTACCTTCAATAAAAATTTGCAACTGGCAATTTTTGATTCTTTTTCCTCATCTTCATTTCTTTACTTTCAAGAATTTCGTATAAAGTGTTTTACCAGAGAGTTGGACTAAGACAGATTTGAAATTCCAAATAAAAATTAAAAAAATTAATTTTATCAATATCAATAAGTATATTAGATTCATTTTGACTGAACCTTTCAAAAATTTTGTAAATTCTTATTTGTTTCATTTGGAAGGAGATATATTTATATCCATTTACCAAAACAGGGCATATCTTAGGCAATAAACAAGTCAAGCTTATAATTTACCTATGATGACTCTATATGTATATATACACATATATATATACATATGTATTCACACGAACATGCACACACAGTTTATAGTGTCACAGTATTATTACATATTACATATATGTATGTTAGCATGATTTCCATCAGGTAAGCATGGAATATATTTTCTTAGAAGTGTTTGATAAAATTATGTAAAATGATTTAGAGTTAATTTTAAAGAACACATTTTACTCTTATGTATCTTTATGATTATGTTTTGAAAGAATTAAAATTATAAAGGTTTTAAACTAAAATATGGTCAACATATAGAAAATTCATAAATAAGAAAAAAGTTTGCATGTGTCTGTTTTAAATGGATATAACTTATTGCATGATCTAATTAAAAATAATAATACAGAAATCATTTTTATACATTTTAATGATATATTTTATCCAAGAAAAAAAATAGAGTTAGGCTGCATGAAGACAGATCAAAGTTCTCTCACTAATCATCTAAATATTTAACTACCATCTTACTTAGTGATCATAAGATTATCACTAAAACTCCAGACATACAACTTTCCTCATTGGTAAAATGAAGAGCCTAGGACTAACTGATCTTTTTGATATCATAATAATTAAACTATATTAAGACAACTACTGAGAAAAATACTATTAAACATGATATAATAAAATGGAAACATTTGACTAAAAGAGATGTTGATTTGTTTTTAAAAAGTGAAAAAAATTAGAAGGAACAAAAAATTAAAGAAACATTGTAGGTATTTTAAAATGTAAACGTGACTATATTTAGGTAACTTAATTTCTTCATTGTAGGGCAAGAACAACAAATTGATACCCAAGGGATAAAATTATGGATTAAATAAATACATGGAAGCTCAGCATGACTATTACAATTACAAATTGGGTTAATTAACTGACTCTATGGAACTTTGTAAAGGTTAAGCATAAGGAAAAGGTATCTAGTAATTTAAAATTCTTTTCTAGTTCTTGAAGTGAAATGATGTAGAGGTAGAGAAAAAGTAGGTTACAAAAAAGTAAAGAAAATCTTTTCTCCTGACATAACAATGAAAACCTGGCTCCTGCCGGGCATTTGGAGAAAGAAATGTCTTAAGGAACTGTTAAGTGTCAATAGGAGTTTGTTGATTTTGACATTGTGGTGACAACACTAGCATGTGAAGGATAAGAGGGACCCACGGACAAGAATGCCCTCCATTTTCCCCAGTGACCCTTCTGTTACTCAGGTTCTGCTTTAGGTCCCAATCTAGATTTCTGGAGGACTGAGGAATGTTTTCTGATTGCTGTAAGACAGAGAAGCTAATTAAATTGAATTATACTTAAGTCCATTTGAATAACTTTTTTTTAATTTGTACCAAATAAATGTATTGTCATTTTTAAACTGTTTTAAATAACTAGGTTTTACATATAACAAAATTTACATGTACGTTAGTAAGACTTCAGTTTAGCTGCACAATCATTTAGTAAACATCTCTTGATATGCTTGATAGGTTTCATGTGGTGGTGTAAGAGGTAAAATATATGACTTCACATTCAGTTTTATATAATGTAGTTTCTAACTGCTTGTGTTCTTTTTGTTCATGACAATACTCTTATTTCAACATCCTCTTCTAAACAAATGAGTAAGTTCATCCAAATCTTTTAATTTTCTTTTGTAAAAATATGCATATTATTGAGTAACATGAGTAATCATTATTAGGTCACTGCTATATGTTTAACAGTGTGCTAGACTTTTTCATTCATTCATAAAAATATGACCATATTCTATACAGAGAAGGTGACTAATTCAAGATGATTCAGTTAATAATGTGATTGATCCAGAGGTTTACTAGCTCTGTGTTGCAATTTTATGCTTTTTCATTGTACTATAGTCAGATTTGGATTATAGTTGACCAAGGAATTCTAGGATATTTTGCCAATATAATGTTCCTAAGTAACTATACCATTAAGATTTGAAACTTTAGGTCAAAATAGAATTTGAATTCAAATTTACCACTCTTGCTAAGTGATCTTGGACAAAACACTTAACCTTTCTGTGCCTCAGATTTCTCAATTATAAATAGGGATAGCATTTAGCTCATGGTATTGCTCTCATGATTGGTTTAGTTAGTATATGTACTGTTTATGTAGGAAGATGGTACTGACAGGTGCATTTAGAGTTAGCTATTATTGACACTAAATGAGGAATATAAACTTTGACAGATTCACAGTATGCTTATGAAGCAATTTTCTGCAGTTCTTTTGAAGACTGAAAAATACTATCTATATAAAACGCTTAAACTAATGATTGACAATAAATTAGCAAGTTACTATTCTAGTAATATGATTAATGTCATGGTACTAATCACATAATACTTGTTAAGTACACAAACCAATTAAATTATGCAATTGTTTTTGACCAATTCCAGAGTTTTTTGTTTTTCTGTCCAAAATCCAAAATAGAAAAGTATAAGCTTAATAATTTAGTCTTATTTTGTTTTTTGGTAACACATCTGAATGAACTAGTTTCATTAAAAGGAATTAGTCAAACAGAATTCTAATTTGCAATCAAAGAGAACATCATCTACTTTAAATATACAAGGAAGTGAGCAAAATGCAAAGAGGCAGGTTTATTCATCATCAAATAGGACATGCTGAATGGGATTATTTCTATGGTTCACCCAAATTCATCCGTTTCTTTCCCGCAGAGTCACATTTGATTAGCTTTTTTTTCTTTTAACACACAACAGTTACATCTCCAGGTTTTGCACACAGGAGATACAGTTGATATGGGTGTATGGTAGAGCTGAGGGAGCATTAGATGACTTATCTTGAATTGTGTTTACACAGGAGACAAACCATATTTCACTGAGATTGATCTTTATGGAAGGCTAAATAAAGCACCTTAAAACCATCTTTGGGAACTGACAATCTAAAATGAAATAATCCTTTGCTTACATCTTGCTGTACATGTTTTTGCTTCTGAATAAAAACAAAGCTATACACTTACTTTATAATAATCTATAAATATTAAATTCTTATTAGAATGAAGAAATGGCAAGAAAGGGTGGAGATAAGTAACTTTCAGTCACAACTCTAGCAGTGATGTGTTAGGTGATACTGCTAAGTCATTTCATCCTAAATTGCTTTAATTTTCTCTCTGTAAAATGATAGGAATACACAGACAAAACTCGAAGACCCATTCTACTCTTAACTTTGAGCTGAAATTCTCTCTCTATATGCCTATACATATGTAATTTATAGTACTCACTATTTTTAGTAATTTGCAATTACTTTTATACTTAACAAGTTTAATGTCACAGATTTACTTGTGATTTATAAATGAAGAAATGACATTATGCAATTCATATTATATTGGTTATAAAAAATTATTCCTCTAAAACTGTCCGTTGGTATGCACTGTATAATATATTGGTTTTAAATGAGATATTTTCTACACACCATAATTTAAAGATTTTTTTCTGAAGACTGAAGCTAAATCTTGCTTTTTTTTTCTTTATTGCAATTGTGCTGTTTTTCACCATCTGCTCCATACCAGACCAGTGAATATGTTTATTTATAAAAATATGACTTTAGATGCTAAGACCATATCATTGAATAAAATATGGCTGTTCCTGAAGGAATATTGCATGGCCAAAGGAAACAATCTTATTTGAATATACAGGTTGAACAGGGAATGAAACATGCTATTTTCAGTAGTAAATTTACTTTATTGAACCTAAAAAGTATATAGTACCCTGAAAAAAAATGGTAAGATAATTGCCTATTTAATTAGAACCAAAGAGTTTCCCTCTTCACTGTTGTATTCTTACAACTCATAAGAGTATGGCAATAATATTTAATCTGTCAGTCAAGATGTTTTACAAAATAATCATATTAATAAGTCTTAGGCAGAAATGAAAAGATGTGCCTGGTATTCATATTTATAAAATGTGCCAGACTCATTAAAGTCAGTTACATTAGATTAGCAATAATTTACATGTTGCTATAAACACAGCAGTTTGACCATTTCTAATGGTAATTACCAGTGATAAACTTGTCTAATATAAAGATAAAAAAGTTAAGCAATAAAATAAAAAACATTTACATGTTTTAAAAGAATAATAAAGAAAAAAATTTCATGTTCAAAACTCTCCTTAAAATGGATATTTTTTCCATATATTAATATATACATTATAAATATTACCAAAATAATATTCATTTACATGTTAAAGATGAGTAAAAATCATATTTTTGATGAAAGAATAATTTATGGGATCTAGTCTATATGAACATAAAGTCACTATCTAGGCTATTTTCCATGTTGGCTATTTAAAAAATATATTTGTATATTTATCAAAACTCTATTAATATGCTTTATCTACTTTGTGTGCAATGCAAACTTCAAAATCATTCCTTGTATTCGGTTGTAGTGAGTTCTATTCTTATGTACTGCTATAGGAAAAAACTTTTATGTGTTCTGAGTAGTTAGATTACAGGCTCACTTATTGGACCCAAACTATGAGTCAGGCACAGTAACTTTACTGAGGCAGGTTAGCTATCTGTAGGAAAATCAATAAATAACTGAGAGGAACATCCACAAAAATATGTGAAAAAATAACTCTGCTTGACAGCCACATCTGATAGAACCAACATGGTAGCTGAAATGCCCTTGAGCTGGACTTGACTGACCTCAGAACTCATTATATGCCTATTTTTATCTAGTTAATAAATTATTTTACTAGAAACACTACCTCTTTGAGAGTCATGACACTTCTGAGGAAAACCATATAAGGATTTATATGAATGATTTCTTTTAAGAAGAGACCTCCTTTTTGCCAAGGAAATCCCAACCTTTTCAGAGGAATCTCATAAATATTAATCAATCTGATATAGTTACTCCAAAAAGGCACTATATAGCCACTGTCTCAAGACTCTTGCATGCATCTGTATCTTGGAGCACACCCATATATATGCACATCTAGTGTGTATAGCTTCCTTGTCTTATCGTTAAATCTTTTCTTATACTCTAACATTTCTCCTACTCCTTGAAGTCCTTCTTAAGGGAACCAAAGGCCTGTTTCCTGGGTTCAGGTCTCCTCTCCACTCTGCTGTCATTTCTCCTGATGCTCCTGGAGGTGAGTTATGGTTTAAAATTTCTGAGTCTTGACCAGGGGACCCCTGATAGGCAGAAGGGCTTCAGTTAGCGTGCAAGTAAATCACCTTCAAAGGGAAATACGGCATTCTCTGACTGGAGAGGAGCTAAAGTGACCGATTCTCTCCTCAAAGGGCTCACCTCAGAGATAGCTTTCACAGATATAGTTCATAATACCTTTTGGCAGTTTGTGTATTGAGAGTCATTAAAATCTCTCCAAAGTCAGATTAGGTAATTCATTCTATAGAGCACCCACACTCACCTTTGAGTGTATACTTTCCTTTTCTAATAATTCTATGCTAATTTTTGACTCTCCTTGAATTTTTTTTCTTTCAAAGAAACAGAAGATCCTGAGGGCTTAGGTCAAGGTCCCCTTCTTAGTAAGTCTTTGTGGTAAAACCTCCCCCGCCAAGGGTTACATTAAGAGTAAACAAGATAGACCCATATCTCAGATGTGAAACTTGGAGATTAGAAATGAGTAGATCAATGGTGAATACAGTATATGAACTAGTGTTTTCTACTCACCCTCAGCAATTCTGTTTAAACATAATTTTCTGAAGGAAGCCATAAAGGGATGCCAGATTGGTTTAGTGCCTCCTGTTATACTTAAAAAAAAAAGATATACATATAAATGTAAATAAACATTCATATATACATACATATATAATTAAAATTATAATTAAAGCTTTGAACTACATTGGGCTACTATTTATATATTTGTTTTTAAGCTAGAATATAAGATCTGTAAGGACAGAAGCTATATCTTTTAATCTGTATTACATACCCAGTGCCAGTAAATTGACTTTCACGAAACTTAAATAACATAATTGCACCCACAATGTCATATTAGTAGAATTGGAGTAATTAATATAGACACACCAGCTTTCTTGGTTGATACTTTTTCTTTTAGCTCTTTCAGTGTATCATCCCACAGCCTTCTGGTACAGATAGCTTTTCTCCATTAGAAAGCAACTGTTAATCTTTATCTCCTGTATGTTAATTTGGACACAAATTGAACTGTTAATTAAGGATCTCTTATACATGAAGTCACTTCTTATAGTCTTGAAGCATTCTTATTTTCTCTTTGTCTTACTATTTCCAATTTGTCTAAATGTGTCTAGGTATGGATCCCTGCTCCAAGACCAGGCATCAGACAGTTAGAGAGAGCTTTTTCATAAGCCAGTTTTAAACTTGCATATTTATTACTTATTCCTTCCTGAGAAACCAGAACAAAATCCTTACCTCATTTTCCCCTAACTCATTCTGTCTCATGTCTCACACAGATGCTTCCCCACATGCGATTTTCATAACTTGTTGTGGTTCCTCTTGGAACTGTGAATAACAAGCTAACTTTATTCAATGAAAACAATGATCTCCTGATCTGTTGGCATCTCCATAACTTCATCATCATCATCATACCTACACTGTAAACAAAGGATACTGAAGAACTTGGGGGAAAAGGGGTGGAAATTGAGCAAGCTAGTATGTCACAAAGTTGGCACACCCTGGTGAAATAATCATTTGGTCAACTGCCTCTGCCGAAAAACTCAATCCACATGCATCCCAAGGGCCTGGATTTGGTTCCCCTGTCGGGGAGAACAGTCAAAACGTACAACTAAAATTTAAAAAAAGAATAATGAAGTGCTTCTCCTCCCCTTTCCTCCTGCCTGCCTGTCCGCCTTCTAGCCTTCATATCTGCCTGAAACGTTCCTTAAAAAAAAAAAAAAAAAAGTCACAGTGTACTATCTTACCAAGATTCAGGCATTTTTCTTGAATACATACACCTAAGATTTCTTCATGCTTTTAATTAATTATTAAAACTCCGAAAAACTGATTTTCCAGTTTTTTTTGCCAGAGTTCTTGTTGCTTTTATGGAAAAGTAGACTTCTGTGCGTTCTGAGTCAACTAAGTTGCTAATGTCATCTCCTATCTTGCTTTTATTTAAATTAATGCATTTAGTATTTTAGTTTTGTATTCAATTTTTAAATATGTCCTCTAATTTTGTGCAATATTAATAACACATTTCATATTTATTTGACAACTTCACAATACATTGTTGTTATTTTTGAAGTCGATTATTTTTTAAATGTATAAAAATCATGTTTTCATATTTATATACATATTTGCCATTTCTAGTTTTATTCATTCATACATGTAGATTCAAATGTTCAATATAGTATAATTTCCTTTTAACCTGAAGAACTTCCATAATAACTTTGCAGTATGTATCTCATAATATAATGATAAATTCTCCCAGACTTCATACATCTGAATATGCCATTACTTAACCCTAATTTTTAAGGACAAAAATGTTGTTGAACATAAAATTCCTTTGAGATCTGGTCCAGATTGCTACTGATAAGATGCTTTGTTTCATTTTTAGTACATATGTTAGGTTTTTCATATGTATAGTATACATATGTGTTTGTTTTCTATTGCTTTTAATGTAATTTACAACTCATTTCTTTTTTCCAATGTTTTTCCACTTCTCTTTAGATGGGTTAATTTCTACTGATCTGTCTTTATAATCTTTATAATCATTTCTATTGATTACCTTTCTATGATGTGCTGATCATTTTTGCTTGACTACCCAATGTGCTGTTAATTTCTCTCTAAATAAATTTTCTATTTATATATTGAAATATTCCAATTTTAGAATTTCAATTTTATATTTCCTTTGGTGTCATTTCTCCACTAATTTTCTCCATTACTTCACTCACTTTTCAACTTTTACAATTTTTGTTAATATTTATAATGAATATTTTAAAAATCTTGGTCCTGTATTGATGACATTTTTTCTTTGTTATAGGTCAGAATTTTCTGCTTATTGTATAGCTAATAATTTTATTTGTATGTATGGTATTCTGAATAATAGTTTGATCTTATTGCACATCTCGGCTGAATGCTTAAGTTGCTAGTGAAGTTTCCTTGCTCTAGTTGACTATAAACTTTCACTTCACCCAGACATGTAATCTTCAGTATCTTTACTGCTTTTCAGATAATCTCAGTAAATATGAATGTGGATCAAAATCTTGCCCTATGCGTAGGCACTCTTGCCCTCAGTCAACAATTCGTAGGGAACACCAAAACTAATTTTGGGACTCCTTCCATTTATTCAGCTCCCTGTTCTCTGGAGTTCTACCCACGAACATGGTGACTTGTGAAATCTGTAGTATGCCTCTCAGCTCAACAAGATAGCCAGGCATTCATTAATTTTCACCACCCTGCATGTGGTTAGAAGACTAGTCCTGTCAAAAAAAAACGACAAAAACATTTGAGAGAGAGAGCAAGAATGTATGATTCACATTACCTGTTTCCTTTTAAGGATGATATGCTATAATACTATTATCTGATTAGTTTCTTCATATGTTTTGATCAGTTTTACAGTTTTTTAGGGTAGAAGAGAAAGCATAGCACTAGTTGCTAGTCATGGCCTTCTTTTTTTTAAAGATAGAGGCAAGAATGGAGGCAAAAGGCTGACATGAAGAGAGAGGAGGAAGATGCAATTATTTTATTTTTATTTCGTTGTTTAACTGGTTGCCTACCATGGGCCTGGGACTCAAACCCATGAGTGTGTGGTGTTCTCCTTCCGAAGCTATTGACCCAACTGCTGCTCCATCAGGGCACGCCGGCCTTATTTAATCTTCTTTTTTCAATTCAGAGGTTTAAAAAAATAAGAGGAAGTCATTGAAATGAATCTCTCTCGCTATATGTATATACATATATATGTATATATATACACACACCAAGTATGTTTATATATACATATATACATATTAGATATCATGCCATTTTATCTTCATACATATAATAGTATTTGACATTTAAGTATATATTATAATTTTATTTTATAAATTTAATAACTAGTATATATGTGTGTGTAAGAGATACACACTAGAATTAGTATATAGGCACAATTAATATGCAATTCTAGTGTTACTTATAAATGCCTCATCACTGTGACACTGAGCTTATTGCATAGAATAAAATGAGACAGGGGTAATTTCTCTTTATTGACATTGTTAGTCTGTTTCTTTATCATCTGATTCATTCTCAATGATCAAAATCTCTATTCCATTCTCATTCATGTTAGGTATTGACTCACTAAAAATCCAGCACTAATTTGAGCATTAAATTCATGTATGTTTACATAACTACCTGGCTTTCGGTCTTTAAAAATACAGTCATTATTTATTTTTATAGTTCTTCAATATTGTTTTCTATTTGTGTCACATGTTTTCATAAGTGTGAAAGAGCTATCTCTATTCTAACTCCAACAGTTTATCTTCAGCAGTGATGTATGGAAATATTTTATAGATATGTCTAGATTTGGGAAAGAAGGGAACAAGAGAAATTGTACTTTACCTACAAAAAAATTTCTAATTCCTTACCTCCAGTACTCAGAATATGTTTACTCTATTTCAACAGCTGTTTTCACTTTACACTAGCAAAATGCTTACCCTCCCTAAGTTTCATTCTCAGCTGCTCCTGCCACATTTCTCTTATAAATTGACTGTTTGCTAGATTCCCTGAAGTCTATTTTACTCCTCATTATATACTCAGTGAGGGTGACCTAAGAAGAAAATGCCAAGATTTAGACATAGCTTAGACATAGTTAATAGTTTACAAATGATCTTTCAACTAAATATACCCTATAATGTACCAGGATTGCTTCTAGATCCTGGAGATGGAGTGATTAATAGGTTTCTACTTGTAAAAGGTTTACTTCCTTGGTGAGGTGAACACAATAATACAGATAATGAAAAAATGAAGTTATCTGCAGGTAAATCCTATAAAGTCATGCAAGAGGCAATCTGATAACTACTGGGAAGGAAGGGAGCTGTTTGAGACAGTGTTCAACAGAGGTTCTCTAAGGAGTTCTTTACACTAGGGAGGTACCTGTAACACTATTGCTTTGACATTGGGAGTCAGATCACCTGTGATGGAGTTTGATTACAGCTCATGGTAACTGTCACCTATTAGAGTTAACCTTTTGAATCCCTGGTTTCTTCTTTTACACATCGTTCCTTTTTTCTAGATCACCTCTCTCCTTTCTGCAGTTCTCTAATTGTCTTGATTTTGTCATTTCTGTAACTCACAGCATACCTTCTATATTTCCTACTGGCTCCTGGGAGAGTTTTTGAAGCTGAAAATTTCGCTTTGCTATTTATCTTTTGAAACTATCTATATTAGCTTCCTATTACTGCTACAAGAAATTGCTACTCATTTAGAGGCTGAAATGAACACAATTTTATTATCAGGGAAGTCCAAAGTCAAACATGAATCTTATTGACTTAAAATCAATGTGCTGGCAGGGATGTGTTCTCACTGGAGTCTCCAGGGTATATTTTTTTCCTGTTTCTAGAGACCACCCACATTCCTAGGTTCATGACTCCATTTCCGTATCTCCAAAGAAGTTAGGTAGGAGCGGGTCATTCTCACGCTGAGTTTTTTGATTCTCCTTCTTGGTCTCCCATTCTGCCTTCAGGATCTTTGTAATTATTTGGGCACACTTAGATGATACAGAATAATCATGCTATTTTAGGTGATTTTTTTTTTTTTTTTTTACCAACTTTAATTACTCCTGTAACCTAATACTTCTTTGCCACATAGCCTAAGATTTTTACACATTCTGGGGGTTAGAAGGCAGACATCTTTGGAAGTAGGGAAAATTTTTCTGTGTATCTCATCATTCTTTTATTCATTCTATTTATTTTAGTTTTGAATACATATATGTGTGTTTTTGGAGGGTGGGAGAGATTTCTTTATTTTTTATTTAGTAGTTCTTTATCACATTTTATCTGAACAAAACTATGTGAGAGCCTTCATCAACAGGCTATATTTTCTATTGTGTTTATTTCATTTCCCTTTTCTCTCTACTCATCTAGTTCTGTCTTGTTCAGGCAAAATTCTGCCATAAGGAATTATTTGTCATATAAAAACATAGTCCTGAGTAAAAAAAAAAAAAGACAATGTCAGTTTATACACTATTTGGAGAAAGAAACAAAAAGCAATCCTGATTTTCATTTTGGACTTTTTAAACTACCATTATAAAAAACAAAAAGACAAGCAGGTTTGTTAATAGACTACTTGAATTATTCTCATTGAAAGGTGTATGCATAGAATAATTTGCACAAAAGAGCCTTATTAATTATGAATATTCAGGGCAGTGATTGATCCTTTTATCGATAAACTCTTCACCTGTATCACCTTACCTAGCATTTAGTAAACAATAAATCAATAGTTATTGGAAAAATGGATGAACTGGTTAATTTCATATAAACCCTTAAAGAATTCAGTAAGATGAGAAAAAAGGCATGTGCTTTTGAATGTCTTCATAATTGAAGACACTCAATTAAAGTATGTTAAAGTATAAAAATTCATACACTTATATTTATCATTATTGATTATTTTGCAGATTTGTATTAAAAATGAAAATGCCTTTTAAAGTATATTTTATTTTACGTACCAATTTTCTTTTCTAAATTGCCTTTGTTTTTGATGTAATTCTCTTTTTTTTTCAGCAATATATGAATTTTTTTTCCAGCCAAGTTCTCTTTCATTGCCAGAAAGGCATGGGACCCCTTCAGGGGAAGAAATGGGAACAGCTGTCCTATGCATTGTTAGTGCCAACTTGAGTCTTTTTAGGCCATTGATACTCTGAGTTACTCATACACCAAACCCAGAGTTTAGTGATCCCTGTATAAACACTTTTTAAGAAAAAAATGCATTACACAGATGAAGTCATCATTTTATTTTTTCATAGTAAGATTCATAGACGTTAACTAAAATTTTACAATGAAGGAGAGACTGCTATCAAAAATTGTTTTTTATTCTCCATGCCAGACTTCTAGAGCTATTTCTCCACAGCAGTTTTTTCTTCTGAAGCTGAGCAGCAGCAAGGTGGGTAATTATTAGAAGCACAGCAAGTTCCTGGACGCAGACTGCTTGGTGAAGAGCTTATCCTAAGGTATTTGAATTCATGGAGAGAGGAAAAGAATTTCCAAAGCCAGTAGATAGCTTTTGAAGAGTTTATACACCTAAAGATTTCTCAAAGAAACAAATTTAGCTGCATATATTTCTCTTTGGACAGTACAATTTTACCTGCTCTTTATACATACTTTTATAGCAATCATTTATTCAAAGGAAGGACTACATGTAAAGACTGGTTCCAGATAGAATTGAAACATATTCCTAATACATGCAGAACATTAGGGTAAGCTAGAGCTATAATCAGAACTTCGTTTATGAGTTACAGTTAAGGACATGATTTTTTTTTAAGTTACATCATTTACATAGAACTTTTCTTAAAAAGCATTTACCTATTCATTGTTTCTTCTTCTTCCTTTCCTAACCTCAAGTGACCATCTCTCAGCTATGCACAGATGGAAAAGCAAATTTCAAAAGAGAGGGTTATGGAAAGAATGATCTGTTTCAATGTATATGCCGTATTATACAAGACCAGAAAACTAAGGCTGCATAAGTACCAAACAATATCTGTCACAACCATTTATGTTATAGCACTATTTATTATCGCTACCAACAAACAAATAGGCAATAAAGGGCCCAGTGCTTTTGAAAACATAATAAACCGTGGCCAGGGTGACTTATTCATGTTCATCTCAGATTTACCTTTCAGATAACTTAATCACAGAAATATTTACACTATTCAAGGTCGTGGGGTTTTTCTTGTCACTTATACATTAACAGTAGCACATAATTTTATACAGTTAGTTTTATATCACACATGACATTCAGGACATAGATATAAGTCTTCTGAAACCACTGAATATCTGGATAAGATGCACAGTTTTTAATGCATAATTCAAGGAAATTGAGAAATGTGAGAATATTTGAAGACTAAAAGGAGTTACAAACAATATGTCGTATTTTCCTCAAGTCTTTAGTGTTTATTTAATAATTTCATTTTTAATCTATTATTTCATGGGAATTAGGCTGAAAATCGAGTGATTTGTTTGCTCTGCTTGGTTGAAATTTGGAAATAAAACTTTAGAGACTATCCTGGCAGAGTACTGATGATGAGTTATACACTATAATATAGAATATCATATGTAAAGGGAAAACTATATATTGCTTTAAACTATATTTTAAAATTATTTATACAAGGACAAAAAATGTACAAAAGAGTTTTCCAGGAGTACTGTTTTGTGAAATTGATATGGAATGTGGGCACATGTGTGCGCACGTGTGTGTGTGTGTGTGTGTGTGTGTGTTTATTTCTATCAATACATAATTGTTGCTGAGATTCACTTAACTTTCTACTGGATGTCAGTGTTGCTCCACCATTAAAATTTTTTAAAAAATAAATTGAGTCCCAAATTCTTTACAGAATATTAGACATTAGATGCTTGCATTTAAAGAAAGGATTAAACAAGGTCTCATTAAAAGAACATTTATCTAACCTGCTTATTTTAGTTTTTTATCAATAAAATTAGTCTAGTTTAATCCATCCTAGTCCTAATATATTAATAAGATTTAAAAAAATTTAGCTACTCAGATATTTTAATTCAAATATTGGAAAACACTGAAACTAGACATGAATAGTGCCTTTAAATTATTATCAATGTATGTATCTATCAATCACTTTCATTCTGTCATTTTGTCTCTATGAAACATTTTATAGTACTGTTTTCTGATTTTTTTTGGTAGAGAGCATATTTGAAATAAGATTAGTTAGAGAAACCAACTGAGAATGCCATATCAGCTACCTAAAATAAAAATCTAACTATGTATTTTTTGTTATTTGAATACAAATATTTTGATTTTAAATATTTTTCTTGTGGAGTTGAAATATTTGATATAATTATTTTGTAGTACATTTTCTCAATCTTTCTTCATTATTGCCTATGAGAACAAATGACCATATGCTAATAAAAGTCATCAAATTGTGAGGAGTAAGACTTTATCTGTAGACTTGAGCTCTGATGGAACAAACCATTGTGGTATTCAAGTCCTCTCCCACTCCCACTCCAGGTCAAATTTCTACCACTTGGAGTCAATAGCACCCATCACCGACATTGAAAATCTCTGTTTTACATTGATCATGCTTCCATTGTCTCGTGACAATTCTTTCTTTCTTAAGCTACACATTTTCTTCTGGGTTAAAATGCCTATCACTGATTAACATAAAATTACTTTTGTTTTCAAAGACAAATCTGGTTTTATAGTTAAAAAATAAGTGAGCTATTGATTATTATTAAATTTTGCTGACTTCAACAAGTTATATTCCAAAAGAGTTTTAGTTAAGTTATATCAAATCTCCCATGAAATAGAAACATGAATTTATACAAATATAAAAACAATACAACTTTAAAAAATAGTTTTCTTTGCTGCTTTGCCTTCTCTTTTTATCATTTTCTCCCTGAAATTGTGTGAGTATATGGTCTAAAGGTCACAGATAATATATGCTTGTCAATGAATGTATTCAGAGTTCATTTCCTGAGTACTATAGCCTCCGTGTTCCTGTTAGCATTTATTTCCTTTTCTAACACAAACCATTTCAAGAAAGGGAAATCCTTTATATTTTCAAACAAATTACACTTGTAAATTATATAAAAATCCTTAGGGAGATTTGACTTCAATGTATCTAAAAGCCAAAACTGGCTATTGAATTACTCTATATTATGTGTATATATTTTAAAGGAATGAAAAATGACTGATACATATACAAATGGTTTAAAAGCAAATATATTCTAAAAAGATAGAACTTGCTGATTATGGCTTCTTTTGGCAAATAATTTTCTATAAGTGCCTTCTGGTAAAATGTAGTAGTTTGTAATATTTAAAATAGCTAGTCAATAAAAATTCCCTTTTATCTCATCATTAGATAATTTCCAACTCTTAAAATATTATGGATTTTTTAAAGAAAAAGATACTTAAAATTAAAAATAGTCCTTAATTTGGGTTATACTACTAGTAATATATCCTTTATGAGTAAATCAGTAATACTCTGCACTTAATTTGAGAATGATAGATAACTCAATTTTTATTTGTTTTTTATGTGAAATACCAGTATGGTTACATATAAACCTGTGCAACTCTGATGCTGAAGAGTAATTTTTAAGCTCTTTGTAATTTTATCCATTTGGGAAACAGAACTAAACAGTTAATTCAGTTGTCTGAGATAATCAAGTGGTGAAAATATGAATAACATGCAGGAAGATTTGATTAATAAGCAAATCATTTTTATAGCAATAATTATTGTTTATTTTCTTTACAATGCTATATTCATATTCATTTTATGATATTGAAATTACATCTCAGTCTGCACTTTGCACCCTTCTACCACCAGAGTTCCAGCATCCTTTACCGCCTGTTCCCTCTCACTCCCTCCCACCTTACTGGCAGTCACCATCCTGTGTTCTTTCAACTTTTGCTAGTGTTTATCTGTTTGTTTCACTTCATTATATTTCATTATATTCCCCATATGAGTGAAATCATCTTTTATTTCTCGTTTACTTTCTGATTTCACTTACCATTATCCTTTCCATTTCCACCCAGGTTGTTGCAAAGGGAGCAAATTTATTTTTCTTTTTTTTTTCTTTAGTTGCTGCACAGAATTCCATCGAGTATGTATACCTCAGCTTCTTTTTCTACTCTTCTATTGATGGCTTTTTAGGTTGTTTTCCATTTATTGGTTATTGTAAACTGTGCTGCTGTGAGATTCAGGGTGTAAGTATGTTTTCTGATTAAATATTTTGTATCCTCTGGGTATGTGTCCAAGAGTGGGATTGATGGAACAATTGGTAGATCCATCTTTATTTGTTTGTGGAATCTCCATACCGCTTGCCATAGAGGTTTCGCCTGTTTACATTGCCACGGATAATGTAGGAGGGTTCCTTTTTCTCCACGCCCCTTCCAACACCTGCTATTTCCAGTCTTTTTAATATAATCCATTCTCACTGGTGTGAGCTAGCATATCATTGTAGTTGATATTTGCGTTTTTGTGATAATGAGTAATGTAAAACATTTTTTCATGTGTCTGTAGCAATCTGTGTGTCTTCTCTATATAGGTTCAGTTAGTCTGCCCATTTTTTTTTTTTGAGTGGGTCATTTGTCTTTTTATTGTTCAGGTATGTGAACATATATTTTCGAGATTAAACACTTATCTGATTATGAAATGTGAATGTCTTCTCCAATTCAGTGGGTTGTCTTTTTGTTTTAATGTTGGTTTCATTTGATGTGAAGAAGATTTTCTGTTTAATGTATTCTCAATTGCTTAGTTTTACTTTGGTCTTTTGTTGCACAGTTGTTCATTGTCCAAAGATCTCTCTGAGGCTGAGGTTTTAAAGTGTTTTTCCCATATTTCCTTCTAATTGTCTTATGGTTTCAGTTCTTATGTCCAGGTCTTTGTTCTGCCTTGAGTAAAATTTTGTGTGTTATGTTAATTAGTAATCTAATTTCTTTCTTTCTTTCTTTTTCTTTTTTTTTTGTTTATGCTTTTCCCATTTCCCCAACACCATTTGTTAAATAGATGTTTTTTACTCCGTTGTGTGTTCTCGGTATACCTGGTACCTGTCCTTAGAAGATTGCCTGTCCTTATAAGTGTGGCTTTTTTTCTGGGCTCTCAATATGATTCGACTGTTTGGTGTTTCTGTTTTTATTTCAGTACCATCCTGTTTTGATGATGATTGCTTTTCAGTATCATTTGAGGTTAGAGAGTATGATTCCTTCACTGTTCTTTATTTCTCATAAGATCTTTGAGTATCTGAGTCCTTTTGTGTTTACATAAGGTCGTTTGAGTTCTTTTGTGTTTGCATACAAACTTTAGTGTTGTTTACTCCATTTCCTTGAAAAAATTGATGTCAAAATTTTGAATGGAATTGCATTAAAACTGTATAGTGCTTTAGATAAAATGGCCATTTTTACTATGTTGGTTATTCCAATCCATGGACATGTAATGTTTTTCCATCTTTTGTGTCTTCTATTTCTTTGTTAAGAGCTGCAGTTTTCATTATAGAACTCTTTTACCTTATTTGTTAAATCTATCCCGGGTGGTATTTGATCTTTCTTGGAGCTATTGTGAATGGAATTACTTTCTTAATTTCTTTTTCTACTTCTTTATTATTTTCATTTAGGAATGTTATGGATTTTTATGTGTTAATTTATATCCTGCTGCTTTGCTGTATTAATTTACTATTTACTGCAGTTTTTTGTGAATTCTTTATGATTTTCTAGGTATAATATCATATTATCTGCAAATAATGATGGATAAATAAACCATTTTAAAAGATAGTATTCCTATTAAGGTTTGTAGCAAATATAATCCCTTGAAGACATTGCTAGAAAACTATTTTCAGGGGTTTCTCACATTTTCAAACATCTGATGAAAAAGGCATGACCATCTTCTTTTGGCCTAACCCATCAAAGATATTTGTACAACAAACAACCTCAGGAGACATGTTTCCCTTACCACTCCACACCCAGCCAAAAAAAATGACAGGTTAGTTTTCTGTCTAATATGAAAAAGAAAATATCTGCTCTCTGAAGAAGAAGTCAGGTAGTCTTATCAACATTATACAATATTGGATTTTTCTAACTAAAGGAAAGTCACCAAGAGAATCAATGATATTTGGTCCTTTTTGTATTATTCTATGGAAACTGGATTTAAGATAACTGGAAATATGGAAATATGGAAACACTGCTACTATTATTACTGTAAGCAATTAAAAGTTTTGTGTTCTGTCAACATTCATAAAACTGTGATAGTATAGCTTGCTACATTACAAATAAAGTATGGTAAATCTTCAAAACTTTCACAGTTCTCAACAATTACCTCTCTGATTTAATGTCTCCAATGATGGTACATATTATAGAATATAATATTCATGTAATATGAAATTGTGCATATTCAAGACTAACTTTACTCCTCGCTTTATCTCCTCTAAATTTTCTCTATCCTCCCCAAATTCTAAGATACAAGAAGTTATTCTTATTATGTCTCTGTATAACTTTCTCTATTTTTTCTTGATCTCATTTATAATGTTTTAATTTTAAGTATTTTTTGCAATTATATTTTTTGGCATTTTTTAATTAGATTGTAATTTCCATGAAGCAAAAAGTGGTCTTTTTGGTGATAATTGTCACACATAAAGTGTCAAAAGGTGCTACATAGATTAATGTGTTGAATAAGTAACAATGAGTAACAAAATCTACTGAGTGCTTAATATGCAGACAAGAGCTATTGCAATCACATGGATATAGCACTAAACAAATCATAACTTGTGATTTCATGAAACTTACTCTTTTAAGGGAGAAGAAACATCCCACAATGATTAGATTTTCTATTCTGAGACCACATTACCTATATATAATCCTGGATATAACATTGATAATCTTTAATAAATGACATTTATTTGATTCTGACATATAGTGAAGTACTTAATAAGCTTCAGTTATTACATGTATTTATGCTATGTTCAAGGTGTCTGAGACATAAAAGTTAAATTTCTTCCCTTTTTCCAACAAAATAATGATGTAGTTATTAAAAATAAATGAGAAAATTTACCTATCCCAATGAGTGTCTTTTACTTTAGAGTCCATTCTTTGCTTAAGATAAAATGCTAAAAGTTGTTTACTGCCTTTTTCTACCAAAATAGTCCCCAAATCATTAATACATCTTTATTTCATTGCATGTCATTTAACCTCTTTGATCTAGAATAAAACCTAAGATTGAAATTTCTAAATGACTAGTATACAGCAGTTGCTAAATCAATACATATTGAGTTGAGAGTAAGTATACTTCCATGTATTAGTTATGGTTCTCTAGAGCCAATAGGATGTAGAGATATATATATGTATATATATATATATGGGTATATATGTATATATATAAATATTATTATTGTCATTATTATGATGAGAAATTGGTGGGGAGTTCCATAATTTGTTATTGGGAGGCTGGTAAAACCTGTGGTGAAATTCTAAGTCTAAAGTGAAAGCTTTGAGAACGAGTGATCTATGCTGTAAACACTGTCCATGGACAGGTAAAAAGTTATCTCTTTAAGCAGTGAAATAGCAAAAAATGTGGAGAATTCTTCTTTCATTCATCTTTTTATTCTATTCAGTCCCTCAGTGGATTGGCTGATCCAAGTCACTTTCTGGAAAGCAATTTATTTTACTGAATTCAGTAATTCAATATAAATATTTTCTGAAAACACACTCACAGACACAGATAAAATTATATTTAATGTGGATCCACTATGATCAACACAGCTGACACGTAAAATTAGCCATCATAAGTCAACCTGACATCCATACACATTTCCTTAATCCACACTTAATGTCCAAATAAAGTCAAAAACAAGGTCATTATACAGCCTAACATAATACAATTATTCTGCATATAAACAACAGTGTACTAACCCCTATAATGGAAAATAAGGTAAAGTACTTGGGAAATATCTATTCTTGATAACCCATATGTTAAATATATGTTTAAAATCGATGATACAAGACTAGTTATGGGGTGGGAGGGAAGATGAGAAAAGAAGTTATTGGTAAATGACACTAGAACTCTGGTGGTGGATACAGTGTGAAATATAGAGTGACAAAGATGCAATTTCAATATCCTAAATGGAATTTAGCATTGTGAACTAAAGAAGAAATAAATATTAAAAACATCAATGATACTCAAATACTGTTGCATAAATTTAATACATCTTGTTACACAATAAGGGACTAAAAGGAATAAAAAAAGATTTTATACACATATACACTATTATATACAATATGCATAATAAAATAAGGAGGAAATATTCATGACAATGGCAGTCGCTCACTTTTGCAAATGATCACCTGGTTACAGCAGGTATTTGTAACTGTTAGGCATAATTAAATGCTAAGAATGGAAATAAAAATATAAAATATCTCCCCTATCCACAAATCATTTTTCTTTAAAGAAAAAAAAGTTTGAAAAATAATTTCTTATGTAAATAAAAAATATAGATTTCCTATAAACAATGCACAATATAAATAACACATGATGAGATCTGAGTTACTCAGCTAAATGTAGTGACTTTCTGTATGAAAATCACTTGTGAGACAGATTTGCATATAATATGTGCTCAGTAAATGTAAGTCTCATAGTCATTAATCAGTTGAGTGACTTTTATCTTCCAAGAACTGAATACTGAAGACACTGAGGTGAACACAGAGCCATGGTTTATGCCTCTTATATGAAAAAAAAAATGCTTGTGGAAGGAAAATTTACAACTAAGCCTAGTGTTATAAAAAGAAGGAGGAGGAGATAGACAAGAAGGAGAAAAATAAGAACCAAGCACAGAATACTATGAGAGGTGCATTCACATAATTCATGCTAGCTACAAATATATATTGGCTAAACACATTTTAATTAAAAAAAAAAAAACAAAAAAACAAAAAAACACCTCAGTGTACAGTAGCAGGATGCCAAAAAGTAAAGTTAATTATGGAAAGAGTAGTCAAAGGGTCAAATTTTTTGAAAAAAGATCCAAGTAACAAAATCATTGGGGTGGTAGGAGGTAGTTTAATTAAAAATAATTATTAAAAAAGCAATGAAACAATTCGCCCAAACATGAAGTAGAAATAGTTCGCTAAATATATATAATGAAAGAATTATATAATCCATAATGGTATTTTGTAAGTGTACAAGAAAGTTTATACTAGAAGTCAGAAAATTTAGATTTTGTTTCTATTTAGTATAAATTTTGAGAGAAGCTATTTACTGGTATTTTGTTCATTCCAAAGAGAAAAGGAGAAATCCTTCTCAGATCTTTGTCAACCATGTCCGTAAGAAATATTTAAGGTAAAAGAAGTTAAAGTAACAATGCATTGCTGAATGGGGACTGATAGCTTCAGGTGGTTGGATCAAATCAGTCTTTTGTTTATTTCAACCTCTCCACCCTTCACCTAAGGCTCTAGTACTGCAATTCCTCAAAAATCTAAAATCTAAAATCTTCTATTACCACAAATATTTTTCAAAGTTTGTGGAAAACTCGTTTTCTATCAAATCTAAACTACTTTGCAAATATTTCTTAGTATAAATATTTATCTTTTGTTAAAGAAATGATAATATATTGAATTAAGAGATACTGAGCAAATGCTCGTATTATTTGTGAGGAGTAGTGGACTAGATGTCTTATTAAATACAGTATTATACCCTTCTAAAGTCTCAAAAATTCTGAAATCTAAAAGCCATTTTTCCATAAAAATCTCTATTATCCTATGAAGTTGAGAAATATCTTTCTGTCCTTTGAAAAGAACTTTAAGGTAATAGATCAAATCAAGTTCATTTGCCATGATTACTGATTGCAATGGTTTTGCCATACAAATCTCTCAGTAAATAGATGTGGACAGAACTATAAATTTGAATGATAAAGAGAGTAATGTATTTTAGGCAAATGCAAATCAAAACAACAATGAGATGTCACCTCACACCTGTGAGAATGAATATTATCCAAAAGATTGTAAATAGCAAGTATTGTTAAGGTGGAGAAAAGGGAACTCTTTTATATTGTTGGCAGCAGTTTAAATTGGTGCAAACTTTATGAACAACTGTATGGAGACATCTCAAAAAATTGAGAATGAGACTACCATATGCTCCCATTATCCCACATCTGGGTTTTTACCCCAACACACAATAACATTCATTGAAAGAGATATACACTCTCATGTTTATTGCAGCATTATTTTCAATAGTCAAGTTATAGAAATAATCTAAATACCCAACAACAGATGAGTATGTAAAAAAGATGGGTTATATATACAAATTGCATACTACTCAGCTATTAAAAATATGAAATCTTGTTATTTGCAACACATATATAAACAGAGGAAATTATAATTAGTGGGGTAAGTTAGAAGAAAAAAGACAAATATTGTATGATCTCATTCATTTGTGATATATAGAGACATTTAAAAAAAGAACCAAACTAAGCAGAACATAACTTTCAATCTATAGAATATATTAGTGGTTACCAGAGGAGAAGAGGTAGAGGAGAGGGCAAATTGAGTAAAAGGGGCAAATTATATACCAAAGAATGGAATTGGATTATTGTTAGTAAACTTATATTATATATAGGTTCTAACTTGAATCACACACATCTTAAATGTATATAATGTGATTAAATGTTCCTGGAATAAATTTTAAATATAATAATAAAAGTTTAAAACTAGCAAGAAGAGAAATCTGGCAAAAATTTTTAAACAATGAATTTATTAAATTATGTAAAGAAAGGTTAAAGAAGTTGAATTCATTTTAATTTAGAGGAGATAGGATAATAAATGAGTAGATTAATTTTATAAGTAGGACAAAGTCAATATGATTAAAAAACAGATCTTAATAAAAGTGCATGCCTTTTAAAAATATACCCTAATGACTAAATAATAAAAAAAACTATGTCAATGACTCAACTGAAGAAAAAAATGACCTAAAATAAACCAAAATGTTGATGCAGCAAGACACTAGATCTAGTGGTCATTACGTAGATAATCTTTTGCAGGATATTACACAGGAGCAAATTTTTTGTCTTTATAATATGAAATAATTATGGAAAATTAATTTATGTCTTAAGATATTTAAATAAATCTGTGTATACTGACTCAGTCTGAAAATATAAATTAGCAGTAATTGTTGGAAGCTATAGATAACATATTTACCTTGGAGACTACCAAAGAAGAATTATTTTAAATACTGACTATATCCTGGGCAAAACACTGAATAATTACATTTGTATTATCATCACAATAAAAACTTAGATGTGTCGTTTTAAACATTAACTTTTTATAAAAATAAAGCTCAGAAGAGTCAGAAATTTACTGTTATGAAGCTAACGACTGATGAACTGAGAATTCAAAAATATTGTTTAATAATTCTTCTGCCTATAAAATTTTCACATAGTATCCTTTGTGGATTTGATTCTACTTACCATGACCAGTCTTTATGAGGCATTGTTATGACCCAGTTTCGTGATCTCATGTCCTTTACACCTAAATCCCTAAATCCTTGGGGTGCTGTTATTCTCTGAGTGATATTGAACAGTTGCTCAATATTTATAAGGCTCATACTTTCATTCACAAAAATAGAAATACTAATAATATTTCCTGTTGAATCATCTGTATGCTACAATGAATACCAAGAAAGGAATGGGCAACAGATAGAAAAAGTGGTTTGTTATTAGGGTTAATTGCAATGATATAGCTTGTTAAACATTTTAAAAGACACAAAAGAAATAGTTTACAATATCTGCACAAACATCTATTTTTATTATAAATAATAACAACTACTATAGTCTTCTAAATTTTCTGTTGTTATTATAGAAGAGACATCTAGAAACATCTTTATTTCACAAAATAAAAGAGAAAGACTAGCCAGAGAATCAACAATTAGGGAGTGGGGTTAAGAAGGGTTTTCATAAGACAGTGTCACTGAAGTGTGAAGAAGCCAAACATTTGTCAACAATAGGTCTGGGATTGACACAATATAAACACTGACTTTAGCATAAGTATGAATGTGATTGCTTGAGGATGACCTAGTCCAAAATCTTGCATTTTGAGACTCTGAAGAACAATTATACTTTGTGTGTGTCGGGGGGGGGGGGGGGGGGGGGGGGGGGGGGGGGGGTGAGGGGAGAGTGTTTAAGACTCATCTTGTCTGATTTGCTCTAATTTTTTTTAAAGGAAAGTTGCTGACATTAATGAAGGAGAGCAGAGACAGGCAAAAAGGAAGAGAGACAAGAGAAATATTTTTTCATTTCTTTTATTTTGTTGTTCATCTTGGTTGCTCCAGCTATTCCTGGGACATGAACCTGGGACTCTGGGATGTATGTGGACTGCGCCCAACCCTACTCCACCAGGGCATGCCTTTAAATATTTTTATAAGAATGACAGAATACATATAACTCGTATGCAAGAATATTTGACAGCACCGGCATAATCATGTTAACAGCATGATTACAATAAAATTGTGCCTTATTTGATTTCAGTGAGAGTTAAAAAAAAAAACAAAAAAAAAACAAAAAAAAACAACATATATTATTAACAAATATTAACAAATATTAACCATATTTGTTAATGGCTGTGATTTTGCAACCACCTTTCTTTTAAATTTCTGTCTCTTTTCTCATTTGATTTTTTAAATCCTTATGGTTCTCATCTTATTTTCTCCTCAGAACTTTTGCAGGGACCATTCTTTGTTTAGAAAGTTCTTTGTTCTATAACCCATTCAACATTTCAAACTTTAAATCTCAAATGTCACTTTCTAAATGACAGATAGGTACAACTCTCCAAACTTGGTCTCATTTCCTTGATATATACTATATATTGTTTGCGGCAATCATATTTAATTAAAATTTTAAAAATTGTAATGTTTTACTGTCTTAATTCCAACTAGAAAATAAGCTTTATAAGTATATAACAATGTCTATTTTATTTTCCAATGAACCTCCAGTTCCTGTATGTGTGAGAACTGAAGCAACAGAAAGGAGGGAGGGAGGAGAGAAAAGGGAGGAAGAAGGAGAGAAGGAAGGAAGGAAGGAAGGAAGGAAGGAAAGAAGGGGGCAAGGAAAGGAGGGAGGGAGGGAGGGAGGGAGGGAGGAAGGGAAGTGGGGAGAGAGGGAAGCGGGGAGGAAGGAAGTGACTAATGGACAGAAGGTATTTTTGTTGCCTAATCCAGGCTCACTTTTGCCCTATGATCACAGATAAATCTAACAGCATGACACTGACTTTTGCAAAAGAGAAGGAGTTTTATTGCTTGCCTGCCAACAAGATTAAAGCAGGAAATGTGAAGACTATTTTTGTCCTCTGAAGTTGACCCTGGGATTATATAAAGTGGTGTAAGGTGGTGGATGGAGGTCTTGGATAGTGACTGAATAAGGACAAATTGGGAGGTTTCAATCAGGAATGGCAAAGCATTGAATCTGTGTAGAGATCCTTGCATATTGAATATTACTTGGATTCCTGGAAAAAATACAAAAGAATGTGGTTAATCCTTTTTCATTATTTTTTTAACCACCTTGGGCTGGCCTTCTTGTCATCATATTTGTGTCTCAAGAATATATCAGAGAGTTTAGCATGAAATAGAAAATGTACAATTGTTGAATTTGTTCATAAATAAGCTGCCTTATTCACGCTTTAATATTCTACAGTTGCAATATAATAGCACTTGGTAGCTGATTGATTTTAAACTTTAAATCCAAACCTCCAGGAGTTCATAACGTAGCTGAACAAAATATAAAATCACGTGGAATGAAGCAAATCTCAAAATTAAAATAAATGTAAAGAAAATAAATTGCATTTCAACTTGTGAGGTTAAAATATCCTAGTTATTTTGTCTTTGAATGCAGTATACTTTTCCAAAGAAGCTATCAAAATGTCTCTATAGGTGAGTATGCTAAGGTATAGGAGCATGCTGCTCTTGAATCTCTTAGCCTGGAGTCAGGTCAGGATTACCAGCTGTGATAAATTGTAAAGTAAGTATGTACAATTTGACAAGTCAGGCAAGGATTTGCTTGTTGGAGTGTTCTAAATCTTAGTTTTGTCCCTCAAATTCTTCAAAGGTAGCTAAACAGCATGAAAGATCAGGCATAAGGAGTACAGCAATTGCAGAATATGTTTGTTTTTTTTCACTTTGTGGGTGCATTATTCACAGCATTGTTGTTCTGATCGTCAATTTGCATTGCATTGTTTTTCATCATATTTATGAAAGTCATTTTCCCCTTTTATAGTCATGCTCACCTACTCTATCACTTCAACAAGTTAATACAAAACACAGTGAAGCAAACATACTGTGTCTATATGGAGACAGTGAATCAGTTGAGTCAAATATAGGAGTAGAATAAGCAATGGATCTTAGATGCAAGATAAAAGACTGGTGCATGAGGCTGCCTAAGAGGGCGGGCAGGAAAACTTAAGGGTATATTTAAGGAGAAGCTTAAAAGTAATTGAGCCTAATCAATCAGTTTGCTTATATATCCATATAATCTGAATTTTTATAATTTTTAGAAACTTAAAGCTATATGACTGAAAGGATAAGAATTCACAGTAGACTATCCTAAAACTATTGGTGTTATAAGGAAAACAAATTATAGTATTTCTATTACTCTAATTTCAACATAACATCCTTTTAATAAAGATGAGAATGCAATTAAATGGCTTAATGAGTCTACTAGCTTCTTCCCTCACCAATACTTAAATGTTTCTAAGTATTTGATGAATATGTATTTATACAGAGAAAACTAGTATTCTGACCTCATTACTTAAACTTAGTTTATTGAAAGTTTATTCTTACTTCACGAAATTGCTACTATCTACTACCCTTTGAACTTTCCGGTGACAGAATTTCTTTTTTCACACTTGTGAATTTAATTTTTTGCATTGAAAAAAGTCTTCAGCAGGATCAATATCTTTATATGTTAGAGACATTAGTCATTACCCGGATTCTGGTGTTTGTAATAGAAAAGACCCTATAGCACTCTAAATATCAGCCTCTGTGCCCCCAAGTTGAGCATATTTCTATTACGATTAGGCTAATTGGGCTAACGTCATCAATTTTTTGTTGAAGCAAAGAAACGAATTGTTTGTGATAAATTTAGCATATTTTATACACATGTTGTATACCTTAAACATGTACAACATTGTGATGTAAAGATCCTTCAATATATTAGAAAAATAAGTTTGTGAGGATTCTTCAAAGGGATACGAAATCTGTCCATATATAATGAGGCTTGAATGAATAATGATCCCGGGCAATAGTAGATAAGAGAAAGAATAGGAGATTATATAATAGTCAAAACTTTTGATATCTCCTTAACATTTTTTAACCTACTTTGTTTTCCACTATTGTGTTCCATCTGTGTCTGTTTTTCAAAAGAGCTTTCTATATATAGATCTAATTTAATATGCTTGTCTTCTAGCAATACCAACATAACTAGATAATCAAGTGACAAATATTTGTAAAGAGTAATGCAATAATATCTTAGAATTCAGAAAATAAAATCCTTAGATACTATCTTCTAGGAGCTTAAATTTTACCTGAGCAGAAAAAAAAATGAGGAGAAAATTGCACAATTAATTAATAACAAACAAGAAAAGAAAATGTAAGTGCAAAATGCGACTTGTTAACTTAATGCTAGTGTTTTTGCAGGCTTTATTTTTGCATTGTTGTATTTTTGCTTTTATTTACAATGCATTCCTAGGTGAAAACAAACATGCAGTTTCAAATACTACCGATTCTCCTATACCTTAGCAATAACCAAATCTATGTACATGGGCTGACTCTTAAAACTCACGACTTCTATATCTTATTTCTTACGTAGACTTCATTTTGATGGAGTATAGTGGCATGAAAATAACATAGTGAAAACATATTTGTCATTTCATTTTTCATCATTCTCTTACTATAGTGTTTTGTTATTGTTGCTATTTTTGTAAATAATCAGACACTCTGGCTGAAAATTATGCCATATTGACTCACTCTGTTCCATATTATTATTCTTCTTTTCATTCCATATCTTGCATTTTGCTTTAATTAAAAATGATTAATATGTTTATTGTGTGGCTACTTTATACTAAATATAGTTGAAAAAATAAAACTGGTAGGGCATGCCTTGGTAGCTCAGGCATTAAGCCTATAGTTCTGACTTAGAACACTTACAGCTGAAGGACCTGAGTTTGTAACCTGGGGCAAGGGTGGGGTAACAGCCAAAATGAGGAATTAACCTACTAAATAAATTCTTCCTCTCTCGTCCTTGCTTCCAGCCTGCTTACTTGCCTCATTCCTACTTTCTTCCTTTCTCTTTAAAAAAAAAAATTTGGTGGAATTTACTGTCTAAAATATATTTTAGAAAAAATTTTAAAAATATGACAATTAGAAAATAGAAAGCCAAAGATTCTAAGGACATATGTAGCAAGGAAAGTTAATGCAAAGTGGCAGGGGTCTATATAATCTGTTCTACCTACTCTCCTTTCATGACACATTTCTTATTTTTCTGAAAAATAGAAGCAAAACAATGGCTTCCATTTTCATATCCAACACACAATCATCTGTGTACATACTCCCTACAGTTCATGAACCACTCATACTTCCAAGGTCAGATCTTAAATTTGCTCATTAAGTTCCATTCTCTGAAATTTAAAGAATCTCGCTAACAATTATTCTACCTCTCTTGCATCAGCATTTCCTTCTCTAATGCTTTCTACCAGCAACCCAAAGCGGGTAACTCAGAAATTATTTAAAGGCTAGTCACCACATCCTTGCTTGGAGAGAGGTGCTGAGCACAGGAATTTAATTGCTGATATGTGAGTGTTGTATCACGGGGATACAGGATTCAAATGCTTCTGTGTGGTCTCCAGAAGTCATAGGGACATGAATAAGAGGATAAGAGCTTCAGAATTCCTAGGGGATCAATTGATATTGCTTGGGCTTTAGGAATTTTTGGAGGATTGACTAGTTTAGCATCAATCAAGTGAAAAAAATATTGCAAGAGGCCAAGCAAGAAAATCTCAGCTTTACCAGTCTTTAATCTGTTTATTAGGTGATCTGGAAGTTCTGGGTTGAAAAAGTGAGTTAATTAGTTCACATGGGGATACTTGGAAGGTCAAGGAAGCTTTGACTAACAAAGCCACTTTTCCAGTGCATTTTGAGTGTGAGTATATATATATATATATATATATATATGTAGCAAGGATAGTTAATGCAAAGTGGCAGGGGGTCTATGTAATCTGTTCTACATACTCTCCTTTCATGACACATTTCTTATTATATATATATACACACACATATATATAAATGGATATATACATATACATCAGTATCACCTGCCTATTATCTTGTGAATATACTTATTTATATAAATCCTTATATATCTTCCTTCTACACTAGAATATTGCTTTCATAGATCTTCTATAAAATGGTGCAACTCCAGTATCTTTTAGCATGCCAGTTTTATTATGTACATGTTGAAGGGATGTATTGGTGAATGCTTCTCTGAGAATGTCACTTAAGTTAAGATAGAAATGGATAAATATTAGATAGGAAAAATAAATATGGTGAGAGATGCTGTTTTAGGAAGTGAGAATGCTATATATGGGGATTTAGAAGTGAAAAAGCATGGTACATTCCAGGACTTGAAAGATATCTGTAATATCTGTATGTGTGGAGTTTATATAACAAGAGTAGAAGTCGGCAACTTAACACATCATGGGGAACAGCATAAACCATATAAAGTATCTTCAAATTTGTTAAGTAAAGTGAATATCATAAAATAATTATAATCAGGAAATGGCATAATCAAATTCCTACCAACAAAATATCCATCCAAAATATCCAGTATAAGCAGCCAAAATACTGAAGGGTAGCAGAGTAGATGCAAGTAAGAATTAACATTATTTATCTTGAGAAGAATAGGAAACTCTCATTCCAAAAGGTCATCTCTACAATCCTAGGCAAAGACAGGCTTTTAAGAGTGAAGTGGGATATTGCATCAGCCTGTGAGGAGAGGGTGGAGCGATCCACTATCACTATGTTATTTATCATCCTGCCACAGTTCTGCTGGCAGTTTTACCTCTGTCAGTGATAAAACCTGTCAGCAAGCTGTGTCTTCAAGAAAAAACTCAGTGTGTTAGCGTTTCTTTAATTGTTTCTTGACATGAAGCTTTTGGCCTCCTTCAAAATTACTATTTAAAACAATCTGCGTGTGAGACAGTTTGAGGAGTGGACTAGAGTGGTGGGAAAATGAGTAAAGGAAAAGAAGGAGTACAGTTTATGATTTCTTAGATAAGGTAGTAGCAAAGAGGGTGGAAGAATTGAATAGTTTTGACGGTTATTTCAGAAGTAAAAAAAGACAAAGTGTAATTGATCATTAAATGTGGAGTAAAGAGTACATATTTAAGCAACTGCATGAAAAGTGACATCAATAACTCAATGATTTAGAAGCTGCTGGGTATTGGATATGCATGAGGAAGAAATCTGACTAAATCACCGACATGTTGATGGTAAATCAGTTAACTATATACCTATCCATTCAGATACTTTAAGTGGGAGAAGTAGGCTGTAAGTTTATACTTGAGTGTCACCATCATAGAGTATAAAATTCTAAGAATAATAATAAGAAGAATAAATCCTAAAAGATTGTTAAGAGAATGAGAAGGTAAGAGAAGTGAGATAGAGCCTAAAGAAGATTAATGTGCAAGAGATGGACAGATGCAAGTGCATAGATGAATATGTGAGATATCATTCAAATAAGTTAAATAAAGATGCAATTAATTAATAAAAGGAGTTGTGACAACTCCATTTGGTAGACAACAGGGAAAATTTGAAACAATAGATTTCACCACAGGATGAATGTATCGAAGATCTAAAAGTTGTTTGTTTGTTTATTTAAAGAAGGGGAAGAGAAAAATGACACAAGAACAAATAACTTTGTTAGAAGAATTCAATTTATTTTGAAAACATGCTGGATGATAACTTCAAATAATGGGAGCCTATATTCCATTACATTAAATGCAATCCATAATTATAATGACAATGCAATTGATCCATCCAAAATCTCCAGTTATTTTCCCCAATCATGGATAATCACTCTAAAATAGCAATAAAACAATCTTCCAAGGAACTTAAAATATCAAATCAATAACATAATATTTAATATTTAATGAATTTAGTTTATATGTGTTCAGGAGGCAGAGATTTTCCATGGTATTGAATGCAAATTATGCTTTATTTCTACATTGCAATGAACATAAACTCTCGTAAATAAAACTACTTAATGCTTTGTTACAAACACAAATATCTAAATGACAGCAAAATAAACAAAGCAAATAATTAAAAAACCAGTATTTCCCACTTACAGAATTGCTCAAGTGAGATTTCATGGCAAGAGAGACAGAAGTCCACTGGCTCTGTTGCAGTAGTGCATAGAGGTCAGTGAGAGAACATATAAACATATCTGGTGGGAGGTGTGATCCTGCCCAAGTGGTGTCTTTATGGAGAGTTTTAGGTTTAACCAGGTAAACACATCGATTTTTTAAGAATCTAATACAATGAAAGAAAAAGAGGAAAAATGAACTTGACCATGTTTATCAAATTAATAATAGAGACTTAGAGGCAAAAAAAAAATCCTTCAAGAGATGTTACAGCATGGCATATTTATTAGTGGTATGCATTCTAAGTAAATCAAATAAATATATACATTCCAAACTTCATTTTATGAAGTAAAGCAAATGCAAAGTGATATAGTAGTAAGTGAAAGACATTAAATACAAATCCTGAAATATTAAAGTTACTCTGGCTAAGACTTCCAACATGATGCTGAATAGTAGTGATGAGAATAGACATTCTTGCCTTGTACTTGATCTTAGAGAAAATGTTTTCAGTTTTTCACCATTAAATATGACGTTGGCTGTGAGTTTATCATATATGGTCTTTATTATGTCAAGTTGTGCTCCTTTTTCTATTTTATTGAGCATTTTATCATACTTTGGTGTTGACTCTTGTGGAATGCTTTCCCTGCATCCACTGATAGGATCATGTGATTTCATTCTTCCTTTAGTTGATGTGGTGTATTACATTAATAGATTTGCATATGTTGACCAACCCTGCATCCCTAGAATAAATCCTCACTTGGTCATGATGGATGATCCTTTTGATGTGTCACTGAATTTAGTTGTTAATTCTTTGTTGAGGATTTTTGCATCTATGTTTATCAGAGATACTGAACTGAAATTTTTATTTTTGTTATATCCTTGTGAGCTTTTGTTAATAGTGTAATGTTGACTATGTAGAAATCACTTGAAATTGTTCCCTTTTCTTCAAATTTTTGGAAGAGTTTGAGAAGAGAAGACATGAATTTGTCTTTGAAGTTTTGATAAAATTCACTAATAAGCCATCTTGTCCCAGGTTTTTGTTTTTGGAGGATACTATTGATTACTTCTTGAATTTTCTTGCTTTTCATCATTCTTTCAGGCTTTCTGTTTTTTCTGATTTAATTTTGGTAGGCTGAATGAGTCTAAGAACTTATTCATGTCCTCTAAACTGTCCAATTTTATTGGCATATAGCTCTTCATAGTAGTCTCTTAAGGAGACATTGTATTTCTGAAGTATTTGTAACTTTTATTTCATTCTTTTTTCAATGGAAAGATGCAGGCAAGAATGAAGGCAAGTAGACCATCAGACAGAAAGAGAGCAAGGAGGAAGGAACATTTTTTAAATTTTATTTCCTTGTTCATTTTAGTTGTTCCCCTGGCCCTGGGTCTTCAACCTTGTGATGTAGGTGGGCTATGCTGAGCAGCTTATTCACTTGGCAACCAGGGTACACCATCATCAATGCTGTCATTTCTGATTGGAGTTACTAGTTTTTTTTTCTCTTTGGTTTGTGGTGAACCTAGCCAAAGGTTTGTCGAATTTGTTTAGCTTTTTAAAGAATTAGCTTTTGGATTTTTGCATTGACATATATCAGATACATAAGTCTGTACTGTTTATTTTTTTGTGGTATCCTTGTCTGCTTTTGGTATCATTGTAATGTTTTTTTCATAGAAAGTATTTGTATTTGTTCCCTGCTCTTCAACTCCATGATTTCACAGATCTTCTGAATTGTCGTTTTGATTTCTATATCATTTATTTCTGCTTGAATTTTTATTATTTCATTCCTTTCACACTCGACTTCAAATTTACTTTTTTTTTTTTTTTGAGTTGCTCTAGGTGTAGGTGTGGATTATTTATTTGAGATTTTTCTTTATTTCTCTGAGATAAGAATGAATTGCTATAAACTTCCCTCAGTACTGCTTTTGCTGCTCACAGAGCTATCCACTAGTTTTGATTGCTTGTGCTCCTTCTCATTTATTTTAAGTGTATTTATTTCCCCTTTGATTTTCAATTTTACCAAACAGTCATTCCAAATGATGTTAATTGACCTCCATGTATTTTTAGACTTTCGGCTTTTTTTCTTGTGGTTGATCTTCATTTTTATGACATTGTGATTAGAGAAGATAATTTATATGATGTCATACCCAGTTATCTGTCCCCATCTGGGTGGCATATCACCTAACTTGACAACCCAGAGAACCAGACAACTGTAACTGTTAGCACAAACTGTGCTAAGGGTAACGGGTGTCGAATATTTAGCTTAGAGCCTTGTTGCAATATGGTGACCTCCAGTGCTAGCACTAAGTAGACAGGTGATCGTGGGACCCAGCAGTGCCTCATTTCACAAGAGGGTTATCCCTCTTGTTTATTTCCCATGTGAAGTTTTTTTGGTTCAAAAAATTGAAGTCCTACAGTCAGACCTGTGAGCAATTTACTGTCTGGTCCCTGTGCTCTCTGTCCTGTGTTCTCCATTCTCCAAAATCCTACTGTTCTGCAAAGAAGAGCCGCTCTCTTTTCCATACTAGGTTATACAGTCTCAAGAGCCATTTCCTGGTTGTGGGACCACCCGCTGAGGGGCAAATCCTTCAGACTCAGGAAGAGGGTCTGTATTATTGATCCTTCCCAACAGACTCAAGAATTGTAGTACTGCATGGAGGTCACAGGGAGACTGATTAGCATTTCCCATTGTTTACAAGATTTGTGTGTGTCTTTTATTGTCATGCTGGTTCCAGTTCTCTCTTAAATGCTGTAGTTGTTAAATGAATGTAGCTTTGTTAAGTTTGTGGGGAGGAGGTAAGCTCAAGATCTTAACAATTCACCATCTTGGAACAATGTCACCAAAATATCTAACATACTTAACTTTTATACTTTGTCTGTAGGAGTCACAGTGTTAATCCAAGTAAACAAAATTACATTTGTTTATCACTATTCATCCTGAAAATATTTGCTTTTCTTTGATGACCACAGTAAAATAATTTCGCTTAAAGTATAATCAGTCTACTTCTAAAATTGGAGTTACTTTTTTATTTTTATTTTTTACATTTTGTCAATCAACTGAATAATTTTATCATTTTCATTTATCTTCCTATTGATTCTTATACATTACATAAAGGGAAATAAAATCAGAGCAGTAATTTACTTTATGACACAGGGTACAGCTCATAAAATAATTGCAAAAGTTCCAAAGTTTTGCACCTGAAAATAAAGCTATATTTAACTAAAAATGTATCAAATGTGCAACACCATAAAGATAAAGTAGATCTCATGAGCTGTTTGTCTTTCAAAGCATAATAAAGATGCCAAAAATAAATGTTAGAGTATTTGATCTAGCACTTACTAAATTCAAGAATGAGGATAATTATTCAATCATATACACACAACGGAAAATCTGTATGAGAACACATATGTCTTAAGGAATACAAAATCGTTGAAGTGTATTTCAACTACCCATATATGTCTTTTTTTATCTTATATTTCTCAGCATAATGGTAGTATACATTTTTTTTCTTTTGCTAACATTAAAACATATAAGCTGGATATATTATGAATTCAAAAAGTGGTTTCTGAGGAAAATAACTTAAAATATTAAAATCATATTATGGGAATTTTTACATGGTTGTTCTTTGGTATTTAAAATTGTCATATAGCTATTAAAAATAAAGTAGAGTTTCCAAATTATCTTATTTATTCAAATATTCTGGAAAAGAATAGTATAATGGGAAAAGTCTGCCAAGTTTTCATATGAGATTACAATGCTAATGCTTTTTTTTCCAAAAGAATGCCCAGAAAATATCAATAAAAATAATATACTTATCTGTTAACTTCCTGAAAACTGTATAAAGAAACCTTAACTTATTTCCTCAGATGATCTCTATGAGAAACAGATGATGTGACTTTTGTTAACAGAAAGCCAATTTACTTTTCAATAAACTTTTTCTGACGTCTTGAGTAGAAGCAGAATTCCAATTGACAATGATACAATGTTGGGTGTCTTAATTTGAAAACAGACTTATGCCCATGTACTCTAATTTTTATTTAAAATAAGAAAGAGAAGTTACATTGATTTGAATTTAAGTTACTCTAAGACTGTCATCTCAATTAAAACATCTCATCTGGCTGTTCTTTTGCTATTTTGGCAAAAGTTCCTAATACCAGTGGCATGATCTTTATTTATGCTATGTATGTGACTAGGACCATGAATAAGAAAGAGACTATGTATTACCAAAACATCCTCTCAGTTTATCACAATGTTTAACTATTTGAATATTGTCAAGAAAAAGCTTAGTTTATTATTTAAATAATTTCTAAAAATAATAATTTTATAATAAAACAAGTCAACTTTTGTTACCTAATTGAAAGTATCAAATGTATTTTATTAATTTTAAAGAGCAGTCTTAAAAGTCATACCAGAGTCTTACACGTCATTCTTTCATGAATTTGATAATCCAATATTTGTGGAATATCAAGTTTGCAAAGGTGTTTTATTGTGCAAACAGAATATACAAAATCCTTTTTCTTATTGAACATATAATCTGTGGGAGATAACAACTATTAAAGGGAAATTTTCTCTTTACATATATATATACATATATATATATATCTTTGCATTATAATATATCTGCTGGTGGTAAGAATCAGGAGAAAAATGGGGTAATAAGGCAGAGAATGACACTGCTATATTTATTGATGTTTTCAAAGGAAGTCTCTGCTTAGATGACATTAAAGAAAGTATTTGAAGTGAAGGAATCCTGCAGTGCAGACACTTAAAGCATAAGTATTTCAGACCTAAGGAAGAGCGTGGCAAATGCCCTGGGACAAGTATATTCTTAGTATATTAAAGGTCCTCAAGAGACCAGAGTGGGTGGACCAACATAAACTGGAGAGAGTTACTGAAGTTGTGATCAGATATCAGGTTGAGATAACTTGGGGAAATTTTAAACAGTGACCTCAAAAATGTGGTACAAAGCTTGTTTTTTGTTGTTGTTGTTTTTTGTTTTCTATTTGACTGGTCAAAGATTACCTACTCTAATAAAAAATAAGGCATTATAAAACCACAAAATACAAATACTTCTAAAGTTTTTTGGGTTTTTTTTGTCAATAGCAGATTAATTGCTAAAAATAAAAAGCAGAGAATCCCATAGACAATTACGTCTTTTTTAAACTCATTGCTTATCTGAGGACTCTATGGTAAATTCCTACCTAGGCAATTTTAGTACAATAATGTTGGTTACTGAAGAAAATTACATCCCAATACACAATCTATTTATTGTTTATGCATCCATTAGTTCATATAAATTTGCAAGGGAAAAGCATATCTATATAGTCCATTCCTACCCAGGGAAGCTCCTTAACTATGTTAGAAAATTGCTTCTAGGATTAGGCTCATTTTACTAATCTAAGCAATAGATTTTGAACTCACCAAGGAATCTACAAGTAAAATCTCACAGCAGGTGCAGCTGCAGGTGGTGGTGAAGCTTTCCAAATAGCCACTGAATCTGCCAGTATAGAGATCTTATGTCACCTGGCAAGTATCTATAATGGACAGAAATCGCTTTGGGGTAAAAATTTCCCTTTTATGTAAAGAGTTGGAAAGAATGCTATTAAGTGTAGTTGTTTTTGTTGTTGTTGCTGCTGTTGTTCTTTTTCCATCAAATGGCAGGTTGATTTTTGTTTTCCTTGTGAGACAAGTTTAGGAATATTTATTTAAAGCAAAATCAAAATATTCCCTGAAGACATGCTGAAATAGAGATGTATTAAAATTTTAATTAGTGGATATTTTCTATATTAAATAGCTCAAATAATTGCCATAAATGTAGTGGTATGAATGATATACGTCTATTAACTAACCTGAGATATTTTGTAATGAATGGCTTCTCCCAAAATGTGAAACTTTGTCCTCTTTCTAGCAACTAGAAAAATCACTCAGTCAATTAAATGGAGGAAAGCCCTTCAAAGGTTTTAACAGGTACAAGCGAGGAATGTGGCAAAATGTTGTTGCCTGAAGAGAAGAAAGAGTCTTCCTAGCCACTCATTGCCTTTAACCAGTGTTTTTTGGTATTTGTGAGACAAGGTAGTAGGATAAAGGTTATTCATATCAATAAGATTTCTGCACACGTATGCTCCTGAGGATATACTGCATGTTTTTCTTTCTACCCATTTTTAGGGTAACACATTTGAATTATTGTCGTGGTTTATTAAGAGTTTGTATATTGCTGACTCTGCTTCATCTTTTTTGCACTTGAACCTCATAGAAGTCAAGATTAATGCAATGATATGAGAAGGACAGAGGAATCAGTTTCCCATTGTCTGCTCTTTTCTTGAGCATTCTCTCCAACTACTTGGAGTCCATGTGAACACCTCTCTAACCACAATATCAGAAAAGGATATTTTTGCTGTTAATTTATACATGTTATTGAAAAAAAAGTCTATCAAGTGTATCATCATGAAACTATTTTTAATGATTATAGAAAATAAATGCTTTGTTTGCTTATTAAATCTAAGATGCTGAAACATATTTTAAGGGAGTTGGCAATAATGATAGTGGTTAACCACAAGGCAAAGTAGTTAAGTAAATATGAGTTAGAGTTATGAGGAAATCTGCCAAAAATAACATCTTTTTTTCTATTTAAAAAGAGAGAAAAGAAAAGGGGAAAGTGTGCTATAGATTTAGGAATTTAGCAAAGGAAATTTAAAATGTGAGTAAGTGATCAATTCTGGGAAGCTCAGGAACAGAAATGTTTTTCCGTTCTCAGAATATTAGATCGAAGTCTCATTCCTTCTGAGTTCTGGGGATCTATAACCTTAGTTCACATTTCTGGGAGTCTATCCTGAAGAGGAAAAATATAGCCCACTGTCTCATTTTTTTGTTCATAGAATTTATAAAGAAAACTCAGAATATTTTAGTCTCCTGAAAGTGTTCTAAAATTTGAAGACTTGGTAGGTTCTAGAACATTTATCATTCAGATTATAAAATTTTAAAAGGCGTTCAAGTTTGACCTATGAATTTCTATATCTAAAAGTGTAGTATCATTCAGCATTGCATAAAAAGAATTTTAGGAGAGTCTTCAGTGTATAATATGAGGCTTAGTAAATAATATAGAAAATAGAAAAAAGATAGTTCACTGGGTCTTAGTGTAGAACTAAAAGTAAAATCAATTTTATTATGATTAAAGAAGCATATGATAAGCTTGAGAAAGGTGATAAGGGAGATGGGATGATCAAGATAAAGAAAAAGGACTTTAACTTCTAAAACTATATTCTCTATGAGCAAAAAATATTGCCAGCTGAAAATACACAAAAGACTTGAATGTTATTGCAGTCCAGGTGCTAGCAATTTTCTCTCGAAAAATTCACCCTATATATGCAATGGTTTATGGTACTCAATACCCAATGATACTCCTAAAAAAGGGAGAAATAGTACTTACCACCTAAATTGAATATACTCATTTAAATAAACCATTTTTTTATTTAACATAAAGTATTCTTTAAATGCTTCATTTTTGTTTTCTGGAAAAGACAAAATTTGATTATTTACTTACAATTATTACAGTGTTCTAATCCCATGAAATGCATCACAACAAAGACTTAAATTCTTTATAGAACTGAGAGCAAGAGACAAACCTGCCTACTGAATGTGCAAAGGAATTTCCAAGTTAGCAACAGTCTATGAAAATCTTCTAAGTGTCTGTAAAAGTTAGGATTACAATTTGATTCTTTTTCTCTTCCTTATTATCATGATATAATATATCTATGAAGAATATAGTTCATATAAGTGTATATGCTATAAAACATATCATGAAGTCACAATTCAGATTAAGAGTGAGAATATTAACAAAGTTTTGTAATAGTACTATGTCCTCTAGTCTAAAACTAACCTCTAATTTGAACTTAATTTTGCAGTTCCCCATTGCTTTTGAGAACAATGGAAACCAAGTAAGAAAACAGTTTATTAAAATGATTAACTCCTCCTTTACTTCTTATGTTTTCAATTCCTGACATAACTGACTGGTGTATGTAATACGCATATGAATATATATGCACATATAAAATATGCAGTATTATAAATACATATGAAATTTGATTTGTTTTCCTTACTAGCTACATGATTAGCCTTAGGGAGAAAGAACTCTCTGTGAAGAATCAGTAGAGAATTTTTCACTTCATGATGTTATAAGAGCCTAAAAACACAATAGGAAAATGCTATAATACAAACTTAAAGCTAATTAATGACATCCAAGGCCTGAATTACCTGAATAAGGTAAATGAGTAAAAAAAGTTGTTTCCTGAATTTTCTTGCAAACATCATACTAGAGCAAGCAAGTACAATTTGTAAGTGTAATTAATTTTCAATGTGAGACCTCTAAAGTGACATATTCTTTTCTATCCAGGCAGATTATTCAGTCTTTTAGAAAGGTCTCAGGAATATAGTGCATTCCGTATAAGAACAATAGCCTCATTTCTGTTTCACATGAGGATAAGGCATTACTGGGTAAAAACTGGGAGCTTTAGACCCCAGAAAGAGGATTTTTCTGGGTTTTCCTTCAGAAATATAAAATACACAATTCCTCATTATACTTAGTATGACTTTGAAACACTGCACTCCCCAAAACAAAACAAAAACAAAAAATGTGGTCTTTGAAGAGAGTTATACAGAGAGAAACAAATGATTGAACATGTGGGTGCATGCTGTATATTTAAGTAAGGAAAAACAGGTTTGCCTTGTTGATTGCTTAAAAACACAAAAGAGTTTACATTATTTTTTCTAGAGAGAGAGATGTGAAATTTTTATGATAGTTTTTCTGATAGATAAATTATATTTTATTGTTATAAGGGTCAAATAATAATATTAGAATAAATATCTTGAGAACATTTGTCATTTTATAATTTTCAAAAACATGTCATGTGGGATATTAATGGTCATAGGTATAGGGTAGTCTTTTTATGACTATTTATATATATTATATAACTTAATCACTAAATGTACCAAATGAAGCTATCAAATTTTATCAGGAGATTGATTTTTCCAAGAAATGAGAAAATATACATATGAGTATAGTATTCATTTTCAGGGACTAGTGTGTGTTTAACAGCCAGCTCTCTAGCTTCAGGAGTTAGGAGGGGAGAGGAAGGAGAGCTGTCAAACTGTGGCACTTGACAATTTTTGTGGTATCAATGTTTCCATCATGGCAGATTAAAAACAATCTTCATGATGCCACTGAATCGGGATTTTAGAAGAGTATTTCATCAGTCTATCATTCTATCGCTTTAGGTCATAAAGATACGGAGACATGAATATAAAATATAGCAAAATGTTAAAAAAAAATGATGCTTTTGAGATTCGTTGCCTCTTAATCTAATATTATCATTTGATTGTATGTTTCTGTAGTTTAGTTTTTAATTACATATGTTAGTGAGCAACCAGTCCCCAAAATTCCTGAAAATTTACTATCAGCTCTCATGAAGTGGTGACGGTTGACTCTGTACTACTACTACTCTGTCTATTTATCTTTAAGGATTCCAGCTCTTTCATGATGTACTACTTGGGTTTTATATAAATGCATTATGTTAAAGGGAAAAAAAAAACTTGGAGTTAGCAGATCTGCTTTGAACCTGGCTTCCATCATCAGCCAATTTGTGATTGAGAGCAAATTATATCATCTCTCTGATTCCCCTTTCTGTCTGCTAAATAAGAAGACTGAACTCTCTAGTTCCAAAAGTTTATAGTAAAACTTCATTATTTACTATCCTTAAAACAATTCCTTTGTAAATGGAGAACTATTTTGGATAAATGAAAGTAGTCGCAATCCCTTGTTTTTCTAGGGATAAAACCTTGAAGTCATCCTTGACTTTTCTGCTTACTTGATTTACACCTGGTACCCAATTCATCATCAAGTTAAGCTGCTGTTCTCAGTTTCTCATTATTAATTAAAAATAATTTTAAAAATAACATGCTAACTGTAAAATGCCAGGCGTACTTCTGGGTTTTATGAATAAACAATGAATACCACAAAAGTGTTGCTTCCAGGAAAATTCTATTATGATACAGGAAGTCAGAAAATAAGCAACAAATGTTGGGAGATAATGAAAATGAAGCTTTAGCCATACAGACTGTGAAAAGAACATCTAAGGTAAGAATTATGTTTTTTTGCTCCTAGTGGAGACCTTAAACAATGTTGTCATTATTCTAGTTACTTAAAGAGTCATTCTGTTGAATGAGTACATATTGATAGGTAGCAGAGCTTCAGGCTTTAAAGCATCAAGCTAGAAGCAACTAGAGAATGGGTCAACCAAACCAGGGTAGTGTCTTGAAGCAGAAAGAGAGTATATATGATTCTGATAAATGATCAGTTTTTAATTAGGTATTTAAAAATACACCCTACATTAATAGGTTCTGAGCTGTGACTAGCTTCATTTTATATTTTTCCTTGCTTGACTTAATTTATTCATATTGGTATCCATGCTTCTTGGGACATTTTCCAGATGACTTGGTGCTTCAAGCCCTGTGAACTTGATCTTTTCCTTTTCTGGAAAGCTGGTATTCCAGGAAATCTGAGTTTGCTCTCCTTTATTCCATTTAAGCCCTTTCTCAAATGTCCTCCTGGTAAAAACCTTCCTTCCTTAACCACCATCTTTCTTAGTCCATGCCCACTTTAAGGTTTCAACAAAGCACTTAGCATCACTACTTAAAATATATTTTACTTTTGTTAGGTTGGGGGTCTCGTTCTTTCCATGACAATTTGTTTTATTCACCACTGTCAAAACCAAATCCTACTTTCTGAAACATTGTGTCATTTCCGCATTTACAAACTGGAATCATTCCCTATTTGCTAAAGTTCTGATTGTCATATGGCACTGATAAATATGATGATCGTGTCTTGGTAAGTATCACCATACAATCACTCAATTTCTTCTATCATTCCATTTTTAAATGTTAAGAGAAGGGAAAATCTTGCATAAACCTACTTTTGGCACAGTTAGATCGTGAGATAATATCCTTCAAGTGTGGGTATTTCAGTGTACATTTTCAGAGCCAGCTCCCAGTTCCCAACCCAATTTGCCTAGATCTCACCTTGCTATTCTAGGAATAAGGATGCAAAAAGAGAAGCAGATTGACAAGAGCTAAATTATTTCAATTGTGCTTGGATTTGCCATGAAAGGATGTATTGTATATACTTGAGGAGCCAGTATTAAAAATCGCTTGCTCTTTGAGCTTTTACGCTGGGAGGATTTGAGGTACACAGAGTTCAGTAGGTTTTGTCCACATAAAGCACTTTTGTTGAAAATGTACTTTTCTCCTGCTTGTTGTTATTAACCAAACAGCCTGCTTTTGTCAAAGTTGCAAAGTAGTCACTGTTTCTCTTTTCTCTCTCAGTTCCCATTATACTTCCAGGCATTTTTTATTTATTTATTTCTTCTAGTCAACCCAACTCACATTTGATCCTCACTAATATCTACTTGCATATTAGTGGTTCTTATATTGGGACTGTACCTGAAGAAAGGATAGAGAAATTCACCTAATAGAGTCAGGAAAAGGAGCATACAATTTCCAGGCCTTTTTGTTTCTAGGAGATAGAATAAGAAGGAATGGATGTTGGCAACTTTTCTACTAGCTTCTCTGAACTCTCACGAAGTATCAGTAAATGTAGGAAAATTTAGGCTAATATAGCCATGTATGCCTGAGAACCTCCAGATATATCTTGCTAAAAGAAGCATACTGTTACTTGACAAATTCTTATTGTTATTCCTTTGGATATGGCTTAAAGACAACTTTCTACTTTATGCTGATTCCATTTTTCCTTTCTTTGAGTGTCCTAAGAAATGCTTGGTTTGGAACAAATACACTGTTATTACATTAATTGCTATGTAAGTCAGTAGTAATTTTCATTTATGTTTATCATTTACCTGTGGTGAACATTTCTTTCTTAAATGCAGCATGAATCCTTCATTTATATTCAGTCTAGACTTGACTTGTTTAACAAGGTAATGAAATCCAACCTAACATTAACACTGTTCTTACTATGCTGCATTGTATATAAATTGGGTTTTGTATATAAATTCCATTCTTCCCATAGAGTAGCTATTATTTTATGCTCCTTGTACAGATTGGAAAATAATATACTCTTTACCCCAATTTTACAATTTCAGGACATATATTTCAATTATATAAAAAATGTAAGTTCTTTACTTTTAAAAAGCTATGTTTTAGGTGTGTCCTGGTAGAGCAGCAGTTAGGTCAATTGCCTCCAAATGATGCAGGTCACATGCCCTTGGGTTTGAGTCCTGGGCCCAGGGGAAGTAACCAATGCAAACAACAAATATGAATAAACAAAGTATCTACAACCTCTGACTGTAAGATATTATAATCTAGTAGATTCAGTGTGCACAGTGGAAGCTTTTATTTAGGACATGATTTTAGACTGAAGCAAAATCAAATGCACAAAATGCATTTTTCTAGAAATTTTAATAATCACACAGGAAAAACTTTGTGATATTATTCCAAATATTCCAATGAGTAATCTTATATATTTAATCTTATGTGCCAAATAGTCTTCTATATTTTATACACTAAACTCGATGAGGATAGATAGCTAAGAAGACTTGAATGCTCCATGGTACTGTTTTTCAAAACTGCTGACTGCAAATATGTGTCCTCTGAGTTTACATTAGGCAATTATCCATGGAAGTCAAATAACCTCAAGTAACTAGATAAAATTGCCTTTTGATTAAGCATTATCTAAAAAGGCAGAACAGCAGCAGTCTATTTAATTTTTAAATTATAATTACATTTTGTACCTTAAGTCTTTCATTGCACTACTATAAAATATCTTTCTTGATACCAGTTTAAAGCATTTGTATTTTCAGCATTGCTCTTAAACCAAGAAGATGAAGATTCATCTCAATTTTCCCATATCATTTGTTGTATAATCATTGACAATATACAGATAATATAGTTTTTTGTATATCTACTATTTGTCAAACTTCCTATTAGAAATTATCATGTCATCTTATTAAATTAAATAAGGTTACAGGGGTTAGTAATTGCAGAACTGGTATGCAAATACAGAGATTCCTCTAAATTTGTAAGTTCTTGGTCACCAAAAACATACATTCATCCTTTTCTTTTCCTCTTTCTCTACCTTTTCTTTTCCTCTTTCTCTACCTCTCCTGTTCTTTCCCACCTCATTTCCATTGACAACAACTTTAGGTCATCTTGTTAGCACCCCTACTGGGTAAGTCATACAGTACATTTCTGAAAAAATAAGCAAACTCACAGTTCAGGAAAAAGATTGAACATGATCTTCATTATCAATGTTTTATAGCAAGCCAAATCTGTCACTAGTATTAGACTGAATCCATGTGAACTGACATATTTAATAGCAGTAGAAACTCATGAAGACATCTCTTTCATTCATAAAACTGCGCTAACATTTGCCACTCAATTTTATGAATAAAATATTGGGCACCTAGCTAAATGTGAATACTTACACTAAAACAAAATTAGTTACTTTCTCCAAAATTAAACTGAGTGTTCTGAATTTTACCTGATAACACAAATGAAAACAATCTCTGACAAGACTCCAGCATTCATGATCATATATTTTAAAAGAGAAAAAAAATAGTCAATATGACCTTTTACTATCAATAAGTGGCAAAACACTGTGCTGTTTCTCAAACATCAGACGCTATGCATTCACTGGTGGAGTCGAAGATCTGATGACATTTTTTATGCCAAGGAGGCATGTGGACACTGTTATACGCCCTGTGGGATCCAGCACTGAAAGCTCCACACTGTGTGTTACATGTCAGATTTCATACTAATAACCCAAATTAGCCAGTCCCCCAAGAGTTTTCCGACAGCAGGTAACAGACAGACCCAGCCCTGCAAATTTAGGTCAGCAGTTACTAACTCATGATTAGTGTGGAGCCAGAGTTCTACATTGTAAAATCTGTTTTACATAATTTAAAAAACTTTAATATTTTAGATGAATGCTTTCTTGAGTTAAATTTTACCTTTTCCCACTTTGAACTCACATATGATCTTTATTATTTGCTTTCTTCATCCAGAGTAGTGACTGAGTAGTCAGGCCAGCTTCCTTTTTTTCTGGATCCTTTGAAGAACTTTCCAATTTTTTACCTTGTAATCGGGTCATTTTTTTTTAGTGATTGCAAATTTCTAGTGTCTCTTGCCAGTCTGAAAACTTTCTGCCTCTGTATAATCTGCCTTCTGATTCTTTTCCTACACTCCAGAAGTTTTATCCTGAGGCAGACACAATTTATTCTCCACTGCTTATTCAAGAAGACTTTGCGAATCCTTGCCAAAAAGCAAGCCTTTGCCAAATGGAATTCCTGTGTGGAGTTCTTTCAAAATCATGTCTTCCAACCAGAGGTGCAGCCAAAGAATTATCTGGGCAGCCGCATTAGCTGTCACACTTTTCAAAATCGCTGGCAGGCAGCCGAAGGCAAGTCTGCCAAAACCTCCACTTCCATTTTAACCAGAGCACAGAACAGGTCTTCAAGGACGTTCTCAACTCTCATAGCCACTTAGAAATGACTTCAGTGGCCCTGCCAGTTTCCTGACTGAATTTGAGTTCCTGCCGCTTTGAAAGTTTGCTAAAGGGAAACATCTGCTTCTTGATGGGTTTGGTCCATTAAGGCAGTGAGTTTTTTTCACCTTTTATGAGATGGTAGCAATCTCAGCATCCTTGTTTTTAGCAGCTTCCCATGTTTCAAACTTTAAATACAAATACATTTTATTTTACGGATTTTCTTGGAAGAATTGAAAATCAGTCTTTTGAGGTTCAGATCTTTAGTGTGATTTTTCTATTATTTTGTTTCTTCACTGTCCCCAGATCTCTAATAACTTACACGATAGACAGTGTTCTTCATGGAGATGCCTGATTAACACACACGCATACACACATAAATTTATATTATCTTAAATAAATACATACTCTCATTATAATTTATTTTGGAATGATTTACCATTTGCATAATTATCTAGACTTTGCTTTCTAAGCTAAAATGTGAGACCCCTAAAACAATTAAATGACTTCAAATGTGCATTCTAATTCTGAAACCAAATTTAGTGTGTCATTTCAATACCTGGAATTTTCTTCCTCAATAATATTGAAAGAATATTTTTTCTGTCACTTGTTTTAAAAGATTGTACTCCTAAAGCATTAAATCCATAAGCAACAATAAAGGAGTAACCATGGAAGAGTAATAGAATTTAAAGTATGGATTTTAGGTATTAGCTGTATTTTGTTATTGGCATTATACTTTGAATGAAATTCTTAAACTTATTATTAACATCATCTATTTAAAAATGTATAGGTATTAGGTCATTCATACCTAAATTTGTTCTCTAGTAAGTCACCTAATTTCCTCATCGATTTCATTTATTTGTTAAGTATTGACAAGTCAATTTATTTCTAAGACTGCATAGATATTTCTGTTCTCACCCTTGGATTTCTAACCTATATATTTACCTCTTTATTGGAGATTTCTATTAAAATGTTTCACAGGCAATTTGAACTTGATCTCGTAAAATATGTACAAAATCTTATCATTTCTTTTCTAACTCTTTCAATTTTATTTTTCCATCACTGGAAATAGTTCTGCCATCCTCTCAGCAAAACATTCAGGAAACATCCATGTCATTCTTGGCATCTGTTTTTACTTTACTCTAGCATCTAAATAATCGCTAAATCCCATCAATTCTATCTTTTAAATCTTTATATCAATCTGTTTTTTTTATTTCTATGCCTTCACATCCCTGATCTGTGCATTTGCGATACCACTGGCAACTCTTTAACTGGCCCTTTAGCCTTAAGTCCTGCTCTGTCTGATTCAGAATCCAATCAGTAGTCAGAATGCTGGTTCTAGAATTTAAATACTAACATGATACTCTACTGCTTCAAATTTATAAATCCTGGAGCACCCCAAAGGAGAAGCGTTTAGGTCAAATGTTTCAGATGGATGTGGATCACATACCCCTGGGTTCGAGTCCCAGGTCCAGGGGAAACAATCAGTGTGAACAATCAAGACAAAATTTTTAAATTAGATAGGATTCTTCTTCCTCCTCTCTTTACCTACCCACCTACTCACCTTAATTTCTATCTGTACCTTTCCTTAAAAAAAAAAAGAAAAAAAGAAATTGAATCCCAAATAATTAGTCAAAAGACATTTAGAGCCTGCTATCTATTTCTTCCATATCATATCTTTGTCACTCCAATTTTTTTTTTGCTATAGATATTTTGGACTATTTACTGGTCTCTTCCATATGTTCTTTACCATATTCTGGGGTACTCTCATTCCACATAGAATGATGCTCATGCTTACCCTTGTTTACTCTGTTTTATACCCAACAAGGGTGAATTTTGAAAGGTACACCTATACCTTTCTTACTTTACAGCCCCTGGTAGAGTTCAGATAACAAGGAAACTTGATAAAAGATGGAGAGTAAAGGGTCAGTATGTATTTCCCTCAGTTGGTTGACCCCTTGATAAAAGATGGAGAGTGAAGGGTCAGTATGTATTTCCCTCAGTTGGTTGACCCCCTTGACCTCTGTGAACTAGTTATGGTTCCAATAAAACTGTCCTCTTCACAGAGTCTCTGTGTCTGCATTTCAGTACCCTTGTCTTCCTTTCTCCCCTTCAAATCTAGCCCAGTGCCCTCTGCTCTCCCTTGTGATATTCTTAAACCTTACTCGGGCCTTTGGAATTACCCCTTGATCAAACATTCCTCAAGTTATCTAACTGAAGTGTTCCAACTGTCTCCTGCAGGAAGCTAACTGATAAAGGGTTTGCAATTTTGATATTTGGACACATTAGTTTGGAGTTCAGAGGAAAGGTAAGAACTAAAGATACACATTTGGAATCTTGATAATATAAAAAGTGAAAATAGAATTAATATCACAGTAATGATGAGTTTCCTAGGGAGAAAAGTATAGATAAAAAATAATGTCTAGAATTAAGCCCCACAATTCCATTCTAAGGAGATGTAATAGACATTGACTGGGAGGAAAATTACAAAAGAGATTAAGAATAAATGAAGTAAATGAAAACCCAGACAAGATACCTGAAGAAACTTCTGACCACACTCCTTACAATATTATTCAGTGCCTTTTTTGGTACCTCCCAGAGTAACTTATCTTGGTTGACATCTGGCTTGAGTTGGAAAATTCTGTAAGTGATAAGATAAACATGAAAATTCACATTCTTGTGGATAATTATGCAAACCATGACACGGAAACTCACATTGGCAAATCACTGGGAAACTGCTATTAAAAAAGTTCACATGTTGTGCATATGTGTAAATGTCCACATATGTATATCCACATACATCCTCACCAAGAGGGGAGATCAATAATGTGATTAAATGTTTTTAAGAAACATTCCTATAGATTGCCTAAACTATAGGTATGCCTCACGCAGTTTTGACATTATGCAGAACACCTTGGTCCATATTGCCTAATCTCTATTTGCCTTAAGTTTTTTGCTTCCTTTGCATAATTAAAATGTTTCCTCCTTTGAACTTCAGAAATTCCTGTAGTTGTTTTTTTTTGATATAAAGTGAGCAACCTAACAACTAAATACTAAAAAACACCAAGATCACTTTTTAAGAACAGATTATTCATTATAATATTTGGGCTTCCATTTTGCTTAAAACCTGTGCTAAATAGATACTTCCTAGCATTTGGAACAATAGGAAATATAATCATTAAATAGCAGACATAAAAAGCAAATTTCTTTTTTATATTTACAGAAAGACTAATAGACTCCCTTCATTATGCCTATCGTTGCAACAACCACAGACTAAGAGAGATTCTGCTAATCTTTCATTTTTTATTTGTCATGAAGCAAATCAATATTGAAATAATGAAAAACTTGTAGGCTAATTAGAAAATAAACTAGACAATTGACTGAAACGTACTTAGAAAATTATGACTAGAACAGTGAGAGATACTTAATTTGATGCCTAATTAACAGGAGAAAATGTAATATTTATAAGTACATTTCATTTTTAGGACGTAGATTCTGTTTTTGATGACTACTACTTTTTTGTTTTTCGGTTAGTCTTTTTGATGATTTATGGAGGCTGTGTTGTGAGAAAAGGGATGAAATAAAAAGATAAAAATAGGAAGCAGAGAAAGAATTCTTTGCTCTACTTAGAGTAAACTTTGTTTAACTTAAGAACCTTTAATAAATCAGACTGAATTTATAAGATGCATGCTATGAGTGAATGTGTGCCTTGGTATGTGCACATAAACCTATGAAGGAGTGGAATTTTACATTCAGAATAAAATGGAAAATTTTAATAGAAATTTTGTTATTGGAAGCAATAGAAATAATTAAGACATAAATAAATGCCTAGTGATTTCCAAAGGTCATGGGAAATGATTTTAAATTTTATAAGCAATGGTATTGACAAATTCAGATGAACACTTAAGTCAAATTAATCTAGATTTTCTAATGTTAAGTAAACTCCAGTGGGTAACAGGTAATATTTGAAAAAAATAATATAGATTCTTGGACTGTTGAAAATATTGGGAAAAAAACAACAGCTTTTTATAAATATTAAAATGATTGATAGGATAACTCAACAGATGAGCAATGGATGTTCTGACTGGTAAGAGATATTGTTTGAGAACATTAATGACTGATTTGAATCTCCAATTTAGACTTTCTCAAGGTAAGGTATTTTCAAAAATCTGCTCTGTATCAACTTTCTTATATTTATAGTGGGCATAATAATAATACCCACCTTCTAGAAATGATAAAACAATTAAAATAATTGTATGTAAAGCAACTAAATTTGTTACACAGCTTTATATCAAAACCATATTATGCATTAATTATATTAAATAGTCCATAAACTATATAACCTATTCCTTAATAGGAAATAAAATAAACAAAAACAAGAAAACATGGTTTAAAATATAAAAAAAAGTTGATATAATTTCAGTGGATGAAAGGTATAAAAGCCTAGATCATATCTTAATATAAAGATAGTTACCAGGTTGAAAATTATCCCCAAATGGGAAGTCATGTCATGTGTTTCATTCGGGTAACTTTTTATAGGAGAGCTTTGGTTATCAGCCATGACTGCATATTAAAATTACCTGGGGATATTGAAAAACAGATCTAGTAAATATGATAAAGTGGGTGACCTTGCACTTACAGGTATTGCAACATATTAAAAAACATACATAGAAACAGTGTTGCTAAGCTAATTTCTGCATTAAGTTTGGGTTTGGAACTGCATATTCAATCTTTTCTTGATAGAATAATTTGATTCCTCTATTATTGGATATGATAGTATCATTTTTTTTCAACCTCTTTACATTGATCTTTGACCTATTTTGTATATGGATGCTAGAATACTTCTAGAACGACCATTTGCTTGAGGATATGTAGAATTTTTTAAAAAAGTGTTTTTTTAACATAAGATTTTCAGTCATATCCACTTAAAACCAATAAATAAAAGGTTGATTGGTTTTATTAATCTCGACTATGAATGAGTTTTGTAAGACATGGTGCTTTTCTGAAGTAATTACTTCTAGAATAAGTTTGTCCAATTTAATTTTAAATTAAAAACAGAATCATGGCATTCAGAATATATACTGATTGAATACAGAAATGGGATATTTGCATTACCTAATATCTAATCCATGTATTGTTGAGAAACATTTCATACATATTTTAAATTTTCATATTTTTTGCTGCATTTCAGCCCCACAACTTATTTTTTCATTCAATGACTGTCCTATCTATCAAACCTAATACATATTTGTAAATCTTAATTCAAACTCAATGCATATGAATTCATACAAGCTTAAACTGCGATTTCGCACAACTGTAGTTTTAAATTACAAATCATGAATGCATTTAATGTGCTTTGCTGTTTGGAAAGTGGCTTAGAGAGTTATGTGGATAAAAGGTGGTACAAAATGCCATAGGGTAAGAAGGCAATATTATCATATTTGCTTCTCACTAATAATTGCTCTTAATTACATCATTCTGTCCTAAAGATAATGTTTTTCTTCTCTGGTATGTATATTTAAAATTAAGTAATTTTATGAATATTCTAAATGTGTGCATTCCCAGGAAGATTGATCTCTGACAAACGCAATTATATTTTATGTAATTAAAATGTTTTATTGTCTTGGTAATGGTATTGCTTAGAAATTACCAGCATAGATCACCTGTGGTTTTCTCCTCTATATGTTCTCTCAAAAAATGTCATTTTAATATATTTTAGAACAGCTTTGGATTTGCAGAAAAATTGAGCATAATACACAGAGAATTCTTTAATACCACTTCTCCAAACATCTATAGTCTCCCCCATTAGCAACACTATGCACTTCTCTTTGCCAGAAAACTTTATATTTTGTATGGCTTCAAAATACAATGTGTCCTTTCATTTTAACTTAGAGAACTCGCCTTAGCTTTTAGCATTTCTGGTAGGACATGTCTAAGAGCAATGAAATCTTTCAGCTTTTATTTTTTTATAGGAGTTTCTTAATTTCATTCCTTTTTGAAGAACCCTTTTTATAGTATGTAGACTTACTGTTTTCTGGTTTTTGTCATTCAGTATTTTGAACACGTCACCCACTGCCTTCTGGCTTGCAAGATTTCTGCTGGGTTTAACATTAATAGAATTTATTGAGCTTCTTGTTTTCGCATATATATGTATATATATATATATATATATATAAACTAAACATGTTTTAATCTTTATTGTCCTTTTATTTCTTCAAATAATATATCTGCTCCATTCTCTCTTTTCCTTTCATGATTCTCATTATACTACATTTGTCTTCTCCATGATATCCTTTAAGTTTATTCAGTTTTATTCATCTTTAAAATTTTTTCCTCTTCAGATTGGACTATTTAAACTGACTTGTCTTCAAGTTCACTGATTATTTCTCCTGTCTATTCAAATCTACTTTTGGAACCATCTTGCTTTTATTTGCTGAAGAGACATCGTTTGTCCCAGAAGGGACCTCAAAATCATTTCCTCTAATGATCAAATAGTTTTTCTGCATTTAACACCTTCTCATCCCCAGTACCAATCTTCTAAATTTATCTGGTTCCCCGCTTCATCATTCATAGCAGAATTGCCTTTCTGAATGGAATGTCACCCCATTCTCATAATCTGCAAGCACCTATTGCCTAAAGGAGGCAAAAATATCTCCCTAAATGAACTCTAAAGTCCTGCAGTTTCTCTTTTTGAACGTATCTACTTCTTTCTCATGGCGTTCCTCTTAATATTCTATCTCCTTGCTTTTTTCCCAAGCATGCCCATACTTTTATGGCTTTTTTTCTACTTTTCAATAATTCTCAAGTGTACTGCTTCTTAATCTACTACTTGCTTTAAACTTCTATCATATTTCCTGTCTAGAAGTTAAACATTTCCTTGATCCCTTGTCTCAGGTGTTTCTTTCTTTCGCTTCACCACATACATTAGAAAGAGATAGTTTTTTTAATATTTCATTTTGCCTGCCTAATTAATTTTACATTCTTGTTCTCAATGGATGTTGAAGTTCTTGAGTTCTATTTCTGTTAGAACCCATTTGACCTAGCACAATGACTTGTCTGAAAATGATAATAAAAGTATTTGAACAGAAAAAAATGCAGTGAGTAGATCATTCTCCATTATGTCCTCTTAGAATACAAGAGTTTATTTAAACTTACATGCTAGATGAAAATCCACTAATATATCATTGACAAGTATTCATGTACAATTAAAGATATTATTCTGAGTACACTGTATATAATGCCACAGATCACTGAGTGATCTGTGCTTCTTCAAATATTAAATTTAGCTCATATTCTTAAGATTTTTTGAGGAAATAATAGAAAATAAAAATTATTTTACTTAGCATAGTATTGTTTGAAAATGTAGCTTGAAATATTCTCAAGCTTAAATGTCTTGTTTTTATATAATTGTTTTCATCAAATAAATGTGGTATCTGATCCTTAAGGATGGAAAATTTTGTCAAATATGACAGAAAATACTGTTAAACAGTAGAAGTAGAGAATTGCTTGCTCTTATTCTTTAAGCTATTTGATTTAAACATGTATTAGAGTCTTGATTATGCTCTTCTCATAAGGAAAATGTTGTAACTCTACACACCAAAATCACAAAAATATGAATCAACGACAAAGAATCAAGAGAACCATACAAACTCTGCTACAAAAAAAGAGAGCTTCTTTGTATAGCATATATATGTATGTTTATGTATGCATGTTTATATGTATATATATATAATTAGTAGTCCAGATATTTGAAACATAATCTTATTGTGATTAGTTTAAAACACTGATGTTTATTGTTTTTATTTGAATCCTTAAAATATAAGCTGTTGAAAAGAAAATAACCTTTTATGAGTAACTACTATGTACAAGTACATGTGCCTGGAAAACCACACACAAATTCTTTCAAAGCTGATGCAAGAAGAGAAGTGGGAGGCTGATGAATTGGGTTTGAAGGGATCAATAGAATGGTGAAGAAAGAATTAGAATGTTAGTAGTGAACTTAATATGTTATATGCAGATGTTGAATTATAATGATGCATACCTTTAACCTATATAATGTTATGATGCAATGTTCCTTCAATAAAATTAATTAAAATTAAATAAAACAAGGAAACAAAGATACTTGATATTATGCTTGACTTGTAGATAGAAGAAAATGTTATACTTTGCTCTTTTCAACTTGTGAAATACCTTAGGGCCTAATGCATACTCTAATCACTACAACACCAAACATTCCATACAAATGAAAAAACCCTTAGAATTGAAGCATAGAAGTGGATAGTAAAGAATAAATAGAAAAATATGAAAAAAAGTGCAAATTATAGAAGTGACTAGTTCATGGAAAATATGAATAGAAGACAGGCTGTATCTTCTTTCCTTCTTATTTTATCTTTTGTGTGTCTTCCTCATAAATAAAAAATTCATACATGTAAAATGTATATACAATGAGTATTTGGGACTTGGATGTACTCACAGTGCATCACTGAATTATATGGAGTTATATTTTACAAAATACATACATAGTGTTTAGTGTACAATAATATGAGGAACCCTAATAGTAAGAAAATTGCTGCAATGGCCTACTTTAGGAAAATAAACTAAATACCAGAATAGACTTAATATTTAATAACTTGTAGGATTTCTAAAGATTATAGATAATTATTTTACTGGATTCTGGACCAGCATTGTCAAATGCAATATTTTTATGGAAAATTGGTCTCTGAAAACAGCCCAAACATACCATTATCATTTAAATAGATGGATAGGTAGGTATAAGGGCATACTAAAATACAAAGAAATGGGAAGCATAAATACTGACTGAAGCAACTAGACAGAGCTGCTGTAAGGCAATAGAAATAAAATACCATTATAACTGACAATGATACATGCTATTTAAATATATATTATTTGGAATAGGCAAATGCTGAACTTCTCTGTATATTTAATCCTACCTTATCAATACACGTCTATTTATATGTTTCTCCATTTGCTGTATGTTTGACACATAATATATTATTTTAAAAGTTTAGCATAGTGCAGTAAATTAATGTTTACATTTGTTCCAGTATAAAGCATTGCTAATCTTCCCTGATGTTATGTATTTTCTCAATAAATATTCAACATTGGGAAACAAATATCAAAAAAATTAGGTTCTTAATCTCACTAACTAGAAATTAACTTAGAATTCGTCATTGAAGTAAATAATCTATCCTTAGTTATTCTAAGTTAAAAGTAAGCTTCAAACTAATATCAAAATTGAAAGAAATATAAACATAGGATAATCCACCAGAATTTCTGCTAGGCAGGTAATCAGAACAGGTTGCTGCAGGTTGCCAAATTCCTTACAAACTCTTTATCTTTGCATCACTCACTCGAAATTTAAAGTCTCAAGTGGAAGAAATCCAAGTGATTACACTGAGGTCACAAGCCTGTCTCTTAACTATAAAAGGATGAATGAGGAGGATTTTACATTCCTCTTTACCTGGAAGACAAATGATTGCCTTCAACAAAATCAAACAGAACAAAGATCCATGGAAGTAGGAATCTATTTTGTAAATGTCAGTCATGTGGGTCTTTGAAAACATTTAAATATTGTTGAAATATTTACAATCCCAGAGACAAAAGGAATCATAGGAGAGAAAGAGCAGAAAAGAGGATTCACATTTAAATAAAAATAAACATTATTTTGATTTTAAAGGGAAAGCATCAGTGGGTAAAGCAGGTACTACTGAGAAATTAACCAAATGAAGACTGATTTAAGCATAGATGTGATGATACACATTTTTAAAAAGTTGAAATCATGAATACTTCCAAAAATTTAGAAGAATTTAAGATCAAAAGTATGATTTATATGAGTACATTTGTTCTGTAATAATAGACAAGAAAAAAATGAGAAGCAGACCATGACTTAAGGTATACATTCTTATTTTCATTTTTTTAATGAAAATCTATGTTAATACACAATTTACAATGCTATTAGATCCTTTGAATTATTGCATAATGATTTGCAATAATTTCAGTAAAATGATAGTGCTGCTTCTTGAGGTTTTAATAGTAAAGTAGACTATAACTGCACTCAGCCTTCATTTCTCAATGCTTCCAAAATGATTTGTTTTTACTCTATTATAAGCCATGACATTATTTTCAGTCTATTAGTATAACTCTCCTCTAATTTGTAAATTTCTTGAGGGTGAAGAATTAAACTAATGCCATTTGATATTATAGCATCTAGCAGAATCTAGGATTTAGATGGATGTGCAATAGACGTTAGATAAATGAATAACATATACATGAAAAGTGGGGAGTCCACATTTTCATCAATTCCTAGCCTCAAATGTTTGATACCTTCTAACTGGGGTAATAATTTTTTCATCATGGACGATTCATGATCCTAAACATTTTTTTTTTTTTTTAAGGAAGGTGCAGGCAGGAATGAAAACAAACAGGCAGGCATACAGGAGGACAGAGGAAGAAGAAGCATTTTAATTTATTTTTATTTATTTGTTCATTTTTTGCTGATTGTGCCGGATGTGGTGAACCCTGGTCTTTATGATGTATATGAGCTGCGCTTGTCCAGAAGAAATGGACTAATCAATTAGGCCACCAGGAAACACCCACCATAGATTAATATTTTCTGATTAACTCTTTTAATTTAGTAAATCAGCAATTATTGTGTCTGTTACATGTCGTTCATGGTTTCAAGTACCAGAAATACACAGAATGACAAACCCTCACATTTCCCTAAGAAGCCTATAGTCTAATGAATACATCTTATCAAATTCCTCAGCTCCAACAGAGATTATTTGAACCTGAATTTCTAATGATGTAGCATGGGAAACTGGTATTAAAATCCCTACATGTTTTTTAGGTATATGTAAACTTGAAAATGAGAGTCTTTGTAAAGACAGACTGTGATTATGATAAAAATAATCATCAATCTTCAAAGAAGCCGAGGCGAGAAAGGACACCAGGGAAGAGAGTTTATAAGGTGCACCCAGGAATTTTAGTGGGTGTTTGGAGACAAATAGCAAACAATATTAAAAAAGGTCTATTATTTCTATAGGCTGGTGACCAAAGTCAATCTGCTTTCTGTAGAAATTTACTATATAATTTAAAAACAAAAAAAATGCTAAATAAAAGTGGCTTAATCTGTGTGTACATATACATGTATATGCATGTATATATATATATTTGCACACACATGCCAGTTGAATTAATAGTGTGAAAAAAATAAGAACAAAGAAAACTTTTTATAACTTCTCCCATGTCATCTCAAATTTGGATAATTCATCACAACTACCATAATTTGCAATATGTATTCAGAAAAGCTTCTGTAGTGAAATAAGAAAGGTGACATAGGTCTCCATCATGTGGAATTGTCAGCGGGAGGATTATATGTAGCAAAATCTGTCTTTTGTCTCTATGTCAGAGAGAGAATCAGAGTGATAATAAATCAGTTGTGTTATTTCTAAAGAGAAGGAAAAGAAAGGGTATTTATAATGGAAGAATAGTCTGTGATCAAAACACGCTCACATGAAACAGCAGGTTGATGTCCAGAGTAGTATTGGATACTGGCAAATTATGAAAAACAGAACCAATTGTACAGTTTTGAAAGAATTTACCAGTTATATCTGGTTGAGAATACAAAACAGATATAAATTTTATTTTGTCACTCTTCTATAGGTTTAGCTTTTTGTATGATAATAAAGCAGTCACCTTTATTATTATGATGTACTATTACTTTCAGGATAATTGCATGCTTTTTAAACATATTGACCGAAATCTGCATTGTTGGGTGTATATACATGTAGCATATGTGTGTTTTTTATGAGGTTTGACAAAAGGCATCATGATACAGTAGAAAAAATAGAGGTAAAACAAAACAAAATAAGGCTCAGGTATGAATGGTGAATGTTTATTGTCCAATAAACTAGACCTTCTCTGCTACTGCATAAAGGTCTTCCTATTAAAAAAGTAGTAAAATAAACAAGAGTTGGGGCAGACATTAGAATAAGCAGCAGACAGCAAAAAAGACTAAGAAATAATTCTGCCTGTGACCAAGATTGAAATATATCTTATGGATAAAGATTTTATTATATCTATTGAAAGGTGGATTTGGAATTCAATACAAAAATTTAGTTTAGATTATCAATACTTTCTCTATAATGTTATAGGTAGTCATTTTTTAGCAATGGTTACACATTTGCAATTTTATTTTATATCTATGCATATATAATATAAATAAAAATGTAAATATATACATATGTAATTCTAATGCCAATACTTTCTTTATAAAATTCAAGTTAAAGAGTATTTTAGGATAATACTAAATAGGTATCTAGGTTAAGTGGACTTCACATTAGTATTTCAGTCAATATGCTTATGATCAAAATGAGGAGAACCTTTCAAAATCTTCACTTCATAAAATTCAATCCTTCCTGGAAACAACATTGCAAACTGGAGAGTGGCAAATAAATGTAAACAATTTTCATAGAACAAGCACAGAAAAACATCCTCTTTAAACAAAGCTTTTATTTCATGTAGTTTTTCATTTGCTTACATTTTGTCAAATCAAAGGTAGTTTAAGGATCAACAAATGGATTTAAGGAGAATAATCTCTGAAAAGAGATCATAGACGTAAACTAAGGAAATCATATCCATCCTGAATAAACAAATTAGCTGAACATCCAGCTATGTGCATTTCTAGACATTTCAGAGAAACAGAAATGATCACTTTTCTTGGTTCCTTCTCTAATACTTAACAATTGATAACATTACAAAGCTAATTACAATGTAATCATTTATTCAAATATTAGCTATTTTAAAAGAATACATGTTGAAATATCCATCTGACATATTAAAGTAGCATGGTATTTTATTGTTTGCAAGATGATAAGGAAACTATTGAGACATTAGAGTTCAAAGATATGACAGAGAATCTTTCAAATCATGTGCCAACTTCGCTTTCTAAAAAAAAGGAGTTAATTTTAAGACATTAGTTTTACAATCTATGCCCCAAGAAATACAGGTTGATTTTAAAGACTGATTTTAAAAAATCATTTAAATTCAGAGCTAAGGGGAAATAACATTTTAATCATCTAAGACTTTATACAGATCATCAACTGGAAGAGGAGAGAGGGGGAAAAACAAAACTTTAACTAGGGGGCTTAACAAGTCCACATAGTGGACAGAGCTTTCATTTTTCTCTTTGTTGTTCTGATAACTGGCTTTCTTTTGGCTCAGGTGTGATTCTAGTACTCATCTAAATGTGTCTGCAGTTTCCTGCACTTGTGGCTCACCATCAGGCGGGTAACAAAATGCCTTCCTCATAGTTTTACTGGAAGATGTTGCAATTTATTCAGGCTTAATGAGGTAAAAGAGAAAAAGCCTTAGGGACTGCGTGCTCCTAAAAGTCGGACTTTATCTTTTTCACCTGATCAGTTAACTTCTTTTCTCAATACAAAAGGAAACGTGAGATTTAGGACTCATTGGTAACTTTATTTTGCCATAACAATATCTGAGTTCTATGGACAGAGTAAATAATGATTAAATTAATTAAAGTTATGTTATATTCAATAACAGTGCTATCACTCCTTTTTGTAATGCCAAGATATTGGGAAAAATATTCTCAGATGCTGCATGCAGAATATTTCACTTATAAAATGGTTGAATAAGTACCATTATTTTGCAAAGAAATGGAATTAGACTAGGGGAACTTTGAGATTATAATTAAAATACTATGACACTAGAATAAAGAAAAAGATCATGAAAGATTGAAAAAAAAATAAATCTAATAAAAATAAATCTGTTTATGTCAAGATCATTTCTCTAAATATTAATTATAAATAATATACTGTGATACTCTTCTTTATTTGGGAACAGATAAAAGTTTGGATTCATATTAGCTTAAGAAGAAAGATTGGCAAAAGTTTCAGAGAGTGCCAAAAAGAATTCACTGGATCACAGAATGATTCATTTTAAAGATGTTTCCTCAGTTGTAGAATTCATTATAGCAATTTTTTTTTGCCTGTAATAAAAGCCTTAGTAACAGATCATGGTTGAATTAAGGGTCAAACCAAATTGATCCATGGGGTATTCTACTTACCTAGTATTTAAAGCATATATTGAGGAGATCAGAATTTATCTGTGACACTATAATGTGTGTGTGACATGGGGTGGTTTATTATAACTCTGCTAGGCCAGTAGTATTAAAATTACATTACATATGCATATATTAAAATACACGGCTGCCCATTTAATATATGTTATATATACACATACATAATGAATAAAGTATATAAGGACTCTTGCATTTATATATTATAAATATATGTTAATATTCAAGAAAGCATAATAATTTCCAGTACATATGGAAAATCTTTCTTCATAATTTAAAATAGTAGTAGCTTTTCTATGATGCTTTTCTCATCAAACTCATTCATTCACTCTACGCAGAAGCTTGTCCACAGTTACTTGGCAATCTTATCATTACTGTCAATTCATGTTTTTAAATGATTGCAAACATAGAATTCAGGTGTGCTTGTTTATCTTCTTGCATGTGTGCCTTTCTTTATTAGCCTGCAAATACCTCCAGAACACAAAAATATTTATTCATCCTTTGATAAAGTGTTTATTGCTTCCAAGGTGTTTATTCGTAGCTTGGTATACTATTTCAACTATTTAACAAGCATCTATTAAGTGACAGGTACTGGGAATACAATGACGAGCAAAATAGACATGGATTAAGTGCCAATGAAAACTTTCAGAATCTATAAAAGCAAAATACCTGACTCTAGTGGTCATTCAGGGAAGTCTGAGGAACTGAGTTGAGTTATAAAATTATTTTTAGGGAAAGCTTAAATCAGTGAAAAGTATGAGAATATATCCAAAAGTCTTGAGTGGAAAGAAAAATGACCCCCAGGAAAATTTTTGACTTAAACAGATTTTTTAGTTCTTTTTAAAAATTCATCCTACAAGATAAGCATTGTAGTAGTTTAAATCTGCATAAAGCTTCTATTCTTCTTTTTTGGCCATATTTAGTATAATGCTTATACAAATAGTTAATCTTTCATTTATTGGTATAATGCTATTTTGTTTTCAAAAAGGTACATGTAGACAAACTGTAGGTATGTTCACTCACATCTGAGAGACCAACAGCCTGCTCTTATCTCTGTCCAGTAGTCAAGGTCTAATCTGAAGTTTCTCTCATTTGTCTTTTAATAGTATTCCTTCTGTTCAGTTGATGTGGGGCCTTTCTTTCTCAGATCACCACAGTGCAACTGCTTTGGGGTCCTGCTGTTTATCCCTCCTACCCGAATGTCCAGTTTAGCATTCTGATAGGCAATAGGCATTGTTTAACGTTGGTACATTGGCTGTATTCCAAGAACGTATCCTGCTATGTGGTTAAAAGAATAGTAAAATTAGAGATGATACACTAAAGTACTAAGATAAATTCAGTGAAAAAAATAACTTGTGACATAGAATAGATATTAAAATAAAGCCATGCATTTAATTATTATAAAAACAATTATAAGTCTTATGAAATACAAACACAATAACTCTCCTTGTAATTCCAAAATATACTAAAATACACTTAATGGATAGTTCCTTAAATAACCAAAATGTGTTGTGACTCCTTATCATTGACAATCCACATGTACGTACACATACTCATAAAATACATAGGCTAAAATGATGTTATGACTTCCATGACCAACTAATTTTCATTTGGAATATAAGACTTCTAAAATTGTAACTGTTCATTTATGTGTATTTTAATGTATGTCTCTTCTCTAACAAACAAGCATGTGAAGGCAGAGAACTTATCCCAGTACTTAGCTTAGAACTGAACAACAGTAGTAATGATGATCATTACTGTAATTTAGTAAGTCCTAACTAATTTTCAAACACTATTCTAAGAAAGTTTCATCTATTAATACATGATTCCCTAATGTACTATAAATGTATTTGATTCCAGTTCCATGTCAGAGGAAGCAAGCGCATTCACCACCATCTCTCCACTAAAAGTACTTGTGAAACTTGGCTCAGTTCACAGAGCTGTTCTCTGAGCAATTCTGAGAAAAAAAAAATGGTAGCAAGGAGAGTAGGACAGAAAACTGAATTTATGGTGACTTAGCTGTATATTTTCCCCCCTCTGTATTCCCTGAGTTAGAATCAGTACTGTTCTAAATCCTTATACAGATATGGATGTGGACACAGAGCACATCAGAAGAATTCATAGCCTCACTATTACAGGACTTGAATTCATAATTTGTAATATTTTAAAACCTAAATTTATAAGCCCACTGTTCATTGATGAATTATATTAAACATATCAAAAATGTAGCACCAATTCCACGCAATGTCTTCCAGAAAATAGGAGGCAGATGGCTCAAATTATTTTATGAGGACAGCATTAAAATGTTATCAAAACCAAAAAAAAGTACAATAAAAGCAACTACTGACCAATAAAAGTATAAGCAATAAATTTTGAATATTAAAAGCTGCATCCAGCAATATATGAAAAGTAATAATATCATGGCCATACAGGGTTAAGTACAGAACTGTCAAGCTGATTCAATGCTCAAAAATCAATCCATGTAATCCATCGCACTGGGAGAGTGAACATATTGAAATACTAAAGAAAATCACATAATCAAATTACTTGACAGAGAAAAATAATTTTTCAAACTTTAACAGTTATTTATGATAAAAATTAATAAACTCAGTAAAACTGAAATAGAGAGTAACTTTTTTAATTTTAATAAAGGGATTTTACAAAAAAATCCTTCAACTAACATTATACATAAAAGTAAATTTTTCACTAGAAATTTGAATGATGCAAGGATATTTGATTTCAACAACATATTAGTGGCCCTGTCAGTGTAACAAGTCAAGAAAAAAAAGGCAGAATATTAAATAAAATAAAAATATTCCTATGCACAAATGACATAATGTCTACAAAGAAAATCACCAGTAATAGAAAGAAAAAAACTACCACCTAGAACAAATAAGTAAACTTAACAAGTCTTTAGAGAATCCTTTTGACATTAAATAATCAAATATTTATACGTAGTAGCAAACGACTATTAAAAACTAAAATTATTTAATAATAACATTTGAAGAGTTTCCAGAAATTAAATGCTAAGGCGTTAGTCTAACAAAGCAATAGTGTTTTCATATTCTGAAAAATATAAAAAATAATGAAAAAAATTTGAAACACTTGCATAAATCAAGAACATGCTGGGTTGGTGAATTGAAAGTTTTAACATGGCTAAATGTCACTGAAACCCGTATGATGCATACATTCAATACAAATAAAATTAAGAGCCATGCAGGATTTTTACCACCAGTTGATTTTAAATGTATTAAATGGTTGGACTATCAAGAGAGTGTATAAGTATATAGAACTATAGGACAGAACAGAGAATCCAAAATGTAGTCATATAAATATGAACAATTGTGGTACATCTAAACAATGAAACACTACTCATCTTTTTAAAAAGAAATGATTATGGATCCACGCAACAAATCTACAAAACTCAAAGGCCATATGCTAAGTTAAAAAAAAGCCTCAAAATTTTATGTATTGTATAATCGTTTTGCACAATGAGCTCAAAAATGCAGTTATCAAGAGAAGTATAATTCACCATGTTTAAAAAATAAAGTGATATGATTTGATAACATTATTGTTCTCCTTTCATGATGTATAAGCCGAGACCCAGTGAAGTTAAGTAATATTCCCAAGAGCACAGAACTAGTCAGCATTTGAATCAAAAATCAATCTGAGACAGTCAGACTCCATTGCTTATACTCATGTAGTAGAAAGAAGTTTCAGAAATTATTGTTGAATGAAAGCATCAGTCAATGAAAGAAGTAGTGATTCTAATTACTGTGGAGTCAGTTGCCAGCATGTTAATCTAGCTGACAGTAATCCTCTTAAGGACCATATTTAAGTAAGTCAATAGATCCAGGTCAAGCAAGACATATGGCTATTTCCGAAATCTCAAATCTTGATACAATATCAATAATAGTACTAGTGAAAGTAGAGAGAGTTTAGAGATCTCTAAACTTATTCTGTGACTCCTACAGGCACCTGAAGCTCCCTTAAGCTCTGCCTGGGGGAATGTAAGAAGATGCTACAAGAGCTCATACCTATCAATCATTCCCAGTCAGTAGTCAATGAGACATGTGAATTAAAATATGGAAACGGCACACAGTTTTATGAGATAGTGCTTTCAAATAATAATATACATGAGTATATTTAAATATAAATATATATTTCATACCATATGATTGGTGTTAGATCATAAGAAATAAAATATTTTCAAAAGACATAACAAATCTAGGATCTTTCAGATTACTCTTAAAAAGTGATAGAGCATTGACATGATTAAATTCAATCTGTCTTTTGACTATATTTTTTTAGTCAATGAATAAGAACAGGGAAGAAAAGAGAGGGGTCTACTAAAACAGAAATATCAAGAAATATTCATGGATATAACCATACTTATATGGCGAAAGGTGAAAACAAACAGTTTGAATTGATGTAAAATGAAAACATAATATATAAGCTAATCAAAGTATTTTGCCTAATAATTATCTAAAATATTTTATTAATTTCAGTTGTAGAAACATTTTCTATAACATGATTAAGCACATATCAAAAATAACATACATTATATATTGTTCCATAACCTCTAGTCACTATTCTTTTTTCTAATGTTTCAACCTCATTTCTGCCTCAAATCCTTTGTATTTGGTATTTCTTTAACTTGTTTCTAATGCCTGTATAATAGTATCTTTCTAAATTCAACTTTTGTTTGATTTTGTTTTACCTGCCAAGAACCAAACTCAATGTGGGAACATTGAGATGTTAAATGTTAATTGGAAACTTGACTCCAATGCATAATGGAAGAGGGTGAAAGCACAAAATACTCCTCCTACTTCCTGGTAGTCAGAGTATGGCTACTAAACTTAGCACCGATCAAATGCTTTCATCTAATATTTTGAATCTGAAGAATTTAGACAGCGGTGTGTGAATAACTAGATTTTACTTACTGCAATGAGGGTGATGTAGAGATGAAATCCAGCATCCAGGAGCCATGTTACCAACGGTGACCTAGCCACAAAAAACAACAGTCCTATTGTGTGACTTACGCAATGTCCTTGTTTTCTATACTCTTATCATTTTATCATCGCCTAAGATCAGTTCTTCAGAGCCCTCATTCATTCTGTCATCTGAATGAATTACTTTTTCTGATACAATTCTCTGATTCTTGCTGCTACTGCTAGGATCCTAGAAATCCTCAAAGATGAATCTTTTCTCAGAGAGGTACCGCTGATAGCCTATTAAAAGAAAAGTTCACTTCCTTATAAACAGTACCCTGAGATTTCCTCCTTCTCCTTCCAAATTTCTCTCCCTTTTAAATAATCTTATTTATATAATTATTTATGGTTAGTTTATCCCAAATGACCATCGGCAATATACTATATACAACCAAACCCCTATGAGTGCGTAGCCTATGAAGAGTTGTAAATAAACATTTATGGCAGTGATAAATAACATTTGTAAAATGTGTTTTACATATCATGTGCCTATAAGTTGTCAACAAATTACAGTAAAATTATTATTAAAGAAGACGAGTAAGTGAAGAAAACATAACTTTCCTTAGTGGAAAGACAGTATTTTAAATTATCCTCAGACACATCTACAGATTTAATTCATTAAATATCAAAGAGAAACATTATTGGTGAAATAGTAACTAAATTAATGAAAATAGGAGAGAACTTTCCCTTTGGTCTACCGAATTACTCAATGAATAGTGATAATTAATTTTATATTCTCTATAAACAGTAATAGATGTAGATATATAAAGAAGTAGAATAGAAATTAAAGGTACCATATATGTATATATGTACAAGAATTGTAATTGTTTTTATTAGATTGAAGGAATAGTTCATCATGACATTATGTAGATTTGAAGTATAGACTATCATAAATCAGCATCTGTCTATAATAAATTAAGTGTACCGCCTATAGTCCAATTCTATAATTCATCATATAAGGGATTTTAGTTTGGATGAATGAAAGATTTTAAATATTTATTGTATACAAAACCAAAATTAAAAAAAAAAATGAAGTTGAATTATATTACATTTAAAAGTATATGAAGTAAACTAATTAAAATAGAAGCATCTACTGATACTCATCTGATCTCAGTGATATCAATTGTTTTCTAAATATAAAAGAAGAAAAATATGAGCCTAGTGACTGGCAAAGTTGACTATCAAAAGGAAAAATTGTATAAATAAAAATAAAATTAAAAATACAGAAATATTCAATAAGGTGACTGTATAATAGGTATTAAAATAAAATAGTAATACTCAATTCTTGAAAATTAATAGGAAATAAAAAATTGTTAAGTAGGAGTTAATGCAAAAAGATTTAAAAATTTGATTATAGATAAAAAGGAGTATACTTACCTTAGTAAAATTAGAAAATCATATGATGCCTTTAGAATGAGTCTCACAAACTGCCTTTTATTTGAGTCAAAAATTTTATTGAATACCTAGAATGTGTTGGGGTGGACATTACACAGGAAATAAACCCAGATTCTTGTTTGACCTTCCCTTCACTCCTTCAATTTTAAAGAAAATCATGTACATGGTTTATTTTATTCTTTTAATGATATGTGAATTCACATTCTTTCAGATTTTAAAGATTGAAAATGGCGCTAAAAAAAAAGAAAATAAAATTGATCGTCAAACAGATGGTCCATCTTCATGCTCCTTAGGTGGTTTGAATTGTGTGAAAATATTCCTTGATTTATCCCACTTTGAAAAATCATGTCAATTGAGTGCAAATTCAAATGACTCACTGCTTAATAATTAACTCACAATTTTCACACATCTTTCAAACTTACATTAAAATGTTGATTAACTTAATTTGATCCTTTACTCAATATGTTCTTAATTTTTACATCTAAAAATAATTGTCAATCATTTTGCAAAAAAATTTGATGCATGAATAGCTTTAAACTTAGCACAAAATGGAATTCATCCAGTCAACTACTTCTTTAGTCCTCTGTTGTCTGCAAAGGTTTAAGCTGGCTTTAATTCTGAAGAAGGACAAAGTCTTCTTAAAGAGAATATACAAAAGTAGAGGAAATACATTTCTTTTTTAGTTATCTCATAAAATATTAATATTTATCATTATTTGGGCAAGATATTTTCATGATATCATAAAATTATTGCTTTATCTTAAATATATTAAAACTACTTGGCATCTTTCATTACATTTTATCTTGCTTTCCTACCTCTTTTTTTCCTTCTCTCTCCTCTTCCTTTCTTATTTCCTTGTTTTGTCTTTATTTTTTTTGTTTGTTTCTTTGTTTTAACCTTCCTGTCCTCTCTCTCTCTTACTGCTCCTTCTCTATTTTCTCTTCTCTTTCTTCAGTTCTATCGATGGCTATAAGGTTTCTAATAAAAAGAAAAATATGATATCAAATATATCATCACATGTAGCGCAAATCAACATCATGTTACCCCTGAAGCATGATGTTCTGAATAAAACACATTCCCATTTCCATAGCAATTACTGCCAAATAAATATAGTTTGGACTATTTATGAGAGAACATCAACAGACTCAAAATGAGGGCATTTTTGAGAAAAGAAGACGTACTATTTTTAAATATTCAAGGTCAAGGAAAATACAGACTGAGGAAGAATTTGAAGAAAAAGAAATAAAGAAACATAAAAATTAAATGCAATACTTGATTCCAGACTGCGTCTTGGATATAAACCTATCTGTAAAAAGACAATTTTAATACATTTAATAAAATGAATATGCTCTGTGTATTATATAACCATATTTTATCACTTTTAGTGACTGCATTGTGATGTGTACAATAAAACAAAATTTACAGCCTTTCCTTTACTATTTTTACAAATTTATGTAAGTTCGACTTAATATAGCAAAATGTTTTCTTAAAATGGCATTTTAGAATCTTGTTTTCTTAAAGAAAAGATGGCTAAATTTTAATATTATTCTTTTACAATGTTAGAAAATATTTCCTTTTAAACTGGGGTTTCTTATAGGCATTGATTTTTTTTTAAACAAACAAAATTAAATAAAAATTATATTATTTTTGAAAATCCCCCAAATTTAGTTGAGTTCCTTAATAAGCCAAATCTCACTAATGAAACCATCTAATGTTTATGGTGTAATCTCTTCCAATGTAAATTTCCTAACAAAAGAAGATGTAATTTTAATAAATGAAAAATTTTGAATTTAGGCAGATTGGCATTACAATTTAAATTCTCTATTTAAAATATTTTTCAAAATACCTTTATTCATATAGCACTTTTTATAGTTTGTAGCAATTAAAAACAAAATTTGCATTCTTAATTTCAAATCTCATTTATTATTTTCTGACTTTTTCTTTTCAAGGGAGTAGTTTAGTATTTCAGGAGATAAACATTTTCAAAATACACCTATATCTTAAAAGAAATTCTTTTTATCCCATTACCTAGAATAGTAAAAATATGTGTCAATATTTTTGATTCCAAAATTTGAAGCTAGAAAAAAATAACAATTTTTGTGGGTGATCTTGAGATATAAAAGCTATAGCTTTCTAATTTAAGCAGTAAAAAGGAGACTTATTTTCTTGAAGGAAGCCAAAGTTATTTAAGGCTTTTTATGCTCATCACTGAAGCCAAAAGATTCCCTCTAAGTGAGGGAAAATAGATAAGAAAAGGTATCTGTTTCATCCAAAGAAAAGGCAAAATTAGATTAAGTCCACAGAGAAAGCTTGCAGCTGAAAGCCCAATGTTACCTGGAATAAAACAGTTTTGGAAGAGAAGGTCAAAACTTACTATTTTTTCTCGATCATTAACTACTAAAGTTAAGTATTTCTTATTATATTTTAGCGACCGCATTCATACTCTTTCATACGCTGTTGTTTTTTTGTTTTTTGTTTTTCTGACTCATCAGAACAGAAAATATGAAGCTATTGTATCTAGGTTTTTATTAGAACCGTCTTCATGAATCTTACATTTCTGCAGTCACACAGAGCAGTGCACACAGATGGGCCCCAGGCTCGATGTAATACTTTTATCTTACCATTTAGGAGTTCTTAATATTTGATGAAAAAGAAGTCCTGCATTTTTATTTTGTGTTGTGATATGCAAATTACTGTGCTGGTCCTAATTTCTCTCATTTTATCCCTCATCAACTGTGTCTCATATTTTTAGTCTTATACCTAGGAGCAGACACTTATTACCAGATAATTTTCTACATTAAATTATGCGACAGCTTTTCAACTTTAACTTTATAAATTTGGTAATTAAAATTTTAAAATAAGATATCCACAGATTATTGTATGGGGTTGTTCACTTCCTCCAACTTTTGTCTTCAGCGCAGGCAAGTAGTGTTTTTGAAGAATAAATCTATTAAAGAACAGCACATTATATGTGATATAGATGTATATCTATTATACATATGTGTATATGTATAACTATTTTTAATTTAAAAGTACACATATTTAGTGATTCCAAGAGGAATATATACTCATTTTTAAATGTGGCTAGCATGATAAAAAAATTAAATTATTAATTTCTCCAGCTTAGAAATTAGTTGTCAAATTTCACATAAAAATGTAACAATCTACAAGACCCACAAACCTATGCCCCCACTGAATGTATCAGTCAACCAGCATAACTGTGTAACTTTCCAAGAGATAGAATAAGTGTTGTCAAGCATGACATACATATATATATAGATAGATACTCTGTCAGATGCAAATATATATATATATATATATTCAGTCACATGTAAGCTAATTGTTTTGTAGTTTAAATGATTAGACGGCTTGTAAAAAGAATTAACATATTTGTGATTTGTAATTACGTAGAAGAACACGAACTAAAGAAAACTTCAAACTCTTTTTGATATCAGCATAGCCAAAACAATGATGAAGAGAGAGTCTTCTACAGCCAGACATCGCCCCATCAATCAGTTTGCAGTCAGGAGAAAAATGGACTTTGTCATGATATGGTTCTTAAAGAAAACATAATAAATTCTGTACAAATGGCAAACCGGCAGTGTGGCAAATTTATTCATTATCCACCTCAGAAAAATAATTAAGTCATGCTTTCTTTCCTAGTGCTTCATTACAATTTAGAACCGCCCCCCCCCCCCACACGACTATTTTTATTTTTTAGCCGTCAGTAAGACGGCTATTTATTAAAATAAATTAGCTGCAAAACTTTTAACTCTGTCTTAAAGAAAAACTAATCCACTTTTCTAGTGCAAGCAGCATTGATTAAATAAACCCTGATTCATGCAGAGCAGATTAATTCTTTTAGCCAGTTTCCAACTTTAAGTGATGTTGTATCTGTATTAGTTTGAAGAATGGGTAATGAGCTGTAAATTTATAATTGGTATGAGCCTCTTTTAGTGTGTCTTTCTTTGTCTTTTATGGGTAAAATTCCTGATTAAAAAAGGGTAGATGTGAATGTCAAAATACATAGAGTTAGTGTTTTAGCCAGTATCAGATATCTCGTAGATATTTATTTAATTAATTTTTTTCTTACAACCTATATTAATTAGCTTTATAACAAAATAAATTCAGATTATTATTGAGATTTGAAGCTATATATCATATCAAAAGCATATTTTCTCAAAAAATTCAATAAAAATATCAAATAATTTTGAAAAAAAATTAGAGGAATTTTTCTTTTGAAACAATATTTGTTACTTAAGCTGATTGCATCAAGTTCAAGATGTATATCCATTTTCTCACAATTTAAAGGAGTAATATGGTAGATATTTGCATATAAGGCTACTCTCAGGTCATACTGCATATGCTTGCTACTCTTTCCATCAAGAGAAGAGATTTATTTCTCTATCCTTTGGATCTGGATTTTTCCTGTGATTTTTTTGCACCAACAGGATGCACTAAAAATGATATTACATAATTTATAAGTCAAGGAAGTTTCTGTTTCAATCATTTTGGGATCTAGTTTCCATCTAAAGAAGTTCAGACGAGGTTATTGAATGAGTAAGTTCCAGTTTCACACTCATAGAGAAGTTTCCATGTGGAAATCCCAAGCCATTCTATTGACTACAAAGGGTGTGAATAACATTTGTGAGCGAAGTCATCCTACATATACTGGTCCCAACTGAGTTCCCAAGTGAAAGAAATTGTGAGCGTGATGCTGAACATGATGTGAAACAGAACTGAAGTCAATTTCTTGCTTAAACGGCTACAATCAAGAAAGAAATGCATTGTTTTACTATCACTAATACTCTACAGTTAGACTGCATTTTATATTTCTGGTTTTCAGAATTTCATTTTTTTCATCTCCTGCCCCACTTCCTATTTTGGATATTCACCCATTGGCCCTCCTTAAATAATACTACTTATCAGTTTCATTATTAATTTGATAGCAAAATTTCAGGTAATAATTTCTAGTTGGAGAAGATAAAAATATTGAATTGTAGTTTTATTTTTATTGAATTAATCTCAAAGTTATTTTGAAAAGCAGTATCTTTCAGAATAATTTTCACGATGGAAAATTACATGTATTTATTTGTGAATATAAAAGTCACTGGAACTGGAATATATAAAAGATGCACAAACTATCCTTAATTTGATTCTAGAGTGATGCATATAAACTTCAGATGTAAACATTATGCCTCTGTGCTTAAAACATTTTTTGTAATTCGCTGTTTTCATAAGGCTGCCCTCCATAGTCTGGTACAAGTGTTCTTCTAATCTCTCTCTTACACAATTCTCTAGCAGCATCATGTTCCATTCCTTATTTCATAATCCACAAATGCTGACCTAGGTAGCCCATCAAGTTACACTTTAGCTTTTGTTTATTTTTTTCTATTTAGAACATTCCTTTATTCCTTTTTTATCTGCCTGACTTTTGCTAGTATCTTAAGAAATTGCCTGGTCTCTCCAGCTTCCTTTACACCTTTGTCTCCCAATCTGTCCTTTATATGGATAGTACTCAGTATATATCTCAACAAAAGCATTTATTACAGAGTGCTAAAATTATGTTCTAATCAGCCAAATTTCTCTATTTGTAGAAGACCAAAAAAAGCAAAAATATTGAAATTCAAGATAAAGTGGTTATATAACCAAGTGCCAGAAGTCAAGTAATAAATTTCCCTAACATTTCCACAACATTCTCTAAATTTGTACTGGATTTGAAAGCAAAACAATAGTGTCATTGCCATAAATTTGATAAATTCCATTCCTTGCCCAGTCACTGATGACTCATTTTGCTTGCCAGCTAATGCTGATGGAGTTATTTGGAAAACCAAAAATGCTTTATTCTTTTTCAAAATCTTGTGTTGGGATCACTGTGACATGTGACTTCTCAGTTTACAATTGTAATGAATAATTGAAATTTTTCTTGTAGAATGAAGATTATTTAAAAACTGATTTCTAGGTTCCAAATTTTGATCTTTATTATCTTAAGAAGTCATGTATTTATGGTGATATGAGTCTACATTTAAAATTTATCTGGAAGAGATTGAGATGCAATGACATGACCAGGTAGACATTATTTATTCAAGCACTTTTAATACTACTGACTGATTAATCATAGCATACAGTTTGCTGTTACGGAAATCAAAAGGTTTTGTCAGTTGCCATTTCATCATTTTGAAAGCAACTTCAGTTCTGAGGTCTGGCTTGAGATGACAGTTTGAACACATATTTAGTTTTGATGTAAACCTCACAAAGAAACCTTGTCAAAAGATTAAATAAAATGGGTGTGTGTGTGTGTGTGTGTGTGTGTGTGTGTGTGTGTTGTGTGTGTGTGTGTCTTTTTGGAAGAATGGAAGAAACAAAAAATTTGAAATCTATCACACAGATAATTGAATGGTAACTGACTTACTACAACAAAATTAATTCTTTACCTAGCACAAGAAACTATTAAAAAAAAAAAGCATTGAAAAGAACCTAAATTGCAAAGCAAAGGATCATAAAATGCTAAGGAACTTACAAACTATATGCGTTGGAATTGGGAATGGAGCAGAGAAGGCTAAAATAAGAATCATTGAAACTACTTCAAAAGTGAGCAGTATAGTCATTTGTATATTTTGCAATAAAAGTAAAATTTCCATTTCTTATGAATTAAAAGTACATATTTCTTGAACATCATATTTAAGCATATATTATTATTAAACTAGGTTATACTTCTTGAATGATTAAAACTTTACTCACACATTAGAATGCTAAGGTGTAATCTGAATTTTAAAATAAAATAAAATAAAAAGTTTACAAAATTATCCTTCATGTTGTTCCACTTGTGAAGATGTTGTAAGTTTTAAAACTTCACAATTTGTTAGAAATTCCAAGAAATTACTCAGAATATCACTCATGTGATTTGGAAAGTGACTGTAAATAGTTTTTTAAATAAAAACTAATTTGCCTTTTAAATAGTACTATCAAAGGAATTTGATTATTCTCTTTTTATTTTAATGCAGTTTATTTTGAAACTGAACTTTTAATCTTAGAATACTTTCAAATTTATAGAAAATCTATAGAACTATTGCAGAGAATTTCCATGTCCATACAGTTATTCCAGTAACTAATATTTTAGTATGAAATGTTTGTCATAATTAATGAAATGATAGTGTTATATTATTACAACTTAAGTATATACTTTATTCAAATTCCCATAATTTTTACTTTTTCTGTTTCAAGATGCCACATTACATTTTGTTATCAAGTCACTTCAGGTTCCTATTAACTGCAGTTTCTTAGATTTTCCTGATTTTTATTAGTTTATAGTTTTGAGAAGTGTTAGGTATTTTATAGGATGGTCCTCTATTGTAATTTTTCTTGTTTTTTTCTGATAATTAAATAGAGTTTATCAGTTTTTTGGAAGATGACTATAGAGATAAAGAGCTATTCTTGTCAGTGCATATCAAAGGTGCATAGTATCAATGTAATTTATTACTGCTGATGTTAAACTTGGTCTTCTAGTCGAAGTCATACAGGTCAGGGTTCCCCACTACTATGTTTTTATCCACCCCCTCTCCCACTCCGTTGTCATACAGTACTCTTAGTAAAGAAATCACTGTATTTAGCTCACATTTAAAGACAAGGGAGTCATTCTCCATCTCCTTAAAGACAGGGTATTGATATACATTATTTGAAAATTTATAGGTTTGGCATCATGGTTCTTTGTGTCATATCTTGAACTATAATTTGAAATCCATGCTTTATTTTGCTACCCATTTTTTCCAAATTCATCCATTGGGAATTCTTTTACTTGGCTTTTATATCTCTTTTATAATTTTGTTGAGTACTTCCATGTTTCTTTCCTTCTATAATAGATGATATTTCAGTTCCATCTTATGTATTTTCTACCAGGTTCTAAAAATCAGTTATTTCTCAAAGCAGTCCTGGTTCCTATTATTAAAAAATGCCATTGAAAACCAAAATCTGAGTGCTAGATTTGTTCATTACTACTTGAGTGTCTCTACTTCTAGGAACTTTTAATTGAAAGCAAGAAAATATATGTGAGTATATTCATATAATACACATATCTATAAATATCTATATGTTTCCATCTGTGTCTGTCTTAAGTTAAACATGAGTTCATACTAATTTCTCCAACAAGAATCCATTAACTCATGAAACAGTCTAATTCTCCCTTCTTGCTTATCTGTAAACCCCAAATCTAACAGTAATAAGCCTGATTCCCATAATTCACAATCCATTTATTCGTTTGCTTAATTGTATGTGTCTTTATGTAATACGGTTTTCAAATGTGCATGTTATCTCAAAATTATTAATCTACATGACCATGGAAAATAGATCTATCATACGTATAATATTTTATTGTCATAAAATCTCCACTAATTTTGAAAAGTGGCAGTAAGATTTTTGACCAAGGTATTGATGCTTAATTTTTATGGAGATAATCCCTAACGTAATATTTAATCAAGCATTCAGTCATCTCTGATCAGCATACAGGAAAAAAAAGTTTTATAAATGTATAAAAGAGGTATAGTTGAGAAAATTTGGAGACTACAAGAGTTTTCTAGTCAGAAAGAAAAACTGCGAGGTTGAAGCAGTGCTACCTTAAGATTTTAGTCAGTGTCGTTTTAAAGGAGATTACATTTGCATTACACAACAAATGAAAAATACAATAAGGAAATTCGAATTTAATTAGTAAAGTTTCCTAAGTATTATATGACTTAAGAAAAATTACTGTGTTGATAACTAAATCAGTATACATTTATGTTGGCAAAACATTTCTTTCTCACTCATTTTCTCTTTATAATAAATAAATAAATAAATAAAATTTAAAATATCCATTAAGTCGATATATATGCTATAATTATGTGTCTATCATTTTAATGTAATTTTTCAAAAAGTTCAATTTGTAGCAAAATAAGTTTGGATTCTCAACTGTAGAGGAGATTATTGTAAATTTCTTTCTATATCCAGTATCCAACCCCAACTATAATAACTATATCATCTATTACATTTAAAGGTAAATGCTGCTAAAAATGCAACCTACTGAGAAGCTGGTAAACTGAACAGGAGATGAAACTGAAAGGAACAGAAGAGGCATGTATCAAATTTCGTTTTATTATCACCAGAACATCTTAGAGTTGTATCAAGTAAGACAACTAATACTATAATTTGTTCCCACAAGTTTTCTTTTGACATTTGAAGAGAATTGAAAGAGAGAATGAGGAAAAGCTACTAAGCATCAATTTTTTAAAGAGGGCTCATTAAGATAATACAATCATGGAACTAACTAATTGAAAATAAGTTTATGTGTAGAGATACTGATAGGTTATAGGAAAGTAAACCTTCACTATTCCTGTTCACTATTAAACATATTTTCTTTGGCATTCCAAATCTTTATTTCCCACTTTGGATTCTAATATAAGTGATTTTAATTCAACTTAAATGAGAAATACTTACAGTTATAAATATTAAAGGATATATTATAAATTTAGAAAAATCATCTTAATATATGTACTTTAACAGGAAAATGGCAATTCCTACAATTTCCAAATGCTTTCTATTGGAGTTCCACTAATTTGAGGCTATGTCTTGTGCATGTTTTAATTTTAGTTACCATTGCATGTTGCAAAATTTCAGTATCTATTCTGGTAGAAATATCCATTTATTTAATGAAATACTAATTTGAACAAACTTGAATATTTCATATATATCTTTTGATATCTGTAATTTTTCACTCAGCTAAAAATCAAGTATAGATCTGGATTGATCTAATTTCTACTCAGCATTACAAGTTCATCAATATGATAATATTTTAAAAGCATATATATATATATATCTTTGTGACAAAAATTTCAGGAATGTTCATAAAGTTTTACATAAATTTTAATATAAGAAATATGTAACACAAACCATTGTTAAAAGTTAGTAATGTATTTACATTTTGTTTTTGATAATTTTAACGCAGAGAAAAGGAGAAAACTGAAGATAAATAGTTCAGGTCTAAGAAAATAAATCTAAACATCTTAATAAATAGAATGAATTGTCTTCCTATATTTCTTTCTACTCTAAAACTATAAATGTAGAAACTACATAGACAAACAGAAATTGTACTACACAAAGAAAGATATAATCTGATGATTACAGATACATAGTATATTAAAGGTGTGCATCTCCTGGAAAAGACAAGTAAATGCCAAATGGAGAAGTTATCCTGCAATTAAGTAAACAGGGAGAGTAGTGAGCATATTTTTTTAAGGTGAATATTCCATTTGACAGATTTCTTGTACTTTTTGAAACCAGTCCTCCAAAGTGACTCACATATTGGCAGAAGGAAAAAGAAGCATGTAGAGACTACATCTGCAGTCTCCCCTTCAGTCTCAAGCGGAAGAGTAACTCAGTTCACAAACTGAGCTGGGTCACCAGGTGAACCACGTTCCAAAAGCAAAGCCAGACTTAGTTATTCTGTTAAGAGAGTGACAGTCCCTTACATTTCAGTTTCCACACCCTGTCTCTCTAACTGTCCCTCTCTCCACTACTATTACATTATATAGCTAGAGACATCCTAAACCACACTTTCAGGTGTCATCCAAATCACACTTTCTTTTACCCATACTTTGAGTTTAGGAGTTCACCTAAGCAGGAGAAAACTTGAGGTCATTTAAGCAGGTAAGGGGACAGACAACTAAGGTATGGTCAAAGGACAAGAAAATGAGGTATGCAAATCCCCACAGAGAACTCAACCTATGTGAAGAGGAACACAGGAAGACAGGGATGAGTCTCTAGAGCATGGGTACAAAACAGAAACCTGGTACTGAACACAGAATACAGACACCAAATCCTTAAATAAAAATTAAAATAACAACAAAGCAAAACCTCTTTATTATTGTGATGCAGTATGAAGTACAGGATAGTAGGCAAGATTAAAAGATGGGTAAAGGGTGAAATCTGCCTTAAACTAGGGAAAGCTCCCATGGCAAAATAACAGTTCAGAGTCATATAAGAAGTTAACTAAGTAAAAGATACAGCAGAGGGGAAGACAAATTGCTCCAGATAGAGAAAATAGTCTATGGAAAATACTGATGAAGAAACAAATTCTTTTAATTTGAAATTAAGCAAACTTGCTATGATATATAAAAGGTTTCTTGACCAAATATAAGTGGTATCAAAGAAGAGATTCTTAAAATAAAATTTCATTAAATTTTTTTAGTTAATTTTTACGAAAATATTCTTCTAAATATTCAGATCCAAGAGAGACTAATTTTGAAATTCAATATGAAAGTAATGCAAGTTAAGAAATAAGAAGAAAATGTACATAATTGAGATAATGACAATAAAAAAATGACTATACAAATAATTTGACACAACAGAATTACCATTAATATTTATGTTAGGTAGTCTTTAAGGGGGTTCTACAATCATCTCTACAACCTTGGTTTCATTCTAGTGTTTCTATGTCCTTCTCTGTAGGAAGAATCAGTAGTTTGTTTCTAACTAGAATATGGTAAACAAGTTGAGATGTCATTTTGGTGATTATAGTGCTAAGATTGCATTACTACATCTTGCTAGAGACTATCTCCATTACCCTCAAGGTACATATTTTGATGAAACAAGTAGCCATGTTAGAGAAGTCCATATCCTAAGGAACTGAGAGTAGTCTATGACAACAGTTGGCAAGCAACAGAGACCCTTACTCCAACAGTCTGCAAGAAAACAAATCTATCCACCGGGAGAGTTTGAAAGTAGATACTTTCTCAGCAGTGTTTGATAAACCTTAGCCTTTGTGGACCATTTGATTGTAGACTGAATCAAAGAACCTCTCTAAAGTCATACCTGAACTCATAATATAAATACATGAGTTCTAGTTTAAGATGTTAATTTTTTGGTAAATTGTCACTCTGCAGTATATCAATTTGTTCTACGTTGAAAAGAAATTTTTGAGGAACAATTAAATTGCTTAGCTAATATAATATGAGTGAATTTGATGTTGAACAATGGCTTTTGAAGCATATGAGAGAATTTAAATTATGTTGAAAAAAGTGATCTGGACTTGGAGGATCCTGCTGGTGAGGGTCAGACGAAGGTGAGGAACAATTCATACCATTACATTGAAATCTGTCCAAATTGCACTTAGAATTAATTTTTTTGGTATGCATGATTTTATGGCATCCTGCACAAGTCATTTGGAAAAAATGCTGGTTCATTGAGTTATAGAGATCTTCTAAAAGCTGTAAAATTTAACATAAAATACCAAAAGAATCACATTAGTTAATATCACTACTGATACTATCAGAAAAAAATTAAATATCAGGAAAATGTAAAGCTAACACAGTAGATATAGGTTTTCAAAATTCAAATTTGGGCTTGAAAATCTAAATTTTATTGTTGATAGCAACAATTTTAATCATTTTCTTTAAAATGAAAGGATCATTGTATTTTTGTATTGATATTTATAAAAGTTTGATTAACTATAGTTAATATGTCAGTCATTGAGTCAACAAATAGCAATTTTTCATACAAACGTGACCAGCTCAGCTCACCAGTCACAAAAAAATCAAAGAAGTGCTTATCACAGTGGGAACTATTATGTTTAATAAAGTAACAAAGAGTTTTTGGAGTATATCACAATTCATTGCACAAAATATTAAAAAGGTATATGTCCAAGGACCAAGATTTAATAAAATCAATATTTTTGAAATTGTTCATCAAGATATTCTTAATTGAAGCTAGTGTTTTCTTTACTTCAAAGGATTGCTGGTATATAAAACAAAAAAGTTCAATTTGTTGTCCTGATGTGAATTGTGTTAAAATGTCAAAACTTTAACCCGAGTTTTTTTTGGTTTTTTTTGGAACACCATGTCAGCTGCAACAATGAAATACATGATCATGTATTTAGGTTTTATAAATATCTTGAATCTCAGGAATTCCTACTGTTCTTTGAAACATACCTTGAGAACCTTGAGAACTGTGGTTTGGTACTATAGAATCAGGTTCATGACATTTCTCTATGACTAATTAAATCTCAACCTACTTCATCAGTAGTAAGATTCAGTGATGATTAGCTAAATCAACAGATTTTCAAGAAGAAAATACCAAACCAGATAATTGACACTAAGAGGATACCAGGTGATAAGTTATGTCAGCTGCCTTATAGAGACCTGCTTGTAATTAAGTTCAGTGAAACCAATAAGTAGATGACATAAGGGAATGTTGAGTTTTCTTACTCTGATTTGTTTACATTATTTGTGGGTTGCCACAGAAAAATTGCATGCCTCATTCAAGAACTTATATTGTTTTTACATATGTCTATAAAATCAATGTCCCTTCCTTCCTTGAAGGGAATAAGTTCTTTTTTTGGACTTCCTTTGTATTATCACAGTATATCCAGCTTAGGTACATACTGATTTCTTGTTATTATTTCCTTTACTATTATTACCTTAAATACAAAATGATTAGATGATTCATTTCTATAATACTTTCCTAGTTAGTATGAAGTTAATCTATATTTTAATGACCTCGTACATATTTCTTTTGCATCTATTATTACTAAAATAATGTTAAACCAAGACAAGTTTATATTTTATTTTGTTCTTCATCAAACTATATATTTTCCTAGAACAATTATCTATGGATATCATGGGGAAATATATCTTTAAATTCTTCAGTCTTTTATTAACCTTCATCTTAATAATATTGCCAAGGTCTTAACTATCTTCAGTGGGTATCTCAATACAATTTTAACAGATGAAATATGCTATGTGCCAGACACTACAACTAGGAATTGATGTGTCCTGGAGAAATTAAAGTATATGTAGGCAGCAGAAATGTTGAAGATAAATTACATTAAAATTTATAATGTCCATAATGTTTAGTAATAGGAACTAGTTAATATTTGAATATAAATTCATATTTAATTATTGTGTGTATCTAGGTATCATTGATATTGAGACATGTCTTAAAACAAAATATTATAAAAGAGAGACTAGCTTACATCTGGGACAGACGAGAGTCATTTTAGTTTATATTTACAATAGTAAGGCAATATACATTTATATAAAAATATCAAAAAATGACTGAGGTTTCTGGTTATTGAAATTAATTAGATAATATGAGAATGAGAAGATAAGAGAATGATAGCTTTATTTAATAATAAATAGACACTATTTAATAGTCTGTAATACTTACTATGCTCTAGAACTGACATTGTCCAAAAGTGAAGTTCTTGAACCAGAAAACAAAATTTTTTCCAAAAAAGACAAAAATTGATCACAAATAATATCTGCCAATCTATTTAAATTATTTTGTTACCTGACTTAATTGACTATATATGGTAGAGGAATACTGATTCTTAAGTGATGATTACAGTTTGTGATAGGATAGGAGAAAACGCTCTTTTTAATGAGGAGGTCACAGATGGTCTCACCGCAAAAATAAAAAGGGAACTTTAGAAGCTAATGCTCGAATTAAGGGAAATAATTCCAGTCATGGGAACACCCTGCTCAAAAACTCTGAGGTAGGAATGAACATCACTGCAAGTGCAATGAAGAGGTCTGTGCTACAAAAAAAAAAAAATGAACAGAGGAGAACAAAAGGAGAGTGAACAAAGGGAAGACTGATAGGATATGAAGGTAATAAGGAGTGAGACCTTGCATCCTTTCAGACGGCTGCAAAAACTTTGGAATATTTTCTGAGTAAGATAAAAAACTAGTGAAAGTTTTTGATCATAGGTGACATATTTTTCTAATATGCACAAAAAAGCTGTACATGGTAATGACAGCCTTGAGAGGGTCAAAGAGAGTAAGAAGAATCCAGTTGGAAAGTTTCGCAGTAATTCAAACAAGAAAAGAAGAAATACTATGGATATATTTTGAAGGTAAATCTAGAAATTGTTGATGGATTTTATGCAGAGCATGAAAGAGAGAAGAAAAAGAAGAGGCAAGAATAACTTCAAGATTCTGTCTGACCTACTAGAAGTCTTACCAGTAACTGAAGAAAATTATCCCATTGACTAGTGATGATCAGGAATTTAGGCTGATAAGACAATTTCAAGCCAAGATATGTTAGAGAGGTAGATTTAGGCATTGAGTCATAGCAGAATACTTGGTATGAGACTTGCCCACCTATACAACTATATAAAATGATACAAAAAGTATATATATATATATATGTATATATGTATACATACATACATATGCTTTCAAACATTGGGCAATAGACATCACAGAGTTGTGATTCAAAGAAATAAATAACTACTATGAACCCTGTGTTCACCCCAAAAATTTTGCCTGAGGGATTGTTCTGAATTATGACCTAATAAGACAACAGTGTTACTGAGCTGAGAAAGCAGAATCAAGGGCTGCTGAAGTGGCTAAAATTTGTGGAACAGGTTACTGGAGAGCAGAGAGGTACACAGAAAGCAACCACAGAAATATGCAGGGGGTTTCCTGGGAAATACACATAATGACTATATGGAAACTACATTAAAGAAACTGAAAATTTCTAAAAATTAATACAATTAGGGAGGATTAATAGAAAGCAGACACTGCAAATTAGTCCATAAACTTGAAAACATACCAATAATATTATATCAAGTTTGATGAAAATGAAAACAAATATTGGAAAAATTAAATAGAGCATCAATGATTTGTGGGACTATAGCAAGTGGTATAACACAGGTATAATTAAATCTATAATTCAGAAAACAGCGCATAGAGCAGAAAACATATTCAAAGAAATATCAGCAAATTTATGAACACATCTTATGCAGATTCAGGCTCATTGTATCTTTATCACTGAATAAAATAAAATCATACTTCATCAAAAACAAGCTTTGCAGGACCAAGGAATATCTTAAAAGCAATCCCGAAGGGAGTGTGTTGTACAAGGAAAGCAAAAATAAGAATAAAACTGATAATTGATATGTGATTGTGCAGAAAGATAAGAAGAGGAAGAAGACATCATTAAAGTGCTACAGTGTTTATTAATTATCACAGAATTTTACATCCAAAAAATAACATTCCTCTGAAAAATGGGTATTTTTATCAAGAAAAATGAAAATTTTTGTTGGCAACAAAACTATACTAGAAGTAATAAAGGGAACTGCTGTGGGAATTTCTTCAGGTTGAAAGAAAGTTACACCAGATAGAAAATATGAATTAATATATATGCATTTAATATATATGCATTAAATGCATATATAGTGCATAATATATATGCATTAATATATATGCATTAAATTACTGTGTATAAGCAGCAGAAAATAATTATAGGTTTAATGGAATTTTACTATTGCTATTTATTTTATATGAGGTGATTCAATATCAAATATAAATGAAATGGGATAAGTCAAGGATATATAGTGTAATCTCTCATTGCAATGTATACATAATACATATGCAGACATACAAATACATATTCACATATACACAGACAGTCATGTGTTGCGTTAAGACATTTGATCAACAATGAACAGTATATATGATAGTGGTATCAAAAGACTATACCATATACCCTAGATGTATAGTAATTTATAACATCTAAAATTGTGTAATAACATCGCATGACATTAGCACAGAGACAAAATCACCCAATGACACATTTCTCAAAATATTTTCTCAGTATTAAGTGATGTATGACTGTGTATGTGTATGTGTGTGTGTTTGTGTGTGTGTGTGTGCAAACTAAAGTTAATAAAGGAATAAAATGTAATTCTAGAAAATAATCAAAGGTAGAAAAATGAAGCTGTATATCCTTATAAATATACTAAATGGGAATGCAATAACAATAATAGAATGGTACAGAACTGAACACTGAATTAAGTGATCCATTTAAGAGCAAACAGAAGATGAGGAAGACACTAACAAAGTGACCAGGAAGAGACTAGTGAGGTAGTGTGGGCCTCAAAAGGAAATGAAACATACGCTTTATGAAAGGGAAGTTATCTATTTTGTCAAATATTATAAATCAATTAATAGAGATAGAGAATGTAAAATCATCTATGGCTTAACTTACCTTGAGGTCATTGCTAGCTTTAACAAGAATTGTTTGGGTAAAATGATGGATGGGTCTAAATATCTTTATGTAATATCTTAAAGAGGCAATTACTAAAGAGAAATTGGAAAATGATTATATTTCTAATTTTTTTTTCAGAGAAAGACCGCTTGCCCTTCTTAGAAGAAAATTAAAAATTAACAAAACAAGCATGAGGTTTATTAAAAATATCCATATCTCTATCTGAAGTTCATATTTCTTTATTTTTTTATTTTTTTTTTGTAAAATAAGAGACACATTACAGTACTAAAGTACATTTCATTAGTTGGAATGAATGTTAAGAATAAATTTTTTATTGATTTTTCTGAGAAAGAAATAGCTCCATATCCTTAGGTCTCTGTGCTACATTTATTTTTTCTTTCCTTATAATTAAATCTAGAAAACAGTTCTGTATATTTTTTTCAGATTTTTAAATTAACTTAAATGCATTTCCTTAAAACAACATTTAACAGCATTTAATTTAACAAATAAGAGTGACACTATTAATTCTGAATAGCAAGGGCTCAAAATCTAGAAAGCATGTTAAAATTTAAGTCAGCCAAATTTACAAAAAGTAACAAAATATATAAAAAGTTCACTGCCTATTTTGTAAAAATTAAGTCAAATATACATATGTGTACAAACAAGTCATTTCTTTAAATTATTCAAAGTCAGGTATGATCTTAATGCAAATATTAGATAAAATTTTACCATGGGTACTTTGAAGTACCATTAACCATTTTTACATACCATCAGTTGCTATTTACCTTGGTTATAACCCTTCTATGTCTCTAAGAACTACTTATGCTCAGGCACAACTCTATGTGCTCTGCATGCTGCCCCAGCTGCTGCTGTCAATATGAGGCTGGTGGCCTCAGAGGTAAGAAAGAAGCAGGTCAATTTGGGTGTCAATGTTTTTCAATTAGCTAAGCTGCTGAACTGAACTATCTCCCTAGGATTCAGGTATCTACACCCATATAGATGGGGTAAGAGGAGCTTTTTTGAATTTATTCACTGACTGAATCAAAATAATAATGAAATGAAAAAGAAACTTTCATTTTTTTCAAACCTAACACTCTGTCCTCTACTTCAAGCTCCCTACCCAATCCCCTGACTTTAACTTAAAGGATAAAAATATTGTCTAGCTAATGTACTTCTCTCACACGATTCACCCTCTCTTGAAAGTTCTATAGCCAGGCTATATATCATACAACTGATGAAGTTTGATTCCCTCTGCTCTACTCTGGCTAAGGATTACAAACAGCTAGACAGTTTTTCTGCTGACAAGACTATTTTTAACCTAGCTAGTTTCTTAAAGGAAATGACTTCTTGGAGCATATTTGAACCTGCACTTACCAACAAAGCAAAAATGCTTAAACAGACAAATGTGTAATTTCTATAATAGTAACATTTAACTATACTCTTGCTATCTAGTCCTCTTTCACTGATGAATTTCTTATCTGTAAAATCTTCTACTTCAAAAAATTTGCCAGAGAATAAACCCAATAATCATGTAAATGATTGTCGTCTAAGCAGAACAGGTCTTTTTTTTTTTTTTTCTGTTTTTGAAAATGGTTGGCGAAAGATGACTGACTTAGGTATTTTATTTATAAGACATAAACTAAAACAGCATGTGAGTTCTGAACAGAAATCTCATTGTGTGTTTTTCTAAATGCTAGTAGAAGACGACAATATCAGGGATTCAGATGAAACACTAGAGAGAAAGCACCATCGTTTACTGTACACAAACAATGATACATTTTATAATAATTGATGGTATATCATTTGTTGTCTGGTTGATCTGACATCTTGCACAACATTCATCCTGAATTTTTTATTTATAATTTTTATTTGCTGTGTGACAACATTTTTATGTAGAGCTATTTTTCATTCCATTGAGAAGTTTTGCTTTCATTTTCTTCATTACTTTGATCTTTGTAGGGAGGTTGTGACATATCCTTTTAATTATTCATAATTGAATGAATTACAATCTCTGACCTAGAATTTATAATGTTTTCCAATAGTAGATGAGGAAGTGGTAGTTTTCTAGATTTTAAAATTCAGAGAGACTGCCATAGAGACAACTGCTCCCTTCACATATGGCTCTTTATATTTCCTTATTTCCCTCTCTGAACCAAATCACACCCAGGAAAAGTTTTTCCTACAATTTGGCCCTTCACTTAGGTTTTCTCAACACTTAGGTCATATGAATATGGACACTGTCCTTGTACTCCAAAGCCAGTATTTTTGCTTGTGCTTCCTTGGCCACTTACTTGGAGGGAGGGCTTTGTGTAATGCTAAAAAAATTTAGAAATAGGTGCTTTTGCTTAAGTACTTTTTCTCAGTCTCTCAGTTTTATTGTAGCAGTTTTTTTGTTTAATTTTATTGAAGGAAAATTGCACCATAACATTATATAGTTTTAAGGTGTTCATATAAATTTTCATCACACAGATGTGGATCTGTATATAATACACTAACTACACCACTATTTCAATTTCTCCTTCACTAAAGAATTTCTTTCACCCAGTTGTCTGTCCAACCCACTACTCTCTTTGCAACATTGGATTTGCTTTTTTTTTTTTTGACTAAAAGTCTATTATTGATTTAGTTCACTAGCTAAAAGTCTATTTTTGTTTGATTTAGTTCATTTGTTTGCTTGAAATCTCTAAATATCACATGTAACTGATACCATATTCTGTCATAGCAGAACATAACACTTTAGTTCATTTTCCTTTTTGATTTTGTGTTGTTTCTAGAAAGAACTATGGCACTACTATATCTAGCAAATCAGGACATATTTTGCGTTTGAAACTATAGAAATTGAAAAGATGATTTAGACATAATTGATCAAGATTTAGGATAATAACCTTACATAGTTAAGCAGTCAATATAAGCATACTTGCTTATATTGTTCAGTGCAGACATATGCAGTTACTACAAATATTGCACTGGGAATCTAGTATACTTTTCAGTACTTCTTTAATAAAATGATTTATTTTATTCACATGCTACTTGTCTTAATTTTCTCTGTCTTCTTCTGAGCATCTCAGCCAAAGCGAAAATGTTGCTTTCTTATAAGTCTTTATTTACTTATTTTTATATTTTTAAATAAGGAAGGAAGGGAGAGAAAAAGAAGCATCTGTATTTACTTATTTTTGATCTTCTTCCTTGTCCCAAGTCACAAACCAGGGTCCTTGGACATTAAGTGCTTTTCACACAAGCATCCAAAATGCATTAGCCACAAAAACATGCCACATAATGACTCATTTGTAGTAGTTTTATTTTCTACCAAATTATTTTCTCATAATATTTTTAACTGGGGTGTGACTTTATTTTCCAAAACTGAATGAAAACACAATTTAGAGTTGTAATATATGGAATTCAAATTTCAACCCCTCCACTTTTTGCTTGGGTCAACTTATACGAACTCATTTTATCTTTGCAGCTTGAATAAGAAAAATAATATGGCTTTTTTAGCACTATTATTATTGCTGAAAAGATACATGAAGAATGACTGGTATAGATTTTTATAGAGAGTATGTATGATAAAAACATTATGTCTTTTCTAAAAAGAGCATTCCATGGGTGTCATTGTATGTTATACTATCAGTGTTATATCTATAGGAATAGTCATTATTTCAAATTTACTCTCAATATTGCCTAGATTATAGTCTGAAATTGAGAATACTTGGGTTTTTGTTTGCCTAATATTAGACATTTTGCTTTCCATGTAAATACTGCTGGATCTTTATCTACCTATGTCTACAGCAAGCTTTCTGTTTTTCTATAACTTGCAATTTGTTACATTTCAATAAAGCTGAAATAGTTAAAAAGCCTTTACCTACTCTATCATACATAAAAACTATATATTATATTCAGCTGAGAATTTGTACAGGGAACAAATAAAAATATATTATGATGATTGAGATTACTGGAAAAATTACCACCAACAACTTCATTCAAGTATTGCTCTATTCTTTATGTCTTTGAACATTGGACTAATAAAAATACATTATTTTATCTAACGACAGTGACTTATAGCTTATGCTTAAGAGTTTTTAATAGCTAATGGAGTTTTTTTTTGTTGCTGTTTTTAAGAAAAATGCAGACTGCAATGAAGGTGAGTAGACAATCACGAAGAGACAAGAGGAAATATTTTATTTTTATTTAATTGTTCACACAGGTTGTGTCTCCAGCCTCCAACAGGACACAAACTCAAGGATATGTGTCCTACTCTCTTACCTTCAGAAACTATTGACCTAACCACTAGCCACTACCCCAGCAGGGTGCACCAAAAAGAGTATGTTTCTACATATATTATTTCATTTGTCTTGACAATTTAAATAAATTAGTTTCCACTCAGTTTTTCCCCTACAGGACAAAAGAAAACATTGAGAGATTAAGAAGAGATTAAGAGTTTCCTAGTCTTCTGTCTCCAAATCCATTTGTTGAACAAATATTTAAGGAGCATTTAATACATATACATGGATATATGTAAATACAAGTATGTTATATGTATATTTACATATGTATTAAGAATAATTTGAGGTGCTATGTAAGTTTTAAACTTTAAAAAAAAGCAGATGAAAACCCTTTGCTTTAGAGATTTTGTATTATAGTGAAGAAATACAAAATAAATTCTTTGTTAGTCCTGTGTATGTGGGTTAGTTGCACGAATAAAACAGTAACAGGATTCAGTGTCCACCTTGTATACTATGTATTTTTCATTACTATACTTTTCATCAGGGAGAATATTCGTTCAAATAAACACAATTTTGTCTATCTACCTATCTATCTTGTAGAGAAAAACTGAACTTCATAGACTGAAGTGAGTCAAAAAATTATACAGTTGAACTTGAGTGTTTATCAATCTGCAACATTTTACAGGTTTTTCTTTAGATAGCCAGATATCCTTGAAATAGTTTGTATAATATATCAATAGTTTAAATGGAAAGGGGTTTTAATAAACTTTATAAAATGTTGAAGTAGTTTTAAATCTATTAAACTTGCACAGAAGTCTTTTTATTGTTTCTTATGAAAGACCTTGAGAATAAATAACTGCTATATTTCTACTGCTGTCCTACAGGGATTGATGTTTTCTATAACTCCATATAAATAATTACATCTCAGTATAATAGCAAACATTTCAAATGTTTAAACATGCTTATTTACAAGAATATCATAGTATGAACCATTTGAATCTACAAATTATGTTGCAAGTATTCATTAGATTATGCCTCTACTATATGTTCAACTATATGCCAAGAAATCTAAATATTTTAAGGAAATATTGAGGGTTATGCCTTTGATATAGTCAGGTTAGAAATACAAAGGAAATTCAATTCCAAAATATTAATATTTTTCTACTTGTTATATTGGTATTTTTATCTTTCTATGGGAAACTATGTCAAATATTATTTTATCTGAAAGTATTTGCTTCATATTTGTTATTAATCGTTGCTCAAGTCACATTTAATTTGTCATATTCATGTGAAATTGAATTTCCCTCTTAAAATAATCAAAAAAAGTATTTAAGCCCAAAACACTAAATCTATGAAAAAATTCAGTTTTTGAAGACAAATGATTAAACAGTTACGAAATAAATTGTGATGATATTACTGATTTTCATTACACCATTACAAAATATGAAATTCTGATTCTATATAGATACACCCTGTATGTCCACGTGATACTTTCTAATAAATGTAATACTTAACTCCCAGGTCAATGTTACTAATTCTAACTCTCATAATTCATGATAAATTAATATTATGCATAGATAATTATATTAGCTATGACCAACTTAGATGATAGCAACTTAGATGAGCGACATATTTATTTTTCCTTTTTCTTCTCCTATGATTTTATCTTTAAAGCTATTTTTAAGTATTTGAATTTACCTTTGCAATGTTGTGTCAGAACTCCACATTTTAAATTTTGATTTCCTAACCATTGCTTCCTGTCCCTTTTATATCACTGCCTCTCATATGTCTTAAGAAACTTCAGTGCTGTTACTATCCATTATTTTAACACCTTTTTACTATTGCTTGCTTTTTCATACCATCACATTCAATATTATGTACATTAAATTACATGTTCAGTAATTAAATTTATTTACCTATATATATATATATATATATATATATATATACACTCTCTTCTCTTCCCTTCATCTTTACCATATCCAATGGGCTAAAAAAAAAAAAAAGTTAGTTAAATCCATTTATTCTAACTTCCATACCAGTGTAGTTAAATATGATTGGAAAATATAAACAATACACAAAACGTGTCATATGGGCTATAAATGCAAACTTGATTCCTAAATGTTAATACTAATTCAACATTTTTCAATATTTTCCCAGTAAGTTAACACTCTACTCCACTAAATGATAACATCTTAGCTTCTGTCTAAACTTACCCATGCTCTCATTTGATTTAATCATAATTCGGATTTCATGTAAAAGCAATCAATAAATAAATTAGAAAACTATCATCACAGCAAGTATCCACTCTCCTGCTGTGGATATGTATCCATGTTCTGTGTCCATGTGCTCTGTTACTTTTCCAGACCAAATAGATGATATACCCATAATCCTAAAATGCCAAACTTTCTTCTGGTTTCTTACAATTTCCAATTTCCTCCCTTCTAATCAACAATGCTATTCAAGTAGTTATTTTCTAAACTACTATGTCAATATTTCTTTCTCTATACTGTTTTCCAACATTAGTAGCTGGAGGGGTTAAAAAGGATCAATATAAATATTTTGAGTAAACATTTTATTGTAATACAGCATAAATATATCTAAGAACAGAAATCATAACTGTACAAATCATAATCTTGATTTTTCACAAAATGAATAGAACGATGCAAGCAACCATGAGTTCAAAAGAAAGAACAGGATCAGCACCTCAAAAGTTCCTCTTGTGCTCCCTTCAAGTCACAAGCAATGAGTGTTGACCACCATTTTGACTTCTATACCTTACTTCTATTCTATATAAATGAAAAGTACATTATATGTTTTTCTGAGTCAGGCTTCTTTTGCTCAATTATGGATGTGAGTTTCACTTATATTACTATAGAAGCTGCAGTTCATTCTTATGATATATGTAATTTATTTACCTTTTCTACTTAAGATAGACATATGATCAGATTTGCTTCCAGTCTGAAAATTATAAGTAGTATTGTTATAAACAGTTCTGAATGTACATTTTTGTGAAAAAAAAATATGTATTTCTATGATGTATAACTAGAATTAGAATGACATTTATATTATATATGTATATGCATATGCATGTATAGATAGATAAAATGCATCCAATATATAAACAATATAACTGTAAACTTGTCTGCAAGGGAAAAGTTCCTAATTATATGGTAAACTATAGAAGATAGTGTATAATATTTATAGAATTAGATACCATTAATTCGTTTTAATTTTACAAATATATTTCTCTTCAGGCTAGTTTTTCAGGACATCCAGATTCCCATCTCTACCAATCAGTTCAATTTTTCTACTTTAATGTTCAATGACTATCTCAAATTAATTTATCTTTTTCCAAAATGTTCTCTTTCTAGTTTATCTCATCTTATACAAGAACAATTCCAATATTTCAAATTGTGTAATTTAGAAATCTTTGAGTGACGTTACTCTTTTCTCTCAGACTCTACTTCCAACAATTTGGAAATTTACATCAGTTTTACCTTAAGTATTCATAATAAAGCTTCTTCTCATCAGTTCTACTGTTAATTAGAAAAAACTAATTGATAATCCGTCAGTCTTTCTGATCAAAGTTGCCATCACCTCTCTGTTCATTCCTGTGATACTCTTTGACCATTCATTCTCATTTGCCCTTCCCTTTTCAGTCTACTCTTATCAACAGTTAGCAAACTTATGAACTCATAAAGCATAATGTATTCTTTTTGCTGAAATCCCTCCAATGTCTTCCAATCTCACCCTAAGTAAAGCCAAAATCTTAAAAAGACATACAGGCCCAACATGATTTTTTTTCATTACTTCCTATTTCCTTTTTGTCCATATTTCTGACTGTTCCCACTGTCATTCTGCTTACTCACTCTGTTCAGAGGCCTCCTTGGTGCTCCCCAAACACCAGTCTTTCTTCACTATGCATTTGTCACTCCAACAACTTGAAATATTCTTTGCCTCATGTATTTGGAGATAATATCTCATTCTTCAAGTTTTTATTAGAATGTCCTCCTTTAAGAAACTTCACCAGCCATTTTACTAAAAATTGCATTCATAATCCATAAATCTCTCATAATTTTTTGTTTCTTTTAACTTATTTGCGATTTTTATAAATTTTGTTTTTCTAGTAGTTGCATCGCGCCACACATGCCAATAATTTTTCTACTTAATTTACCTAATGTTAAACTAGGAAAGTTTAATATACTACTTTTTTTTTTTTTAATAAAACTAGGGATTAGAAAAGGGACTATAATATTGAACATGTGATACTGATGGATCTTGTGAATAAGTTAACTAAGATTATGAGTATTATGAGTATTATTGAGTCCATGCTTCTAAACAGCATTATAAATTGCCTTGGCTCCTATTTTTAAGCAATTTTAATCAATTCATTGAGAAAATAAGTATTTATAATCAGAAGGTAAAATGGGACTTTCTCATGTGTTTTGAGCAAAGGACAATAACACATAAATAAATAAGGAAAGGTGGCAGATTACTTTTACTGAACATACTAAGAGATTATGAAAATGCTTCTAATATTAGCTTTATACCTGGTTTGAAGGTTGAAAGTCAAGTTTTATGTATAGAAAAGAGAGTTCTTTCAGATAGTTTTATCAGTAGGCTTGCTTTTCACTCATGAAGCAGAGTTTTCTCCAGAAGAAACTAAGGTCAATGTGTTTCAAGAGAAAACTTAGAAAACTTTAGATAGAGATTTAAGAGGAACACAAAGTTAGGGTATACCTTTATTCTGAAAATTCTAGGAATAAATATCAGAGAACAGATTGTTTTGAGATGAAGTAGATACGGGAGAAATTTTGCATTGGAGGTCTATCTCCATCAGATCCAAGATGGTCTTTTATGTTTCAAAAAAAGTAATCTCACCAGGAGTATCACCAGAAGGGAAATACCCTTCAATTTCTTTGAGAAAAGTGTGGAATCTACAGTGGGTACAGTGAGAGTATGATTATTCACACCAAATGATTTTCTGTTGGGGTTTTCTAGTAGAAAATTTGGCGAGGAATCTAAAAATCATGTACCTTAAGAAACTGAGTCAAAAATGTTAATTTGTTATCAAAAAGTCACTAGCATCATATTACAATTATATTAGTAAAATGGGATCTCTATTTTTCTGTTTGTTTCTTTTATCAGTTCACTCTCCTACCACTTCCAGTTCCAACTTAGAGTTCAGAAATTGCATCTAGACTAGTTAAGTAATAAGACATCAACCAGGACAATGAATATACTGACCTTTGTCTCTCTATCCATAAAAGTGACTAAATGAGGCTTCCGATAAAGACTGGTTAATAGCCCAGCAGTAAAGTGGAGAATTGTGATCATATATTGGCTGGAACTTAATTAATAAAATGATTCTGTCATTGTTACTAAAAGTAATCACCCTATGTCAGACATGTCACAAATGCTTTTAAGATAAAACATGCATTTATTAGCTTAGATAATATATGAACATATGAAGAACAAAAATACACATAGTAGTTCATAAAAAGAAAGGTAGTCATAGACTTTCAGATACATGTGAAGTAGAATTTAATATCTTCTAACTAATGATATAGGAGGTAAAAGGGAAGAAGAAATTCAGGATGATTCTCAAAATTTTTAGTTTATATGACTGTGATAAGTATCAACAATTATATTAGACCATTCATATTTATCAAATAGGAACAGTAGCAGTCATCATTTTAAATCATGCATATATTTAATATTGGATAGTTCATTAGTCCAAATATTAAAAATGGAATTCTATCTTCTTCCTGGTCAAAGTCAACACGTCGAGAAATTTAAAAAAACAAAATAAAACACTACTCTTATTTGGAAAAATAAGTAAGTTTAACCCTTTAAGATAACAATGTTCCCATTCCTAACTTTTATAATAGAGAGGCTTTATATTTATGTGAACAAATGATATTGAAACTCATCTTATGAGGATGCTCACAGAATTGACTTTTATGTATATTCTTTTCTTACTGTCCCCAAAGAGAGTAGTTCCTAATTTCTTATATGTAGTGTCACACTCATTCCACTCTCACGGGCCACTTCTAAATAGAGGATCATTTGAGGAATTTTGTTCTAACATTATCATATTTAGACAGTAAATTTACAAACCTAGCAAGATATAATATACTTTATTCTTAATAGCTGAGTTCCTACCTCATTATGATCCTAGTGCTTTGTTCTTAATTTTGGGAAATCAGGTATCTTCTTCCTTTGTTTAGAAGTGGATAACAATTCTAGCTATACATCTTCCATATCGTTGCAGATGTCAGTTTAGTTATTATCATCTACCTGTGTTATTAAAGTAGACTCATAATATATACATAGTTGTTGCCCTCACTCTGGCACCACTCAGTTACATATGAGGAAGAATTATTTCATATGTTGAATTGTTGTAGAATTACATATATAACCAAAAGTGATCATTAAACTATTTCACATTGTAGAGAATACAGATATCAATTGACCAGAAATGTTGCTGCCTTGAATTCCATAAGAGAATTTAGGAATTCTTTATTGAGTACAATATTTAAACTTGAGGTTGCTGACTTGTGGATTAACAAGGTCTTCTAGAAAAGAAAATGGATGACAGAGGAGATAAGAGTGGAAAGACTTACTCAAGGGTTTAAATTGATGATCATTAACAAACTTTGTTGTGTTGCAAATGGTACAGTCATTCTTGTGCACATAGGCTGTTTTTGTGGCTAATCGAAAATTATCCTATTTGGAAGATTATTAAGGATTTTGGAAGAATGAAGGAGTTCCTAGAACTGCTAACGTGGTATGACACTCACTTTGCCAAGTCTGTCTTTCAAATGTTCTTGGCTTGCTTTCACATCAATTTGATAGAGCAATATTTCAAACCCATGAATGTGGTATTATATAGCTATATTCAAAATATAAACATATATACTATTATACATATTTATTATAAACATCTCTATTGCAAGGTGACCACCTGGAGAGGAATTGGGAGTTTATTGATCATAGTAGGCCAAAACTCATATATTATGAGTTTATAAATAAAGTTCTTAATAAATGGAGTAATTAAGACCTTTTGTTTTCATTTTCAGACTATAGTTTCTGTTACAATACCACAAAAAGATTTTAATTCATATTCTTCTAAGTTCATCTGAGGCAAGTTTCATTCCTTTTGTTTCTATTTTTAGACATCATTTTTTTAAATTAATTTATTTTAATCTCTTTAACATTTGATTTCACTTCATATTTCCAACAACCTTTTCAGAAAGACTCAATGTAATCATTTGTTATTACCTGTTATTAAAACTAGTATAGGTAAATGCTCTTGAACTTATTTATTTATAATACAACTTAAGGACTATTGTTTCACTTTCTTTAAAAGCTAATGTAGATCTCTGTCAATCACCACACTGTTCAAAATCCCAGCCTCATACATCTTTGTATAAGAGAAACAATGACTGATTTTTATTGTGTAATTTAATTTGTTTTATTCTTACCCAATAAACATGCATGTATTCGTCTGCTAAGGTTACCTTAACAAAATGGCACACACCGGATGACTAAAATTACAAACATTTATTTTCGCATGGTTCTAGAGGCTTAAAGTCCAAGAACAAGGTGCTAAGAGGTTTGTTTCTTCTGAGACCCTTCTCTTTCTCTTCAGATAAGTCACCTTCTTGTGACCTCGCAAGGCCTTTCCTCTGTGTGTGTGCATCACAGTGTCTTAGGGTTACTTGGACACCCATCATATTGATTCTGGGCTCAAACTTATGACCTCATTATGGAGAATAAAAATCCCAGTAGTCATTTACTATATTTCCATGTTGACTCTTCCTTTTTTGAGAGAGTCATACTATCTGGACTCTAAGCAACATCCTCATTTTCTAACTGCCCCAACTTCCAACTTTTCTACTTCACTCAGAAATAAAATGAAATAAGAAATTACTTTTGAAACACCAATAATGTTGCCCTACCATGATAATTCCAATAGTAGGATTCACTGACTCTTAATTTACTATCCATAGCACATAGAACCTAAAATGACTAGAATATCACTCTTTGTAATTATGCCATGGCTACCTTCTAACTAAATGTAAATTTATATCATTAGAAATACCATTTTCTTATTAGAATTTTGTCTCAGAGATCCATATAGAGGATGAGCTAAAAGATCATGAGAAATTATCTCAAATAATTTAGCAATCGTTATAAAATTAAAAATCTGAAAGATATGATAACACATTTCTGACTACTTCTTATCCCCTTTTCTTCTCCTATTACAATGTAGGTATCATCTTGCTACCATAGAAATTATTTGTTCATAAATATGCATAGTTTCTATCTTCTGTATATTGCAAAAATCTGTGCACACTTAGTTTAGGATGGGCTCACAAAATGCTCAAATTGGATTATTAAAAAATATTTTCAATTCCTCTCTTCCTCTGTGGTTCAAGGTTTTGCACACCAGAAATTGAACATTGTCTTTATATTGCTGTTTGATGATTTCTATATGATAAATTCTATTTTCATCAACACATCACCTTTAGCTCCACCACCACCATATACCTTGGGCAGATACATATCTTGAATGCAAAAAAAAGATCCTACATACAGAAAAACCAAAGGGAAAATGTAATAATTTTAAAAGATAATTACATATATATGAAAATTATAATTGTCTTATCCATATACAATATGCTCATAGAAACAAAGCTAAACCAATGCTTCAGTTAGAATTTATAGAACATTAAACATAAATTAAATGCGTATATTCTACTCAAAAGTATACTAACATTTGCTATATACATTTGTCCAAATATGAAACTACTCTTTAAATTCATAAAATTTATATAATGAATTCTGCTTTGGTTGTCTGAAAAATAACTTTATTATTCTTGGTCCTATTTATTTTAGTCATTATTTTTGAATGATTTTATTAAATAATCATTCTTTTATTTTTACCTAGAAGTTTTATAAAATATTTTTTATTCACACACAAACATATACACAATATACACATGAGTTTATTTGCTGATAATGTTTTGCAGTTAAAGGTGTTGGATTAAATATGCTTCTCTACTCTGGAAATCTTGATTTAATACTTCATGATAAAACAAGACAAGATCTGTTTTTAAATCCAGTTTATGTTAGCATTTACATTTGATGATTCTGACTCTCAAATCCCAAAAAACAAACAAACAAACAAAAAACCCCACAAATATCTTGAGTCCAAATACAAAAATATCACCAGCCAGACCAAGGCTTACTAATTCCACCAGTTCCTCAATGGTTGTACTGGAATTCATTTGCCAAAATTCAGTCTCACAATTCATTCCTACAAACTAACTGGGTGTTTCATTTATATTTGTAATAATGGATACAGACTCAGTTTATGTCTTAGTTTGGAAGATTTTTTAAAAGCAGAATATTTTATGTATGGATGTTAAATTATGATTACACACACCTTAAATATATATAATGTTATGATGCAATTTTCTTTAAAAAATAACCTCCTTTCCCAGCATTTTAAAAATTGGACTTTTCCATTATGATCTATTTTTTATAAAAATATGTGTTAAAGGAATATTGTACTGTAACCTACATAAGTTTTAGATGTTCATAACATGTGAAACATCCATATATACTACAATAAGGTCACTAACAAATGTCCAATAATTTCGTCACTGTATAATTAATGTCTTTTACCAAAGATTCCACTTCTATCCAATCTGATCTACCTCTCTCCTTTCCTTTTATTAGTACCATATTCTGAAATTTATTTTTGCTTTATTTAATTCATTTATTTGTTTGACTTGTCTATATACCACTTACGAATCAACTCAGGTTTGTCTTTCTCTCTTTCACTTATTTTACTAAGTGAAATCATATTGAAATGAAACAACACCTATGATGTCAATATGCTAGACTGTTAGATAATAAACTTATACAACAATATTTAATTTTTGATTATATTTGCTTGACTTGTCTATAAATTGGAAAATAATTCCTTCTACATATATATATGTGTGTGTATATATGTATGTATGTATAAATTAATTCCTGTATCTCTATAGCCATGTTTAGCTCACTAACTTTTAAAAAGATAAAAGATGGGACTTGTTCTTGGGTTAGTTAGAATAACAGCAAATGTCACAATTAAAAGCTATTTTCTTTCATAAAGCAATGAGTGATTTTCTGCAAATTAAATAAATTTCAATGTAATATTTAAGCATTTTAAAACAAATTAATCTCTGAATGTATTACTTAGACACAAACTGAAAATTATCTTAACGATTATTAAAATTCTATGTAATTACTGACTAAGCCTGGCTGTGATGTTTTATATTCTTTATTGGCCATTCTGTACTTGAGGTATATTAATTGACAGATTTTCAAAAAATATCTTTTCAGACAATTCTGAAGAATTATAGGTTTAATACTAAGTCATTCATGAACTAGAATAAAATATTATTCTTTCAGTAGGTTCTATTTAATACAATTCATGTTTCATAAACACAGCTATTATGTGATTGGTATACACTTAAAATTAGATGAAAATTGATGAATTATGGGCATGATATTAAGAAGTTCCGTCAGCTGTTTCCAACTTAGAAAATATTTTCAAATAATGTCTTGAGTCTACTGAAAATTCTTCACTTTTGAAAAGTCACAAGTTCCCTTACAATCAGGCTATTTGGCTAAAGGAAATGATTTTCTGAGATACTTGTGGTATTGGTCCAGTAACTTCATAAAGCATAAAAAAAAGCTTTTTTAATAATTTTCGAAATATGCTTATTTAGATACTAAAGCAAGTTTGAAACAAAGTGCTGTAATTTACATAAATATTTAATCAAATGATAGTTTATATAATTTTCATGTGTCATCCTGAATCTGCGTCCTCAGGAGATTAAATCTTATATCTCAATCAACAAATAAAATGCCTCAATTTTATAGCAATAAAACATTCGTTTCATTTTTCAAGGAAAGAATAATTTACATTTTAGTAAATTTATTATCAGCTTAATAGACCTAATAATTAGCCAAAGAAAATAGAAAATAAATTGCCTAGAAGAGGCATTTCTTTCATAGGTAAGACTAAACTTTCAAAAAAATGTCAACAAAGAGGCTCAAAATCAAAAGTAAATCTTAGGGCTCTTTAAAGACTAATTAAAAAGTATGAATCTTCTATGAAGATGGTATTTACTGTGTACATCACATTTTATAATATTATCATGTCCCATTATTTTAAAATATATCCAATTTTTATAATATAACATCAATTTCAGTAACTTGTGTTCATCAAAACAAATGTTTGCTGTTTAAATCTTTAGGGATCATGGATAGTAGAAATACAATTCTTATATTTGAGTAGATTATAAATATATCTTGTAACCATTAATATTTCAAAGTGTATGTGCATAATTTATCTATTTTGAGGTACAAATTACTGTTAATACAGATCTGTAGTAATAAAGTTTACAAAATTAGACTACCTATTACATTGTAGAAATGAGCCAGATAAAATTCATAATATTGTGAAGTATTTTGACAAATTGATATTGTAGTGTGATTTTTTCAGTGGCAGCCTAGTAACTTACAATAAACATACAATTAAAGGGCAACCTATTGGGGAGACTTAGAAGTTTCAGAAGACTCAGGCACTTAGAAGTCTAAGGCAAAAAAAGTCCATTGATTCTTAGAGTTCATAGACATAAATCCAAAAAACTCCAAGATAACTTTCCTAACATTGTTAAAAAAAAAAACAACAAAAAAAACCAAACTTTAAATTTGTTATGATGGTAAATAATTGTTATGTGATGTGCATTTTTGAGGTATAACATATTAATGATGTGGATATTCCAGACCTGGTGAAATATATGAATTACTATGTATGAGTTCAAGTCTCTGTGAAATTTGAGTTAGAAAATAAAACAAGTTACAGAAAATGCATTATGAAATACCTTTTCTCTTAAAACAAAAGTAGAGTAAATTTTTTGTAAGTAAAATGAATTTTGAAGTGAATAAACTGAAATTACAAAAAATCTACTCCCAAATATAGAAATAAAATGCAACTTTATTCACTTTCTCCTAGAGATGTAATGCATAACAATTAATGAATTATATCTGCAGAGTTATATTACATAAGAAAAGTCATTTTATAACACATCTTTATCATCAAAGTTTTTCTTAGTAATGAAACAATATTTTATATTTCAGGTGTTAGTTTAATTTTGAAATTTAAAAATCACCGGATATATTTTATTTTTTCTTTTCTATGAAGTAAGAAAAATGATTTGAAAACAATGAATTATTGTATGTGGCAAGTCCAGATTCTTAAATGGGATTCACCACAGATAAAAAGTTCTTATAAACATATATATATATATATATATATATATATATGCATATAGCAGATCTCAAAAATACAACAAAAGCAGGATCATAAATATCTCTCAAGTCTGCCAACATTCCTAATGGAGGGCTATGTCACAGGCAAAAATATCTATACACTGTAAACAAAAATACATTTTATACCAAAATTGCTCCATTTCAGAAAATACTTTGTTTATGCAAAAACAATATTTGGCAAAAATCATAATGTAGAACCAAGACACAATTCTAAAATTTTTCAAATTTCACTATTTTTAAGCATCTATTTATCTAATAATAAATACCTCTGCATAATCTCCCAGAATGGAACCATACTAAATATATATTTATATTACTGTGAAAGACAATATAGATAAGAAAAGCACATCAACATATTTACAAGTATTTATGAAGCAAGTGGGATGTAAGCCCTATCTTACTGAAGAAAAAGAAAGTTGAGAATTATGTAGTGGTATGATGTGTCCTTCGTTGATCACAAAATCATCCTGTTCCCTGAAAGATAGCCTCTTTTTTCATATTTTTTTTTTAATTTAATACTTAAATATGCTCTTCTAGATATCAGTTTATTGTCTGCCTTTGCACATGTGTATTGTTTCTATATTAAAAAATGTGTTCTTAGATTCATGCCATAATATGGGGTTTATTTCATTGCAGTATAGTAGTTACTCCATTGTTTGACTCTTCCATGAAGTATAAATTCCTTCTGCAAATTTTAGATTGAAGAAATGATGCACAAAATATCTTATCTGTGGAACCTGGTACAAATGTACATAGATCGCTCTCTATACAAGAATTTGCTCTGTCATACAGTAAGTTTAACTTTAGTAGAAAAGTTTCACTCTTCACTGGGCATATACATTTATGCGCCTAAGAAAAACAAGCAAGATTTCCTTTTTCCCCAGTTGTCATCTATACTTTTTATTTTTGTTAATTTGATGGATTTCCAACACTATAATCATTGCAGTTTAAATGTTACTTAAGATGAATTAATTTTTATCTTAATTTTTGACCATTTGGGTTTTTCATTTTACCTACATAGATCTTTTGACCCATTAATGTATGGGCTGTCTTATTTCATAGGTTTTTTTTTTAAAGTATTTACATGCGAAAAAAAAAAATTTCCTCACCATCTCCTTTCTTTTTTCTCTGATTTCCATTATCAAAATATCTTAATTTTAACAAGGTAAAATATATGACTTTGTGATTTTGCTTTTCTTGTGACATTTAAGAGGTACTTCCTTATGCAGTATTTATTGATTGATTCTTCTTTCACATTTAGGTTTTTAATCCACCTGGAATAGATTTTTGCCTTGAATGGGATGTTAAAGATTGATTTCTTTTTTTATGCATTAGCCAGTCATTCTCCTGCCAATTAGAAAAGAACTTTTGTTTTCCATTCATCTAGAGAGCCATCTTTGTCACATACCAAATTTCTGTAAATACACACATTTAAGACCTAATGTGATGATATATTTGTCGATATGTCTAAATCATTTTGCTCCCAAAAGATCATTGTTCTAATTACTGTGGATGAAAGAGGCAATGCTTGTACCTTCTTGATGAGTTTCTTAAGTATTGGCATCTAGTATTTCTATTTGTATTTTATTATCTGCTTGTCAAATGATGCCATACCTATATACATGCACTACTTTGCCTCTCATTGAAGTATTTAAAAATCTGAATTATAGATAGTCTTTATAACTATGGAAACAGTATACTCTCTTCATTTGCTTAAGTTTTCTTAGTGTAATATCATAGGATTTTATACTTTTCTCCACTGAGGTATTGAATATATCTTATTAATTTTATATAAGTATTTGGACTTTGGATAGTATTTTAAATTACTTAATTTTAATTGCTTTGGTATGTAATAATGTAAGTGATTTTGTTATATTTACCTCTAATAGTGACCTACAACCTTGCCAGTCACTATTAAATTCTAATAATTTATCATTTAAAATTTCTAAATATAATAATATAACCTGTAAATAATAAGATTATGCATCTTCTAAACCACACAATTTGATTTTTTCTTCTTAATTCATTGCACTGGCAAAGATAAGCAGTCCAAGATTAAATAAAAATGGTGAAAATGTCATTCTTATGAGGAACCTAATCACTCAAGAGGAATATTTCAACATTTTGTTACTAGCCAGTTAAATGCTGTAAGTATTTTCGGACACATTTAACTAATCAGATTAAAGAATTAACTAGTTTTTTCAATCCTGTGGTTTTAATCCTCCTCCTTTTTTTAAATCCCCTGTCTAGAACCTTCCTATTTCCCTTTTCCTCCTGCTATCAATATGTACCTTGGTCAGATAAGCAAGTGATCTTCACTTGAAGAATGTTTTACCTGTTTTGACTCTTTATTATTTTCCTTAAATATATAGACTTTGTTCTATCAATGTCCCTAATTCCACTAAATTAATTTACCTGCCTTGAGTTCCAGTCTCATAGGAAATAAAAATTAATTAGTTTAGCAAATAAATTTCGAGATGCTATTTGTTGGCTTCCCAATCTGTTTCTATCATGACAGCAAAATATCCATTGTGATCCTGAAAATGATGACACTATTTAGAGGTCTAAGGATAACTGCTAATTTACTAAAATCAATAATAATGATTCTAATGTTCTCATTAGTTATTAATTTAAATCTTTTTTAAAAGTTGAGTTACAATTGACATTTCATATTAGTTTCAGGTGTGTAGCACAATAATTCATAATTTGTATATATTGAAAAATGATTACCACAAAAAAAGTCAGTTAGCATCCATCCCTATATGTAATTTTTTCTTGTGATAAGAACTTTTAAGGTCTATTCTCTTAGAAGCTTTTAAACATGCAATACAGTATAATCAGTATATTAACCTGCATACCTTCAATTATTTCTTTTCAATTTCTTAATATTTTATATATATATATGAGTTTAAGCAAGAGAATATGCAGTTATTGTCTAGTTTTTGGTTGTGATTAAATAATTACCTTTTTCTTTCAAATGATGTGCTGTTGAAATAACTACTCCGTGTTTTCATTTTTCACATTAAAAAAACTAGAATTATTCTAAGCAGTACCTTCACAGGTATAATTTTTATTTGTATTGTTTAGGTGTACCAGACTTTTTTTCACCTTAGAATCACTCACTTCATCCTTCTCACTCCAAACGAGTGTTAGAGAAGTGTTGATTTACTTGAGAACCACCTGTCTCTCAGACAGGGTTCAATGGCTGGTCAATGCATAGTCTTAAATTCAATGAAAATAATGCTAAAGTTAAAAGAATTTCCAACTTTAGGGAGACAGCAGCCTAGTAGAAGGTGTATAAAAGTGGATATTAGCCACCGTTATAAAAAGGTGAATGGTGAATAGAACAGACAGTGGATGCTAGAATATTTTTTAAAGGAAAGGTGTAGGCAAAAATGAAGGTGAGCAGACAGATAGGAAGAAAAAGAAGGAAGAAACATTCACTTATTTTATTTAGTTTTTCACCTTGCTTGTTCTCCTGGCCCCAAGTCTCAAACTTGGGTCCTTTGCATATATGTTTCTGGTTTCCTTATTTGGTAGTTCACCTGAGCATACTAGCATATTAGAATATCAAACTGGGAAATATAGTTTAGATGAGAGACTTGAAGGAGGTATTAAGAAAGCAGAAAAGAGGTATTCATTTTGCCTGAATGACACATCTTATCTTCCAGGTCTCTTTACTTTAGTCCTCATCTCTTCCTAGAAGCCCTCTGTGAAACTTCAAAGCTGGGCCAAGTGGCTATCCGGTGGGTCCCCATATTGATCTTTTACTTTTGGTAGCACATGCCTTGTATTGAGCCAACTGTTTGCTTCTTATTTCACAATTAGACTGTGACTCCCTTTGAGCAGGAACTATTTCTTATTCCCTTTGAATTCTTAGCATCATCTGTCATTTTTATCTAACAGTGGAGAAGTGGAGATGAAACCTAGTATAAAACATTTATCCACAAAATGCCACTAAAATGGCCACAGTTGACAGAGTTGACCACAGACTTACTTCTGAACTTCCTGATACAAGCAAACCTAGTCAGAATGAGATACTCGGAGTCCAGAAGACAGAAGCAAGTTGGTTGTATTCCAAGTGCCCTGAGTATTTGTCTTCACACTTTTTTTTTGCATGTTCTGAAAAATCTATAACTGGATATTGCTTTCCTAAATAAAAGTTCCTGGGGAACAGCATATATATATATATATATATATATATATATATATAATTTTCACAAGAAAAAGTCTATTATTACTTAATGTACATATGGATTATATTTCAGCTGAGTTTTGCTCCATGTCTGTCATTTTCACTCTAGAACTCAATTTGTTAGAGTAGCTTTATCTGGAACTTTGACTGTCTTCTGTCAGTGATAAAAGAGGTTTGGAAAACCATGAACTAGCTGACAAAGCCTTTGTTGAGAGGTAGGAATCACTTGAACTGACATTTCATTGATGGAAGCCACTTACTTAGTTAGCCTTGAGTTTTGCAAAGTAGGGTTTGCAATCCTTATAGGAACCAAAGAGGACATGGAGTTCCCTTGCATGTGATGATCCAAGAGTCCGTGATCGTTCCATTTGATAATTCTGCCATCCCCTAATTACCTGCATCTAGAACATGAGGTTTGTTTTGGAACTTTGCATGTTTCCATGGAGCTATATAGAGTACTGTGTGGTCTCCCAGAAGGACTTTTCAGAACTGCTATCAAAGCCAAGGAGTACTTCATCAGCAGTGACAAGTTGGACTAGTGAAAAGTCTGAGCTCTTGGGGGAGTTTTTAGTTTTTCCTGCTGCATCCACACAGTCCACACTAGACAGCAGTTGAGTTGGCTTTTCAGTCTGGAAGAGAAGGATCAGGGCTTAGCATGAGTGGAAATAACCCTGGGGATTCAAATCCAGGAATATGCTGTCACCTTGCCTTTTTTTTTGTTGAATATTTCAGATGAAGTAGCTCGGCTTTGACCTCTCAATTATTCTTCCATGGACAATCAAGAATTTAAGTAACCTGAGTTTAAGTCAGATTAAAAGAGCCTATCCATGTTTGGAGACAGCAGCAAAACAACTTTTAAATTTATTTCAGGTGAAAGTTTCATGGAGAACTTACTGCAATATGTATAAAAGGAAAAATTCTTTACAAATCCTGTATATAGTCATCTATTTCTAATTTGATGTCATTGTATTACATTTATTAATGGTTGGCAAATAAAACAAACACTAATACCTCTACTGAGAAATTCATGTATTTTTCTCCTTTATTTGGATACATATACATATATATTCACACACATTTGTTGTGTGTGCCACATAAAGACATTTTAGTGAATCATGGATCACATGTACAATGGTAGTTCTGTATAAAGTCTAGATATGCAGTAGGTTATACCATCTAGTTTTGTGTAAGTGCAGGTTGTGACACTGGCACAATGAAATCACCTAACAATGTATTTCTCAGAATATATATCCATTATTAAATTAACAAGATTGTGTATTTAAGTCTGTCATCTATCTATCCATTCAATGTGTTTATATTCATATATACATACTCACAATTGTGCATATACAATTGTTCTTGTTACAAAATATTCTCAATTTCTAGTTTACTGATTTGAGTTTGAAAAAATAGATGAGTGTTAAATTTGTTTAAGGTCTACTAAGCACCTCTGAAGAGAGCAATAATGTATATACATAGGTTCTTTTTTCCCTTCACCTAATGATATTATGATGTTAATAATTTCTCAACATAAAACTAAGCTGCATTTACAGAATTATTTTAAAGGAAAAGTATGGACAGAAATGAAAGCAAGCAGGCAGGTAGGCAGGAAGAGAGAGGAGAAAGCAACACTTTATTTACTTTACTTGGTTGTTCATCTTGGTTGTTTCCCCCGGCCTCGTGGCGAGAGCCAGGGTTCTTGGAATAGATGTGAACTATGCCAAATTAGAGTTATCACTAGACTACCAGGTCAGACAAGCTAGTAAATATTCCCTATTGTTTTATTTATAATTTTTTCTATTGATATGAGTATTTAAGGCTACATGATTTCCTCTGATAACTGCTTTCCATATGTCACTTATACTCAACAATATGCTATTTCTTAGCATATTTTTAGAAATTCTGTCATTTTTATTTGTATTTTATTTTTCTTTGAAATTACATAATAGGGATTTTTTTAAAGTTGCTATATGGAATGACCTTTTAGAGATCTAGATTTGTTTTTTTAACTTCAAACTTAATTGTATAAGAATCAGAGACTATTGTTTATATTAATTTATCTTAAGGAATTTGAGATTTTCTTTGTGATCTACTATGTGATAAGTTTTAGAAAGCCGTAATGTGCTCTTGAAAAAATGGTGCATTCTATAGCAATGAGTATAAAATTTTATGTATATTAATAAGATCTACCTTAATTAATTTTCGACATTTCATATCATCATTGTTTTTGTTTACTCTCTTGGACCAATACACAATATGTGTATCTTTTATTGTAATTTTCTATTATTTCTATTTTTAGCTTTCAGTTAATTCTTGCTTGTTTGCATACTTAATATATTTTGCTGACGTTTTACATTGTGTGTAGGGAGGGACAAGTGAATAAACTAACATGATGGGTAGAAGCTATTCTCTATAGAGAATTTACTTTTGTTTCTACAGGTAGATCAGTTAGCCATACTAAAGATGGAATGAATTGATTCTAACAAGACTTCACTTTTTGCAAACACTTGTCTATTTACCTCATTTCCAGTCTATAGCCTGCAGGGCCTGAAAATAAAGCCTGAGACTTTTATAAAGTTCTTTCAACCTTGCAGTTCTTTAACACCGATTTTTGTCTACTAAGTTTGGGGAGGCTTCTAAGACTTCTGCCAGCTTCTCTACTCGTCACCCTTTGCTTTTGTTCAGATTGTTACTTTCTTAGACTTCACTTTTGAATTGAAAACTAACTCAAGAGAAAAAGAAGATTCAAAAGTTAAATTCAAGACTTTGGTCTTTAGTTTGATTTAGAATGTTAGCCTCACAAGCTTTTGAATTCTTGATAGCTTTTGATGATTTCAAGTATATATATGTACATATATATACACATATATATGTACATATATATACGTATATGTATATATATACATACGTATATATACACATACATATGAATATATATTAAACATATTAACTAACCTTTTTGTTATCAGTGAGAGGTGGACTAAATAAACTGAACCATCATTGTCAGTTGTAGCATCTCTTCCATTTAAAACAAAACATTCAGCTATTGACTAAGATTTGTCTTTTTCTTGTTTATCTTTTTGTTTAACTTTAGTAATAAAATATTCATTGACAGTGCTTTCTGAAAAAATGGCAATGTTTGAGGGAAATATTGCTGCCTGGAAAATTCAAAATCTTTGCAAGGAATTCTTAACTATTAAGAAAATACAGAAAGTTTATTGTTATTTTTAATGTGCTATTTCAGAAGAGGGAATAAACCGTAATAATTTCTGAACTTTAATTGATGTTGTAAATAGTGCTGTGAAAATATTTACGTTTTTGAGATATATGGATACCATTGATATACACCAGTTTCTATAAAATTCATAATCTTCCCATACAGTTTTTTAATATCATTAAGATACATCATAAATTTTATAGAATAAATTTGTTTTACTTAATGGATTTGTTTTACTTTAAACAGTGAGATTTTAAGCACCTTGAAAATTATTTTGAAAGAAGAAAAGACATGATACATTTTTCATTCTCAATTTTCTTTACCCTTAAATTGTAATCAATTAAGTAGAAAATATCAAAGGCATATTAGACTGGTAAATTTGTTTCCCATAGCTTCTAATCTTGAGGAAGTTGTGCACTTATTATTCATAAATATTTCCCTGATTTGCCTAGCTTTGAGTTATTAATAAACGGGAGAAGTAAAATTCTTTTAATTTTACCTTCCATAAAATATTTAATTATTACAACTAAATCAAGAAAAAATACAGAAAACTCAGCTGATAAATAATAATAAAGAAAAATATGTAAGTAAGATATGAATAAATTATAAATTGCTAGCAAATTATAATTGGTTATAAAGTCTCACACCTTATGCAGTTTATATTAGCAAAAGTTAAGATTACTGTTATTTATGATGGCAAAGGAAAAAACCTGTGTCATACAAATAGTGATTATACCCTAAGGGTAAGATAAGTTCAGTTTTAAGATAATGGATGCAGTTAAATAAATTTTTGGTTTTGAATAATTGCTCATTTTTCAGCTCAGGTGAGAGAAAAATTGAGTGCTTATGAAATCATAATAATGGTAGTATAAAATTAGAACAATTAGAACAAAGAAAATTTTCAGCATTACTTATGGTACCCTTATTTTTGATAACTCATTATAGTCTTATATAATACATAAAGACTTAATATATTGCATGATACTTCATTATCAGCTAAGTACCTGTTATGCATATGGTGAGAACATTATTCATAAACTCTAGAGTAAATTAAATGATAGTTATTTATACTACGCAGGAGCAAGTTTAATAAATGTACTCTGAATACAAGGCTAGATTCCCAGTTCAAAAACATAACATAGGAATTAACAAAGTATAACACATGATGGAAACATAGCAATATTAAATACATCACACTTCATTTATAAGACTTCATATTTCCATTTGAATATTCATCCAGAATGTTAACAAAGGTCTAGTTGTACCAACGACTGATATGAAAATTGCCAGATAACTTAGACAGCAACTTTAAAAAGTTGACTGCTTATTTAACTCACTAGACCACAAATATTTTGTCACTATGTTTGATTTTTCAATCTTTGAATATTTTTTTTTTGGAATTTATAGGACACAATCTTAAAGTAAGGGATATATATATATATATATATGTATTTGTCTATATATGTACACACGTATATATATATATATATATATATACACATACATACACACATATAAAATGAAGCTGGCAGGACATAATTTCCTTATATCATATCTTTCTCCAAATTCAAATCGTTCTCTGTTAGCATCTCTACAGACAAGTTTCATTGTTTTTTCTCCTAATCTCTCTCATATCCATTTAAACCAAGTGAGTTGGGTTTGAATCCACTACCATATTGCCTGTCTTTAACTTTTCTTATATCTTGTCGCTTCTCCATAATGAAACTGTTTTCTCTTTGCCAGTACATGACATAAGGTTTCATTAAAATTAAATAGTGATTTAGTTTTGCATGAAAAAATTGATTACTGTTTTCTCACTGAGTATTTACAGTATTATTTCCCTCATTTAAAACTAAAAAATTTAATAGCATTTGTTTCACCAATAAATTACAATTAATTTATTCTTCATATACTGTTAAGAATATACAAGGAGACACATAAATTCAACTGTAGATTTTGTGAGCAGAAACTGATTTATTCATTTATTTATGCTATTTAGAACAGAATCTAAGACACACTCAGCAAATATTTAGTGAATGAATGAGTCATTCTGCCTTTCTCCCTCCTTCCTTCTTCCTTCTCTCTCTGCTTCTCTGTCCCTTCTTACTTTCCTTCCTTCTTTTTTTCTTCCTTTGCTTCCTTGTTTTTCCTTCTTTTTGCTAAACAGCAACATATTATATATTCTATTTAGTGTAGCATTTAAAAATTTTAATAACATTGCAATATATAATTTTATAGGTTTAGGTGTGTATCATCATAATAAGCACCTGTATTTAATATTAGCAACAGTCCAATATTTTCCTTCACCATATAGTTGATCCCCTTTATTAAATCTTTCTACCTCTACTTTTTTTGCTCTGGTAACCACTAATTGGATCTGACAGGTGAAAAGTTTTTTATTTGATTTGACATATTGTATTTTTTAACTAAACAAAATCTGGGAAATCTTTCCACACAGTCCAATTTAGTGTTATTGCAATAATTTTAGAATCTATGTTATATTCCACTGATTTTATGTGCCACACTACTGGTTACATTTTATATTAATTGCTATTGCATCCCATGCATGATTGCTAAATTCAGAAAATGTCTACCTAGAAATGCAATCCACAGGAGCAAGTATATTCATAATGAATTGTAGTCAACATTTGGATGCTTATTATAGGCTATTCCAGTTCACACTGCAGTTATATGAGTTACTATTTTTAAATACTCTCAGCCTTCCTTTTATCAAATTATTTTAACTTTGCCATTCTGAATGACAACATTTTTGTATCTTTTCAACTTTACTCTCTTATGGCTGAAGTTAGTATATATCCCATGTTAAAAGTCAGTTTATTTCCTTCATGTGCTCTCCTTTTGTACTACATGTTCATTTTTCTACTGGGTGTTCAGATGTTTTATTATTAATTTTAGTTACTCTTCAAATATTAAAAAAATTAGAACTTTAGCCTCAATTTCAATTGTATTTTTATCAATTTATCATTTATACTTTTGTTTATGTTTTTTCCCCAGGGATTTATTTTTATGCAGTTTATTTGACAATATTTATACCATCATCCATTTCTACATCATTAAAAATGATATCAATTTCTTCCCTTGGAATTTTAAATTTATTTTCAGAATTTTTTGGTGTATAAGTTTTTCTACTTAATTTACGTTTTTTCCCCCAGAGGGTCACTTAAATGTATCAACATCAATCATCAACACTGATTTACATCTACCTTCATTATGTACTAAATTTTAAATATCTATTTGGTCTCTTAATAACCAAGATAAACGCTAAATAAAATAAATAAATTCTTCTTCTGTTTCTCTTTCTCCCTGCCTGTTTCTGCTCACCTTCACTTCTATCTGCAACTTTCCTTTAAAAAAAATGAAAGAGATGAAAAACTGTGATATAAAGTTATAACTAGCTGCAAGGTAATCCCCTCAAATGAGAAAAAAAAATACAATATTGCTTATGGAAATAAATAACACATTTAATACCAAGAGGGCAAAATAAAAATGCATTTGAATCTGCTTATTGAGGGAGACATAAAGGAAACTAAAGAGTCAGTAGAGAAAAGAGATTGAGTGCTTACTTTATGTTATCTTTTATGATTTCAATAATGTTTACAACTTTAAAAAGTGCCAACATTAACTGATCCATTTTGTCTTTCTTTGATTTATTTAGAATCAACTGTTTTATATAAATGTAACTAATCCATTGTATTTTCAGTATTTAAAACTATCTAATTTAGGCAGAATCTATTAAGAATATTCTGTATCACCATCCTTTATAGGTATACATGATATAAGGACTTATTCATTAGAATTCTAAACTTAATAATTTAGCATCAAAAGCTGTATTCAAATTCTAGAAACCATTGCTTCACAGCTTAAGTGAAACTGCAAAGTGTGCCATCTGTGCAGTCTGCATTAAATGTTTAAATGCATCATATAAGATATGTATGAGTATGTATTACATGCCATAAGCTTATGTATGTTTGAAAGAACAAAAACGGGCTATTGTTGGAACAAAGATACAATAAGATAATTTGCGTAAGAATTACACGACGTGTGAATACAAGACAGATAGTTTTTCTCTAAGGACACTGGAAAAATAGCATGTGAACATAGTTAAGTCTTTCTGCATCCCAAGAGCTACTGCTAAATTTGCTCTTGGCATTTAAAAAATATACATACTGTCCTCAGGATAGAAAGTTGTCAATGTTCAAGTTAGAGTTAGGCAGCACAGATTTTGAAAATCTAATCAACATGTACCATGTTTCCTTATAGTCAAAAGTCTAGTCAAAATTTTGAAATTTCTAAAATTTTATTAGTTGCATCTAAGAAAAATACACTATGAATTCGGAGATTGTCCTCATAAGTTTTACTCCTATTAAGAATATAGTAGTATTCCATTGCCCAGAAAAAAGCGACATTCTTTCATTAAATAATTATTTGAACATGTAACATGACAGTCACTATAAAATGCAGTATATGTAATACAATTGGGCAAATTCCTTGCTCCCATAGAATTCACACTGTATTATGGTTGAGGAGGAAAACCTTAACGAGTCTTTCATATGTCAGGTTTATATACTGTGAAGTGAAATAAAACAAGTTATGGAGATAGAGGATGATGAGTTAGGAAATATTATGCTAAATAGTGTCATTTTGAAAAGCTCCTTCTCATCAGTTGATACCTTAGCAGAAACTAAATAAAGTGAGACTTTTGCTAAATAAATAGCTGGAGGAAAGATGACCTGGGTAGAAAGATGATTCTACAAATATTTATTGAGCACCAACAAAGTGGAGTGACCCCTTTACTACAGCGTTATGGAAATAATGTTTACAATAATTATACTGTTGTATAACTAAGCTTGTGATCTAGTAAAAGAGATAATATACACCATGTAAAGTTATTTGTTATCACAAATTACTGGATAAACTCAGTGAGAAAAATTTCAGACTACAGCATTTCTACAGAACACTTTTCTACATAGCATCTTATGGAAAGTTCCAAACTTTGAGGAGTCAGTCCCAAAAAGAAAGACTTGTATCTTGTTCACCACTGAAGCTGAGGACACACTGTTCTCACTAATTTATATCCTAATGAGCTTTGTTGGATGGATGCATGGATGACTGGATGGATGGATGGATGGATGGATGCATGGCTGGATGGACAGATGGACACACGAGAGAGACATGCCTATGTCTTTAAAAATGTATTATGTTGGATGGGGAGGAAGTAATCAAGTATTGACATTAGAAAAATAGTAAAAATGGTAGAGAGCATATACTAGGTAGAAATGATACTATGTGAGGAATAGAATTTAAGAAAAAGCTTAATCTGAAATTCAATGATATCCATGATTTGATCTTTAAATATTACTAGTAAATCAGGACTATAATTAAGGCCAAAATAAATTTATATATTTTGAATCCTATCAAACATATTTATGACTATAACAATGCAGCAACAGGACTATTGTTTGATAGTCTTCATAATTTTCTCATTTTTTAAATATATATAACATGACCTAAGCGCTTATTTTTCAATTCTACCAATGTAATACAATCCCTTCATATTCATTTTAATCAATGCATAAGAAATGACAATGGAAATAATAAAATAAATAAGACATTATATTGGACTACTTTCCAGGTACTCTTGACAATACTAATGTGATCTTTAAATGCATTTAAGTTAATTATAGAAAGTCAGAGTATTACTTATAGTTTAAAATATGCATTTATGATTATAGACATTTTACATATAAAATTCACCTTTCACTGATTTAATATTATCATTAATTTTAGGTTGTATTGTCTACAAGCAAAAATAAATTTTATTTCCTTAAGTAAATACAATTATAAATACTTGCAATAAAAACTAGTAAATGCAATTTTTTTTTTGTTATTTCTTTCACTAAATTAATTTTATTTCAAATGAAATCTTTTAAAATGACTCAAATATATTTGATGAGAGCTACTACAATATTTGCAATCAAATGTTCTTAAAATATTGGAAAAAATAAAACTTAAAATGAATAAATATAATCAGAGCCTGAGAAATTACCAGCTGTTACTCAAAACGTATTTAATAAATCTGCTGGGGTTACACTATTTTGAATTGTTTCTTAAACATTGGACAAGAATAATATTAAAATGAAATATCAACTATTTAGAAACTTTCTTTATTTGGAGGTGGGAAAGCTTCACTGTCCAAGAATTAGGTAACAGTTTAGAGGATTTGGTTCGAAGAACATAGTGAGATCACATTTGTGAAATTCTATGGTCACTGTTGTATAACTAAGTAGTTTAGTATTCTAGCTGATTCTGGTTCTGCCTTGCAAATCAGTGTACAGCTGGGAATTGCAGCATATCGGATATTTTGGGCAAATTTCTTCCCCATATTTTAACTGACAGTATAAGATAAAGACTGTCATCGGTATGTCATGCTAGATTGGAAGTATCTATTGTTCCCAGCACAGACAAGACAAGCTAGTCTTCATGTTAAAAAACACTTAATCTCTGCAGGAGACTGTGTTCCTTCTCTTCATGTTATAAATTATTTTGCATTTTCATTTATAGAATCTGGCATCCATAAGCTCTAAAATGAGCATCATAAAGTCTACACAATTTTTAGCTAAGAGAACTTTGAATAAATGAGTATTACTTCATGCAGCATTTGAATGGTATGCTTTTTAATGTAATATATTTCTTTTAAATGACTTTGAGAACGAAATTATTTGAAGTTAAAAATGTTCATTGTGGCTTTAAATAGAATTCTTCGAAGTTGGTACATCAACTTTTTTAAATCAAATTAATAACATTACAGGAGAGCCAGCTAATGAACTTACCCAATATTAAAACAAACAACCACTAAATTCTAATTGCTTAGTGTTATCACAGTTTTGAAATGAAAGATAATTCAGTTGATTTTTTCCCAAAGCAATTTATAAGAAAATGCATAGTTTTTCCTCAGTAATGCTAAAAATGATACTTTCAAAAGCTTATAATAATCAAATGACAATACATTTGCTAAAATATAAAATAATAACTGAGTTAGAAAGATTTTATTTTAAAAAATAATACATAAAATTCTTGGGAAATTTGGATCTGAAATGCAGCTATCTACTACACACACACACACAAAGCATGCTTATTTAATGTGGAAAATAGTATTAATTAATTGAATTTGCCCTATAACTTTATTTGCACTTGCATAATAAAAGCAATTGGATTCTGATATTTTGGGACAAAAAAACTGCAATATTTCTTGCACTGTGATTTAATGTGCATGAAGGCTTCAGATTTTATTTCAATTAACTATAAAATGACATCAAAAATCTGACATAAGAAGAATATGAGCATAATTGAAATAAGGTATTATTTTCTTTGAATGTATTCAATTAAGGTCATTATATTTCTTTTATTGAGTATAAAAAGGATGATTGAAAAGTAACATAGAAATGCTTGTGATCATAGAAAAGACATCAAAATTCATAGGTGATGAGAAAGTAATGACAGAGGGTAGAAAAAAAATCAAATCTCAATTTTGCTGTTTTACTTAAAGATTGAAATCCTGAAAATTTTCGTTGAACATGAATCTGCCTCTCACAGTTTTGAAAGCATTTGACATCTTCTGTGACTCAAAGTGCATCAACAGTAAAAATATTGTTCCCAAATAAAACACATATCTGATTCTTTGATATAAGGCAATAGATGACCTAAACATATTGCAACATAAACTAGTGACTTTTAAAATACATAAATAAGTTCTGTGAAGAAATTGAAATGAATCACTGTCCAAAATATACTCTAATAACATCTAATAGTGCAAAATATTTTGTTCTTTTAATACAGAAAAGAGTTGTCTAAATTTTGAAATTCAGATTGAAGTTACCTAAACTTTAGACACATTGTGCAAAACATGAAAGTTCACTGATACAGGATATTCTTAATAAAGAGGGATAATTTATCTTAGTAATTTTATCTTTCTCATATCATATCTAATCGTTAGTAATAGCTACTAATGTCAACTATAAATAAAAATAAAAACAAAGCACATCTTTATCAAGCACCTTTATGGAAATGTTCATGTGCAGAAGTTGGAGGTTTAATATCTTCTTTATTATAATGTTGTGGTGTTTTTTTTGTTTAATTACAGATTGAAAGATATGAGAAAATATTTCGATATACTAGTAAGCATACACTAAGTGTATGTCTACTACATTTAAAAATTTTTTTAACATTCAAAAATTAAAGAGAAAAAATTTCATTGCTATATTTATTTTGTATAATTATTTTCAAGTCAAATAGTCTAGTGTGAGCAGCAGAGCAGAAAATCTTTGATCTGTGTATACAGAAGTCGAGTACTTTCATGGTGATTCATCCTCCCTCCATCCCTCTCCCCACCCCTTCGTTTACCAGCCAATACATATTTTACAATCATCTGTGTATCACACACTGTCCTTTCTTCTACAAAGGGGTAAGGCAAGGTCCTGATTCTGAAAAGACAGTAGTCCAGAATAGGAAATAAAGATATAAAAGCATGTTATAGTATTACTATATCAATATAGATATAGTCGAGTTAGAGCAATGAGAATATTCTCAATTGCAAAAAAGCGTAACTCATTTTTAATCTGTAGAGCTTACCTAATAAGCAGCATGAGAAAAAGTACTGTATATGTTAACCTTTAGTGGTAGCAATAATAAGATTGACAATACCTTATTGAGAGCTCACTATGTGCTGAATTATCTTCTAGGCATTTAAATGCATTCTTATAACTCTATGAGTCAGGGATTCTTACTACATCCTTTCTTGCTATGGCAAGAGTACCACAGAGACATTGATATTCTAACTTTGTTAACAAGTTGACCTGAGAGCTGAACTCAAGCAATCTGGCTTCAGAGCCAATGTGCTGAAATTAATACACAGCACAGAGTAACTTTGCACAGTCTCTATAAACAGAAAACAAATGAAAATTTTCTTTACATTTCTCAAAGTTAGGAGAAACAACAACTCTTTTTGCAAGGAGGGAAATATTCAAACTACTAATCTCAGACTGGTAAAGATATATACCGCTGTAGAAAGATATCTATCCCATAATATCTTAGACATAAACATTAATGTAATCAATCAATGTATTGATCACTTGGCATATTCCAGGCATTATTTCAGACTCCCAAGATATACCAAGAAAAAAAAAAAAAGACAGAATTCTTGCCCCGAAGCTCATATTATGGGAAGTTCATATTACAGTTAGCTTGTGTTACAGCAAAAAAAAAAGAAAGTAGCTGACCATGTTCAAAATGATTATTTTTTTAATTGTATAAATATCCAAAGTATTGTGAGAGAATTGAAACAAAAACAGCAACCTCCACAAACAATAGACTAAATAGGATCTTTGTTAGTAACAATGACTTATGCTTACTAATAGTTTCCCATAATCTTGAAATGACTGTTAATTGCATGAACTCAATTGTCACCTCAGGTATTTCACACAGATAAAAAGCACTCTAAATCTTTGAAGTCCCAGATCTCTGAGCTTTAGCCTACAAATACCTTTTTTCACCTTTTATTCATCCCTATCAGCTAATCAGTCAAGTGTGTTAGATGCTGTGTCTCCACATTTGCAACTTATCTCCTGTTTTCACTTAGCAGTTGAATCATCACTCAAGACATCAAGAGCTCTCTACTCTGAACAAATAGAGCTAATATGGTTATATTGGATGACAAATTACATAAAAAGATTTATGTGCTTATAGAGCTAATTAGGTGACCAGATTTTCATAATTGAACAGTGATATGGTTCACAAACTGGAGGTTAAAATTAAGCTAGATTTAATAGATTTTTTTTAATTGTGCTTTAAAAACCCAAAGAATTAATGTGAGTTTGTTTGATTTGGGGCTTTCTTTCAGGCAACAAGGTATGCAAACTGCAGGTTGCCCTATGATTGTGGTGTTTATTACATCCCAACACTAATTTGTGCTACTCTACAGAGCCTCAGGTGACAATTATTTTTGAATTCATTAGTAAATGAAAGTCTGGTATGATGACAAAACCAGGAGAGCTGGGTGTGCTTTTCCTGGCTGCCTGAAGAATCCCTTTGGCTGTTAATAATATGTCACCTCTAATCTTTTTACCTATTTCTAAGATGTATTTTCATTAAACCTCATTTTATATTATATTTTAGATTCTGGCATAGAGTTTCTTTGTTTCTACTGTAATTTTGAGTGGCAGGATAGGTGATAAGAATAAAGTGATTGAACAGAGGGTTCACTTAGTTTGCAGAAAGAAGAATAAGCATCTCATTCTAGGTCATTTAATTGAAGGGAAGGAGGAAAACACTGCCAACTTTAAGTGAACCTTTCTTCAAAATTTCCAAAGATGCCAGTAAATCATGGAGAATGAATGATTGTGATGTCTTGTGACACAACAATGATTTCCTCTAACAGGCAAACAGATGAGGTAGGTGTTATTTTCTCCACAGAACAGAACATTTCAGGTAGGTCTTAGGGCAAAAGAAGCATCACAAGATGATATATGCGTGTGTGTGTGTGTGTGCGTGTGTGTGTGTGTAAACACACACACATATCATACACAAATATATGTGCATATATATGTACTTATGTATACATATGTGCTTATGTATACTTATGTATGCAGCTAACAGAAGCATAAAGTTTAGCAGCAATTATTTAATAGAATGCATATGCAAGAAAGTTTTGTGAGAAGCAGTATCTACTGCATAAAAAAGGCTCAGCTTGGGAGGCATGTGCCAAACAAGCCAATTTAAATTCATCCAGTCAGCAAGCAGGAATACCTGTCAGTTTGCAAGAGGATATTTTGATTTCCCTGGACTAACAATATTCTTCTGTTATAAATGACATTACTTAACTTGACATAACAAGACGCTTTAAACAGGCACTTAGAGGAAGAAGTATTTCTTTGATTAACTTGAGAAACGTGAAAGAAGGTAAGAGGCATAAAAAAAAAAAACCAACACTTAGAATAGCGCCTTGATATGAGCAACAAATTGACACACACAGGAATCACTGTGATGGAGAAAGTGGAGAAATGAAGACTGTCACTGTCTTAATCACCCCTCTGGCCTGTTGCAGGGTCAACTTTAGCTGTTTGTGGGTAAGTCTCATTCTGGACGAATTAAAAAAAAAAAAAAAAGAGATGAATTAAAACTGCCTTATTCAATAGCCCTATTAAAATTTTTTAAACATTTTAAAGAACAAAAGTTTTATAGATCATATTTGCTTTAAGTCTATTCTTTATTAATATCAATAATATTAAAAGTTAACATTTATTTAATGTTCACTAAGTCTCAGAATGCATGTATGTATAAATATAAACTCCTGTAATCTCAGCACTAACCATATCTTATTCAAAGGCTAATAAATCTAAGACCTACCGAGGTTGTTAAAAATCTTAAACCTTGCAATCGGTGTCTAGACTTTTCACTTTTAATCATCTTACTGGGGAAACATTCCTTCAAACTTTGGGACAAATCTGTTCTTCATGATTATTATCAAAAACTAATATGCATTATTCTAGTCACCTTTTTCTTGAAAACTTAATCTTTGAGCTGGAGATAAGCTTTACTTTCGACTTTCCTTATATTTCAATAAACTCTTCTCATTACTCAACACCAAAGGACTGCTGTTCACATTTGGAACTTCACCTTCTATGAGGAAAGCTCACAGTACTTCACAATTACTGGACATTATTTACTGCTAAATTACAATGGAATTCCTATGGCATCAAATATTATATTCACATTAAAGTCAAATGAGCTCATCATGATTAATGTAACTACAGTGAATGCCAAAGAAATTAATAGCAATTATCTGCTCATTGTAAAGGGTGGCTGATAATTAGTGCTATTACACAAAAAGGTGCATTTTAAGCAATTATCATCATACATTCGTTTAGTACCATTACAGTGTTGATCAAAATGAGTTCATTTGGCAATCATGCAGCCAGAACACGTAAGTCTGCCAAGAGAGTATGCAGTCTCACTTTGAGTTAAAACAACAACAACGAGGAACAATTACATTAAGCTTTGGAATTCTGTTTAAAGATATACATGTATATATATATATATATATATATATATATATGTATGTGTGTGTGTATTTATATATTGTTAACACAAGATCACAAAAAATATAATTTTTTTTAGTGTATTTGATATATCTACAAGGCAACAATCACACATTAAGATAAAAAATCAACAATAAACTCTAAAATATTTATATATTTTACTATTGATTTTGATAATAACTCATAGTTCCCTGTCATTTTAGATAGCAGTATCTGCTGTAAAGCTATGAGAAAGATGAGTATGTGTAACTTGTAAAATATAATAATAGTGGGGTATTCTAAACTTTTAAAGAAATGGGTTTAATCTAGGGATGAAGTTCATTTTCTTCTTTTTGACTTTGATCAAAATAAGTTGGATATTTATCTCTGTCTCTGTGACCTTTGTGGTGGACTAAAATGAGGATCTTATCTAGAAAGAAAAAGGGCATCTAGTTAGTCGATTGTTATAATTTCCTCAGAAATAGCGGTCTGTTAGACTGAAAGCATTGCAATCACTTTTATTTCAATTAGATATATTATTTTTTAAATTTTTATAAATAACGAATAATATAAAATCTGCTATTTAATGCTGTACTGCAGATATCTAGACTTGAACGAGGTAAATTCTAAATGGACAAAATTTTTAAATGTTCTTTTTTTGCATAATTTATAAACTTCCCCAAGTGGAATTATTATGCTAGAGAAATAATCTAGATTTTAGTTTTTAGTTTATTCAGTCCGCTATGCATCATAAAGAAAGGAAATGAAGCATTGTGGGTCATTTAAAAGTTAAAGTCTAAAGTTTGCAGGATTTAACACCCATGTCAGAATGCTGCTCATTTCCATGAATCTTCATCACAAGTGAAACACAAATGTTCCATTTGCTTTCCTCAAATTATTATTGAAAAAGGAAACTGTTGGTGGCACCACACAGACATGTATTTGCTGAGCAGCCTGATTCTTCAGGCACAATATTATTTCTAAATGTGACATGATCCTCAGTACTTCAATTTGAAAACTTCTAATGTCTTTTAAGACAGAAATGTTAGTAAGAGAATTCTGTACTTGATTGAAATGTTCTATTTGCTCTCATTTTAAATGATGAATTTGTTGTCTCTCTCAAGCAAAAGGGAAAAGGTTAATAATTGTACTACTCGTTTTCCTGAAAAATTCTTTTGATTAGAAAAAAAGTGAAATAAAATGCCCCAAAGGAAAATAAAATTGCATTTATTTATGTATTGTAGCAGAGTTTTAGGAGAATTTTGAGGTTGGGTGTGGGTGGAGGGTAGGTACATCCTTAAAAAGAAAATGAAGAAAGTTCTGTAACCACTAAGGTATAATAGCAGTACTTTACATTTCTATTTGAATAAACTGAAGGCAACTCGTAGTACTATATCTTTTATGTTTTGACTTATTACACTCTAAGTATTAATGATATATACAATATGAAGTGCTATAGAGTTGGGTGTGGAGAGTGAGTCCTGGAATCAGAATGCCCAAGACTCAAAGTTGATTCTGTCTCTTTCTGTAGGAACTTCAGGGAAGCTACTACATTACTCTATAACTCAGTTTCTCGTCTGTAAAAATGGGCAAAGTTCATAATAATTTTTTCCACTTCACAGGTTTCTATGAACTTTTCTAAGTGGAATTATGTTAGAGACATCAGCTAGACTGTGGTTTTTATTTAGCCCCCTCTGAATCATGAAAGTAAAGAAGTGAAGCATGGACCTTATTTAAAAGATAAAATCCTAAGGTTTATAGGATTTAATGGTTTCTTCAAATCTTTATTGGCAAAGGAAATCAGTCATTAGTACCAAGCAGACCTGTATTTGCTGAAATACAAAGTTCTCAGGGTAGTTCCTCAACATATCAACCAGAAAACATTGATCTTGATATACAACATGTGTAATGATGGCTCCTTTATAAATATTGCAAAGGAAAGGGTTTATCATGTTAGAAGAATGTCTTTTAAAAAACTTAAATAAGATAGTAACTTGAATAGTTAATTTACCATTCTGCTACAGTGACCCTTCTGGACTAAGATGATGAAATATTAAGTTTAGGAGCAATTTCATGCACACACTACACATTAATCTCAATTTTATTACTCAATGGTTGTCTAACCCATTGACCAGCAACTACAGCTTCTTGCCTAAATCCAGCTCACAGTCTGTTTTTTTGTTTTGTTTTGTTTTGTTTGTTTGGCTTTTCTTTCTTTGCTAAAATATTTTGTTGAAATGCAGCCACACTTATTTTAGATGTTGACAGTATCTATGACTGTTTTCTTTCAAACACTAAATTGAAATTCCACCCCCTCCTCCCCCTCCCCCACCACCCATCCGTGACAGAGAGCTTATGACTTGCAATATCTAAGATAATTATTATCTGGTCCTTTACAGAGAAAATTTGCCAGTACTTGAACTGTGTAGGTTCAAGTTGGGTGTACATATCAGATACATTGATATATCTAAACAATCAAAGATCACAGGACAAAATAAGTCTACCGAACAGTGCATTTCATTCATTTGATAAACACACACACACACACACAAACAAATGAAAAAAAAAGCAACAATAAAACATTCACTCTGAGTGGAAAAAAGGTAAGACCAATGGAGAGGCTAGTACTTGACTATGGTTGCTACATTTATATGACATAAATTAGCTTTTTTCTCCTTACCAAGTTATACTTTCAAATATCCTTTATAATTCTTTCTAATTGATTACAAATGGGTGAAGACATTTGCTTTTGTCATCTGACTCCATTGCTCTGCCAAGTATTTAATAATATTACCTAAACCCTCATGCATAGAAAGTATTTTGCCTATTTGTCTTCACAAAGTGACTGTTCTGTTTAGACTGTCGTTATTCATGTTTTATTTTTTATATTTTATGTTCATATGCAACTATGGCAAACTTAAAAATAGTCTGACAAACTTTATTTGTTTATATCATTTTTATTTGTAAGCCTACTTTTGTGAAATTTTATAGACAACAATATTTGAAAATTAATTCTGGCTGACTTTCAAGATTCGGAAATCTATTATGAATATAAACACAGCTTTCATTGAAAAGATATATTTCATTGCTAAAAGATTATATTTGAATATGAAAAAATAAAATATTCAATTCATTCCATCTTCTCTACGTGACAATACTTTTAAATGTTCTTTTGGCACAGAAATTGTATATGATTAAAAGGGAAATAATTTTCTAAAAAGTTTGTTTCCTTTTAGATTATTTTTCCTGTTATTCTCCTGATATTTTTCAATTAAATTTGCTTAAAAAATCTGTATATATATATATTTTTTTGCATACACTTTGGTCACATAGAATTTTTCAGATCTATTCTGAATGCATTATGCTTACATGTTTCTGCTTTAAATATCATGGAACAGTATATTCTGCCATTGATCCTGTCTTAATTTTTGTCCATCTTTGTTCAAAATAAAAACAAAAATAGGCATTTTAAATCTGCAGTGGAGGTGTGTCCTATTTAGATATGTGGCATATTGTGCATTATCAAAAGAAATAACTTGTGCTTTTTAAAAAGCATTTTCACATTGTCTAGGTCAGTGTGGGTTTAATAAATTGTGTATAGCTATCTTTAATATTCAAATAAAATTTTTACAACAGTTTAAATAATTAATGATTTTTTTTAGTAGAAGAGCAATTCTAGAGAAATTGAAAGTTAATCAGGACCAAGTGAAATAAAGTTTCTTTTGTGCAAGATCATTAAATTGGAGGCAGTAATAACAATGACCTCATTGGGTTGTTTTAAGGATTAAAGTTTATTCACAATAAAAGATGCATAGCACTTTTCATGCTAAATAGCAGATACTCAGTGGTATTAGTTGTGATGATGATGATGATGACAGAAAAAAACAGAGATGTCTGAGTAGAAACAATTTGTTGTTAAGGCTATTGCTTATAGTTAGCTTTTTGATAATTTTTCAATGAATTTATAACTCCTTAATCTGTGTCCTTAGGGTGATTCTACTAATTTTATAGGGATCTGCCAAAAATTAGTTATTGTTCTGTTAATCATTGCTAATAAGAACAGAGAATTTTTCTAGTTGTCCCATGAAAATTATACTAATTAGAAATGTCTGAATTTGTGCATCTCCTTGGAGATTAATTTATTCATCATAATCAGTTAATCACTTTTCTTTACATAATTAGATAGCTTCTGGTAGAGAGGAAGACCCTTTAGTTTTCTTACAATTAAAAAGACTACTTTAGCTGACACTAGTGAAAGTTGGAAGTCAGCTCAAGATCTTCTTAGCATGTAACATTCATAATTGCATGCAGATTAGTGCTGGTACAACTGTTGTCCCAAATAAGAAAAAGCTTCAAGAAATATTTAGGAACTAGCTCCTGAAAAAAGTAAAATGGTTTTATTGATGGATAATATTTTTCATTTAATGAATTATTCAGCAACTGATATTAGTAAATAGGATATTAGTAAATAGGATCAGTCTTTACTACTTACTTCATGTAATTTAACAAGATCCAGATTATCCTGAGACATCATTACTGTTGTATTATTTGATTCTTCAATAAGGAAAGAGAGAAGTGTGCTATTTATGAGTGTGTGTGTGTGTGTGTGTGTGTGTATTAAAGAAAAGAAAGGACAGAAGAAAGAAACATCTGTTTTGATTTTGGTTCTTCATGCTGATCTCGTTCACGAACATAGGTCCTGGGCTTTAGGTGGTCCGTACAACAGTGTCTCTGCAACCTGAGCTACCCTGGTATGTCCAAAGTCAGATATTTTAAAGGTCAATAAGTTCATTAATTTGAGCAATATAGAGTCAAAGATTAAAAATCAGGAAGAATACAATTGATATCAGCAAGCAATCATTATTTATGATTATAGAATAATCATGAGGAGTCACAGGAGGAGAGTATTCATTAATCCCAATTTTATTTTACCAAATAAATAAAATAGAAAAGCATCATCTCTGAAAAACTCATTTATAAAACCACTAAAAATGTATTTCAGAAAAAAAGAAAATTTATCATGATATTTTCCCAAGAATTTCAAACAGATAGAATAATAAAATATAATTAGTCAAAAATTAAATTCTAGGCAATTTCATTCACTAGTAAGTTATATACATAAATTGAAAAATGTATTCAATAAGTAGCTTCTTTGGTATTATTAATTCTTATATATATTAACAAATTTGTAGAGATAGTGTGTATATATATCCTCCATTTTAATCTAATTACATGTATTTCCGCCATTTCAAGAAGCTTTCAACTTTTAAATTTATTGATTTGTATTCAAGAAGTCTAATTATTTAAAATAAGTTTATTTCTTATAATTTGTAGGAATCATGATATTTATATTATTCTTATTCAAGGAAAAAGAGCAGGGTGTATAAACTGGAATGTAATAATTATTTTATAATTCGATCTCTGATTATTGAATTTGTAGATAATCATTTATCACCTAGGCACTTTAGAGTAAACTAGTAGCTTGTGTAAAAATCACAAAATGAAACTTATTGTAGTTCTGCTATTTTATGGTGTCTTAGGTCATTCTCTATTTGCATCTAAAGGAAAATACTAACATTTTTCTGTGGAAGAGATGCTGGCAGGGAGCTTTACAGCACCCCAGCAGCTCCAGAACAGCAGTGACGGCTTTGAGGAGATCTAATGAATCACTTGCATTTGAGTGTCTAAAGGTTGGTCTGGAAGGGCAGGTATGACAGTGGCAGCAGAAAGATGGCAGCTAAAGCAGCCAGCAAGACCAGCAGGGTAGTGAGCTCCGCCTTGAGTCCTAGAGAGGGAAGAGTAAAGATTGCAGATGACACACATACTTGGCTTGTGTTAGGCTCAAAGAGAAGGACTGAGGTCTGGATCTCAGTCCTGACAGGGATTAGAAGCCTAGCAGGGAGCACAAAAGAAGGGACTGTACTCCTTCTTTCCCATCTCTTGGGACCATGATCCAACAGAGATGAATTTCAACACCTCCATGAATAACCTGTATGGCCCAATTCTGGGAGCCCTGAGAAGAGGGTTGACGTTGGTGACACCCATATTAGCAAGCTCCCCAACCTTTGCAGACCATAATAACAGCCATAGCCTCCGTCCCATGTGCCTGTCTCCTATCCAAACCATCATTTACCTTTGTGACTCAGCAAAAGAACTTTATGATGGAAACTTTCAAAGACAAAAAAATATATAAATAAAACCAGAAAGCCATCTGCCAATAAAAAAAAAAAAAGAAAGCAACTCAGTTACAAAGTTTCCATGGAGGGAAAAAATTAAAAAAGGAATTTAAGTTACTTCTAAAGATCATAGTATTATTACGTCACAAAGAGATGACACCTAATCAAAACCAATTTTGAAGAAATGGAGGATGATTTTTTTTAGTGGAAAAAAAAATCTGAAAGAGCCAACATAATAAAACTCAAAGAGAATGATCAAAAATAACTCAGAAAATAAACATGAAATTAGTAAAAGAAGATACAGGAAAACAAATAAGCAAACTCAAAAATAAAATCATTAAGATTAAGATAGAAAATATACTTTTATAAAAGCAAATAATAGGGATTCAGGAGTGAAAAATACAACAAAAACGAGAGTAATATATAAAGCCATGGAGATCAAATTGATCAAATGAAATGAAAGGATCTGTGAACTGGAGGATAGAAATGTAGAAAGACATCAAAAAGAAGATAAATTAGAGAAAAATAAGTAGAGAAAATCTCAGAGAGCTTTTTGACTCCATTAAGAATGACAATGTAAGAATAAAGTTATAGAAGGTGAAGAGAGAAGGGAACAAAACTCAAGACAAAGAAAAAATAGTGAAGATGGCCAGGATCTAAAAAGCAAGTAACACGTACAGTTATTTTCATCAGACTACCATTAGACTTCTCAGTAGGAATTCTACTGATCAAGAGAAATTAAATCAACAGACTGCACAATAAAAACTGCCATTTAAGAATACTATATATCATGCAAAATATTTTCTCAGATGAAGGATAAACAAGTAAATGTTTTCCCTCACAAACAAAACCTGAAGGCATTTTCAATTGAGAAGTAACCAATAGCCTTAAATGATAAACTAGATGAGATGATTTAATAATTATTTATGGAAACATATAGACAATAGACTATACTTTCTTTTCAATTGATCATGGAATATGCTCAAGAATAGAACACAGGTTGGGGCACAAATCAAGTCTCAATAAATTTATAAATATTAAAATCATTACTAACATCTGTTCAAATCAGAGTGGCATGAATGCAACAATAAGCCAAAAGAAAAATGAGGGAAAAATCACAAAGGAGTGCATATAATCAACATGTTGCTGAACAAATATTAGGTCAATGAGGAAATCAAAGGTAAAATTTAAAAATTCATGAGTCAAGTAAATATGCAGACATGACATGAAAGAACCCCGGGTATGCAGTAAAAGCATCCCACAAAAGGGAATTTGTATTAATACCATCTGATCTCAGAAAACAAAAAGAATCACATATAAAATCTAATCCTCCACCTTAAGTAACTATACAAAAAAATAAAGAAAAAGTAGATTAATAGCAGGAATAAAATGATACAATTAAAAATATATATATATAAAAATTTAAAAGCTATTAAAAAAAGCACAGCGAAACCAAAAGCTGATTCTTTCAAAGAATAAACAAAATAGAAACACACTGACTAAACTTGCCAAGATGGAGAGGAAGAAAACATAATTAAATAAAATCAAAATGAAGGTGCAGAAATTGCAATAATACTCCAGAAACACAGAGGACCAAAAGAAAATGCCATGTGCATCTTTATGACAACTAGTTGGATAACCCAAAATAAAAGTTACATTCTCGAAAACATAATATTCCAAGACTGTCAAAAAAAAAAAAAAATAGAAAACTTGGTCAATCACAAGAAAGGAAATAAAACAGCAATAAAAAAATCTTCCAAAGAAACAAAATCATACTAAATGGGAAATAAATAAAACATTTTTCTCTAAGATCAGGAACAATACAAGGATGTTCATTCTCTGCACCGCTATTTAATATAATGTTGGAAGTCCTGGTCAGAGCAATTAGATATTGAAAGGACATATAAGTCACCAAAATTTGAAAGGAAGAAGTGAAACTATCACTATTTTCAGATGATATGGAGATATACAGAGAGAACCTGAAAAATTCCACAATACCTACCAGAAACAATAAACAATACAATAAACTGGCAGCCTACAAAATTAATTTTCGAAAATATGCTGCATTTTTTTAATGCAAATAACGAGCTTGCAAAAACAGAACACAAGAAAACCTCCATTTTCAATTGCATGAAAAGAATGATATAACTTGTAATAAACTTAACCAAGGAAGTGAAAAACCTATATTCTGAAAACTACAAGACATTGTAAAAAAGAAATAGAAGACACAAAAACTGGAATTCCAGAACTGGAAGAATTAACATTGTTAAATTAGCCATATAACCTAAAAAGAAATATACAGACTTAATGCAATCTTCACTGAAATCCGAAAGACATTCTTCAAAGAAATAGAGAAAAAAATCCTGAAGTTTATTTGGAACTACAAGAAATCTCAAATAGTAAAAACAATCCTGAGGAATAAGAAGAAAAATGGAGATGTCATGTTCCCTGAATTCAATGTATATTACAAAGCAATTGTCATCAAGTCAGAATGTTACTGGAATAATAAAAAAAACAAAAGACAAACAGATAAATGGGATAGAATTGAGAGCCCAGAAACAAACCAAACATATATGAACTGTTAATTTATGACAAAAGAGTCATGGGCATTCAATCAGGTAAGGAAGAGGTCTTGAATACATGGTGTTGGGAAAACTGAGCGGTTACATGCAAAATGTCGAAATTAAATCACTACTGAACACCATACACAAAAATTAATTGAAAAAGGATTAAAGATTTAGATTTAAGACCTAAAATCATAAAAATACATCCTTGACATTAACCTAAGAGATAGATGCCTTTGGGAATTAGATTCCAAAGTCAAGGGAAATAAAATTGAAAATAAGCAAATGCGTTTATGTAAGACTAAAACGTTCTGCACAAAAAAAGAAACTGTCATTAAAACAATATTTTCTCCTGAATAGGAGAAGATATTTGCACATCATACATCTGACAAAGGATTAAAATAAAGAATATATAAATAACTGAAACTCAATAATGGAAAGCAAATAATCCAATAAAAATGAACAAAATATCTGAACAGACACTTTTCCAAAGATAACACGCAGATGGCCAATAAGCACATGAAAAGATCTTCTGATTTTCTTATTATTAGCCAAACACAAATCAAAATAACAATGAGATATCACTTCACACTTGTGATAATGACTATTATCAAAAAGACTAGAAAAAACAAGTGTTGGAGAGGATGTGAAGAATGGAGAACTCATACTGTTGGAAGGAATGTAAAATGGTGTAACCATTAAGGAAAGCAAGATAAAGATTTCTAAAAAAATGAGAATTGAAATCCTGTATGATCCAGTTATTTTTCTGCTGGGTATTTACCCTAAAAACACAACACAAGTTCACAGATATATATGTACTCCCATGTTCATTGCAACATTATTTACAATAGCCAAGAGAGAGAAAAAACCTAAGTGCCCATCTACTAATAAATAGATAAATATGTGCTACACACACACACACACACACACACACACATACAATAGATACTACTCAGCTCTCAAAAAGACAAAATCCTGCTATTTGCAGCAACTGGATGAACCTGGAAGGTTGTGCTTAGAGTCACTGAGAGAGACATTGTATGGCATTATTCATATGTGTTATCTAGATAAACCAAGTAAACATACAAACTATCAAAAATAGACTTTCAATCAGTAAGGGCAAATTAAAGGTTGTAGGAAGAGAAGAGAATCAGGCAAATCAGATAGAGTAAATTAGTTATTTAGTGAAGAAAGAACTGAAACTATCGTCAATTGAGTTTAATAAATACATATGTAGGTGAATCTACAAAATATATGATGCACACCTTAAATGTATATGATGTTATAATGCAATGTTAGTTTCAATAAATAAATAAATATAGCATAAAATCATGAGCTAAAAATAAAAAAATATTCTAACAATGCTATAAAAGACCAATATGCCAGATATGCTTTATACATGATTATATACCTTTATTTACAAAATGCATTGTGCAAAACAAGTGTACATCAGTTTGTGTTATGGAAATACCAAATTTTTTCAATGATAGGAGAAATTTCAGATCAACTGTGGTATGTAAAAATTTTAAGGACTATCAAATAGAGTATTGGTGAGGTTTAAATATATAGATTGCCAGAATCCAGAGAATATTTGAAGTCAGATTAAAATACATTAAATAAATTAAAATACATTAAAAATACTAGATATTTCAAATAAATTATCATCAATTAATGGACAAGGCTGAAGTATGATGATAGGAGGTAATAATAAAACTCTAATTTGAGAGAAAAAAAATTTTTCTCATTTCTATCAATACACATTTCTACCATATCTGTTCATTGTCACCACAGATACCTGTAGTAACTGAAGCTAGAACATTTGTTCTTATCTGAAGTGCAGGTGGCTCACACTGGAAACTCTATGTCCATTCATATGGTCACACACCTGTCACAATGATTATTATGTTCATTAAAGATGTATTGAGCACCTGTTTTATGGTGGAAGATATGGCAAAAGATAATGCTAACCTCAGCCATGTGAGAATTCAACTTATAGCAAGAAGACTTGCAATCACATTTTGATGATGCAGCATTATATTATTTGTACAAGATTTTGACTGCAAAAGGAGCCAAATGATGGGATTCGGTTAATCTGGCATGGATATATCTGGGAAACTTAGATACAAGTGGTTCCATTTTTAAGTAGATAGTAAATAATAGATGATAGGGGTTTGTTAACCAGACAAGGTGATAGAAAGAAGATTCTAGAAATAAGCTAAATCTCTCTCTCTCTCGTGTTTGTGTGTGTGTGAGAGAAAGAACATGAGAGAGAGAGATCCAGAAAATGAGAGGAATAAAAGATGAGTTGAAAATAAATTTTGACAGCATTTTAATATAGTTTGGGGGCTTTTTTCTGTAAATAAATGCTTATCCATTGACTGTTTTATAGTTCATGCTCAAAGTTGCTTTAGAAGGATCACTTTGATAGAATTGAGTTTGACAGGTTAGAAAGATACTGGAAAACAGAGATTTTATCTCCTCTACTATTTTTATCTCAGTGAATACGAATGTCAATATACTAGTTCAAACAAGAAGCCAGAAGTCATTTTGGTTCTTCTCTCTCCATCACCAAGCTCTGACTTATTTTTGCCCTGAAATTCAAATTCTCTGTACTTAGACAAGAGACTCAATAGAAGACAATTATTTATCACCTGTGATACATTAATGATCACCTAATTGAGATTCATGTCTTCATTCTTATCTTTTGTCTTTCTTATAACTCACTCTTCCAAACAACCACAGAGATGTTGCTAAAAAAATTAGTCAGAAGAAAATTTTTATTATTCTTGCAACACTTGTAACAAAGCTCAAAATCCTTACTTTTTCATATAAAGGACTTAATGATCTGGTAGTTAAATAAATTCTTGTCTTAGATTGCTATCTCCTTTTACTCTCTTAGGAGATCTGTGTTTTTTGATAAGCAATATAGAAATTATCACGTTGCATTCAATGTTTTGAATTTTTCTTACTTGCTTGAATCATCAAATAAAATAGCTGTCAAAATGAAGTGATTTGTCTATATAATTGTAACCAGAACCTAAAAGTATACATGAAGCATAGTAATGAATATTTTTTGAAGTCAGGAAGTGACCAGGAAAAAGATAAATGATTATACTTAAAGTTAAAAATATTGTTAGTGAGAATTAGGAATAATATTCACAAACTTTGTGATTTAAGTCTTAGTTATTAAGACGATTTCAATGTTTCAATCTATTCAGATTGGTTGAAAAAAGTCCCATGGTTTGTCAATAAGATGTATTATAATGAATAGAATATGAATGATTCTAAACTATTGTCTATTCTTAGAATCCTTTCTTCAGAATGTGTTGCTTAACTAACAGATACTATTAAGTGTGATGAATCATGAAGATGTAGAGGAAGCAGAGCCAAAAGAAGAGAATAATTCATTCTATGGATAGCATTTCAAAACTGCCTCAAACTGTTATGAAGCTTAATCTCCCAAGGACTATTCAACGTAGTTAAGTCAATAAAATCTTATTTTTGCTTTTACATCAATTTAAATGAAGTCTCATGTACCTTTCAATGTCAGGAGGTCTCATGTAAGGTTAATGGTTTCAATAATATTTAACTTGTTTTTCACACTTTCACAGTAAACCATTTTCTGCAGTTTTACTCTCCCTTCCTTTCCTTCTCTGCTCCTTCCTTCCTTCATTTGTTTGCTAATTCACCATATCTATTTTCCACTGAATATTAGCATGGCATTGTTGTAAGTACTGAGGAGGTTACAGAGATGTCTCAGTCATCAATTTGACCAGTATCCAATTTAGGGGAGTACAAAAACATTTATATTTCATAACTCTACAAATATAAGTAGGTTTATATGAAAAAAATAATTCGAGGTAGATGGAATAGAAAAACCAGGGAGACAACAGCTTTATTATGGAATTTGAAGAATAGGTATGCTCATAATGTTATAAAAAAAAAAAAAAGAAGGTGTTTCAGGCAAATAAAAAACAGTATAAAAAGTCATGTAGCAAGAAGAATGGAATCAGTTTGAGAAAAGCAATTATTTAACTTCACCTGCTTTGGATGGAATTTTATGTGAGCTTAAAAGTCTTCATAGTAGTACATCCAGAAAAAGGCAAAAGGTTTGACCTTTTCAACCCTCTGGATGCTGTCCATTAATAAGGCTTTATGTGAACAGGAGATTCAGAAACAAGAAATTGTCTGTGGTTTAAAATGATTTTTCCTTGGAAACAATTCTTCAGTGTGGGTAGATCATCATTCCTTGATCCCACTGACTACATATTTTTAAATGAGAACCTCATTTTGAGCTTTTGAAATAGTGGTGACCTGATTTCTCTGCCAAGTATGTCTACTTTACACATCCAGAAATCTCTCTCGCTTCATTCAGTTCACAAGGAAAGACATAATACAACCACTGTATAATAAGGATGCTACCATGAGCATTAGGCAATTTGGAAATTATTTGAAGTTAATCCCACAGGAAGCAACCTAGTGTGTGACTTTGCAAAATCACTCCATTTGGAGAATTTATTTTAAATCGTTTTACTTCCTAGTCACATAGAAAATGTAATGTGTTTGGTATACAGCACACTACTTCATCAAATAAAGTGGTGAGTCTGAGTAATAGAGGTATAAAAGGGTGTGTTCAGAGGAGCATCAAACCTTATAGTTGGCAATATTTAATATCTAGAAATCACAGAAGTATTGATTCTGTGATGAGTCTTAAATGTCACTCCTGACTTCTACTTGAATACATTCAGTAGCTGTTTCCCATGGTTCTTGTTTCTAGAAATTAAAAATTCAGCTTTCATAGTAAGACTACTCATATTTCAAGTTTTTTACAACTGTACATCACAGCGACTCAGTGTCTAGAGCTCCTGAAGATGACTGTGGTGTGTGGTGACTTCACACCAGCAAGCAATTTCTAGTTACCAGTAGGGTGTCCAATAATTCAACTCGATTACAACATTATCTATCTGAAGATGGTATCAGATTCCATAGGTTAAGGGCTCATTCTCCAAGACCACCCTACATTTCAAACATTGACCTCAAGCCCGGGCATTTTCTACCATCTGACTACAAACTGGAGCTTACCAGGACCCCTTTTTAGTCTACAGTTACCGGTCTTAAGCCCAGGTTAGTACCTGTGCATCTAATCTACTGATTATAAATCAAAGATCCCAAGGACACACCCAGTAGGTTCAATTAATTTGCTAGTACAGCACACAGAATTCAGTAAATCTACTTACTCACTAGATCACCAATTTATTACACAAGATATAACTCAGGAATAGTCAGATGGAAGAGATACACAGGAAAAGGCACAGGGAAAAGGTATACAGCTGCCATGTTCTCTCTAGTCATACCATTTTCCCCACATCTCCACATGTTCATAAAACCTTCCATGTCCCTTACTTTTGAGTCTTTGTGGAGGCTTTATTATACAGACATGATTGATGAACTCATTAGCCATTGGAAACAACTCAACCTCCAGCCCATCTCTTCTCAGAGTTTAGGTGTTTGGATGAGAAGTTCCAACCCTCTAATCACAGGATTGTTACCCTAGGGGTCTGACTAAATCCAGAGGTTCTTTGCCAAAAGTCATCCATTAGAATAATAGGAGATACCTTTAACAATCTCACACTTAGCAAAGTCCAAGGCTTATGAGCACTCATAATCAGGAACTATGGAGAATGATCAAATATATAAAAGAAATGTATTTTTTCCTCTGAGTGACCATAATATATTATTTTTGTAATTCACAATATTACATACAGTATAATAAGCACAGATGTAGAGTGTTTCCATCCTTGCAGAAATTTTGCTTGATAGTTCTGTCCTGTAATAACCCAATAAATACTTCAAAATACTGTGGAAACATGGAAGTCACCATCCACCAAGGGAGTTGCCTTCATTTTGGGAGTAATTTCCCTTTTTCACAAATAGAATTTGTCTCCCTCATGCTTATTACCCTTCAGTCCTAATTGACACCTTAGGGATATCTAAATTAAAACCATCTTTTATTTGTCAGAACTTTCTGAAACCAATATTCTTAGATATTGAGTATCATACATTTCTACTAATTCAATCTCTTTTAGACAAGAAATACAAAAAGAGGAAGCATAAACGAACAATTCCTGACAATTAAGGGATAAAAATCTAATAGAAACCTAGTAATAATTCTCATTATTTTATCACAATAATTTGTACATATTTGGCAATAAATACCTTCAAATCAAGTGCCTTTTGTAAAGGATAAGTTATATCTGCAGAAACAATGGTCTGTATTAGATTGAAATATAATTATGGTTTTGTTAAATAAATTTAAAACATTCATAAGCTAACACCTATTTTGTCATTAGTGTCTAGCATAGTGAACAATATTTAATGGACACTCAGTACATGTTGAATGAATTAAATTAACATGGTAATAAAGTAATAGAAATGGTTAACTGATTATATTGTAATCTGCATTTAACATGCCAGAAAAATCAAGACCTGAGAGTTCAAGTTCAAATTCATATTCCAGTTGCAGTAGGAAGGCTTCAGTAATCTCAAAACTTGGAGTTCCTAAAATGTATTAAATGACGCACATTATAGTAGTGACTTCTATCAGATTTCAATAGAATTGTTGTGAGTTAAAAATATCACCCTCATAAATTACTACATCCCCTGTGATTCCTAGGTCTAACTTGCCCAACATTTTCACTTGACTCAAAATTGAATCTTGAGTATCGCTGTTTATTTCATAATGAATAACTTTACCTTGGAGTTTATTTTAGATATTTTAAGACTGAAATAAAGCACTACATTACCTTTCAAGACAAGTATTACTCAGATACTATTTTATCCCCCTGTGAAAAAATAAGTCATGATAAATTTTATACTATTATTTTAAGAAAAATTTTATTTAATTGTTTGGATTTTACCCAGAAGTAAGCATTGTGAAGGGGAACTATGTACAATTAACAGCTCAATTATCAATAGACTATATGCAATGATGGACTACTACAACTTGGCCAATTAATAGAATATTTATGATATTTTGTTTTGTAGGTTTTCAACAATCATGCAGAACACAGGGTCTCCTCTCTCCCTTATTCTCTCTCTCTCTCTCTCTCTCTCTCACTTGCTCTCTGTCTCTTTCCCTGTCTCTCTCTCTCTCATTGTCTCTCTCTCCCTCATTGTCTCTCTCTCTCTCATTTCACATATTTCTACCAACTCTGATAGTGTTATTTTTGGTACCCTGAACTTTGAAATTTGAGCTGACTAGAATGCACTGAGATTTGGAAGTAAATCTATCAATTTTACTACAACTGGCATAAAATACTAGCTCTAGGAAACTCACTATAAATGAAATGTTTTGTAATTATGAGGAGTAAGAGTACTTGTACGGTGAAGGATAGAACTGGATTATCGATGGTAAACTTAAGCATTATATATAGATGTTGATTTGTGATGATGCACACCTGAAACATATAATGTTATGAACCAATATCCCTTTAATAAATTTAAAAATATGAGTACTTGAGATAGTGCTTTTATATTTAAATGCACATAAAAGAGTAGCTTTTTGTTAATAAAAACTTGAGTAAACTGTATGAACAAAGAAAATATCAAAGCTGTTTTTAAAAAATGGTCCTCAAAAATAAATGCATATTGTAAATGTCATGAATATATTCCACGAATAAATTTGTATTGCATAGCATATAGAATTCCTTATTTTTAGACAACCGTTGTGTTTTAGCTAAAAATGTTAATAGATGTTTTGTTCTTCCTTTGTACATATGTGAATCTATATGTGTTTATATCATAAATTTCAGAATTTTAATTTAACTCTTTAAGAGATAGGATAGTTCACTGTTTTTAGATTTATAAATTTCATCTAAACCTGTATTACTCCGAAGAGAAGTTTTTTCTGATCTCAAATCTATACTATGGATTTCTAACTAGCAGAATACCAGGTATTAAATAAAGAGTTTCTGAGCTGGTGTGAATTAAATTTTAGAATATATAATTTTTGTTGACATATTTTTATGCAAGAAAATATATGGATATTTATAATAAAAGTATGAATGTCTTAAATATACACATTTGTTTCAATTAATTCTATATTACAGCATTAAATAACACACAATTGATTATAAAGTTTTTTCGGTACTCACTTTTTATTATTAATCCAGCATGACTTAATAAGGGAATGGTAGTTAAATTAATTACACGAACATTCATTCTCAGCTAACATTGATTGTTACTCTGACATCAAACAAAATTCTATTTCCAAAGTTACTTCAATAAAACTATTCACTTTGGTGATTATTATTGCAATATGTTAACAGACTTAGCTTAGAAAATGAACTTATGAAGAGAGTGGAAAACACACATACAATTTCTCATTTGATTAATTCTCAAAACTGTTTTTTCATAATTATCCATACTTTACTTAAAAAATAATTTTAGTTGAGTAGGAGTTTTCTGGTGAAGCCAGAACATTTTCAGTAAAAAGCTGTGACAAGCTGAAATTTAGAAGCAATTCTTATTGTACAAACATGTCCTGTGTTAAAATGACCACTGTCATTTCTAATCTTTACAAGGTCAAAGATTTGAGGCTAGGCTACATACTCCACATTTAAAAAGTGATTTTTTTTTTCCTGTGAGTGGTGCAGAGCGATTGAAGGTGAGTTGGGGGGAGGGTGATGTGTTAATATTCACCATTAACATGGTGGTGAACAAGGGTACAAGAAGAAGGACATAAGATTCTACTTAAAACATGTACAGAGTGACTCGGAGTTTGGGACAGTCAGTAAAGAAGAAATTGAGGTTAGAAAAGACTGGGAGGCACTTTGCTGTCTTCCATTAAAGTTGTGTGCAAACATGCAGGGTAAGAAAACTTAAACTTGGAAAAGAAAAATCATGATCCAAGAAGCATCAGCATCACCACCAACAGAAGTTTTAGCAACAACTGAAACCACCACCACCACCACCACTATCAATACCTGAGAATGGTCAAGAAGTCAGCAGCCATATCTTATATCGCTTATATTACTCCGTGCCTTAAGGAAGATGTTCTTTCTTAGAGATTTCAATTTTAGCATATCTTTAAAAAAAGCATGTAAATTTGCCTCCATCTTTTTCTTGGGTAAGGACAGTCCAGGAATGACCCTTTGTGTCTATGAGGTTGTTATTCACAGTTTTTGTTGATAGGCCTAGTACAATCTTGGGAACAGGGTTGTTGTATGCTGAACTCAGACAGTAACTCCTAGCCTTGACTATCTTAGCCTTGTTGTGTATTCGTGTGTGTGTGTGTGTGTGTATACCATGTCTAATTGTCACTGATATCTTTGAAGTTTTTCTCAGGTATGGAACAGTAATGCAGCATCAACCTCTTAAAGTACATTTCAGACCTTAAAAAAAAGTACAAAGTTATGGATGATAAATGAAAGGTCCTAGAAACCCAGAAAAGGCATGGATTAAGCAACAGAAAATATTTAATTTATATTACACTGGACCAGAAGTGCCATTTATATGTATACTCGTATACTGTAGCTGAAGAGTGAGATAGAAAAATACATTTTAGTTTTTGTACAGTTGATGAGTACTATAAAAATGTTTAAATAGACCTATATTCTACCTGGTATTATTTTAGTTTCTTTACTTAAATTATTTGAACCCAGGTACCTATATTACACAATAAGGGATGCGGGAGGTGAAGGGTTCCAAAATGCAGAAATGATATTACTGTTTGAAAACAATAGGTTCATAATTGTTCATACTATCATTAAAATCATCTTTTCCATACCATCTGTCTTAAGTTAGTTTTCAACTTTTACTTAAGTATTCATCTTCTCAGGATCATCATCTGCTGTGTAACAAAGAAAGTAAAAGAGAGCAGAAGGTGGAGTTGAAATGTAATTTGCAGTCCACAAAGTCCTCACCCTGAGACATAGCCTTTGTATGACAGAATACATCACCGCTGAGGCAAAAAGTCTACACACATACTTTTTTTTCCTCCATTTGACTAGTGACCGGATAAGTTCCTCCTTCATAAAATCCAATGACTATGGCAAAGTTGTGGGCCAATTCCCAAGGAGAGTGTCAGATGACAGTAGTAAGTCAGCAGCATCTCACCTTCCTGGTCAACCAGCGTATGAATGTTTCAGTCATGAATGGATGATCTGAATAGAATATTAAAGAATTTGCTACACAATCAAAGATAGAAAGTTACTTAAGAATTTTCAAACTACTGTCAAATACACACACACACACACACACACACACACATACACAGACACAAACCAAAATCAACAATGACAAGAAACCAAAACAGAAAGATAGTTTTATCGAAATTGTTTTCTCTTTTATTTATGTTTATATTGCATTTTTGAAAGAGCAAAATAAAGATAAAGGTCATGATAGCTGCATTAGTATGGATTGTTCTGGCTCAGTGAACTGAATCCCCTAAATGAGAATTTCAAGAGTAGTAAAATAGAAAAAACTTTTTAACAGGGCCTTTGATTGATGGCCATAACCTATACAAGCTTTTGTCTTAGTGATATGGTAAAGATGAAATGGTATTACTTGTTTGAAATGAGGAATCGTGCTTTTAAAGGATGTTTTCTTCTACTAATTGGACAATGTAGAGACTTTTAAGTTACTGCTACTTCTGGTTCTTTTGGACTAGAATTTATTTTTTACTTACTATAATGAGAGTTAAAATTTTCTATTGAAGCAACTCTTGGCAAAAAACCTACAAGAGATTATCAAGTTCAAACTCTAATAAAGATATTTATCTGTTTTTTTTAATTAGAAATGAAATCTAACAATTTTCAAGCAGATGTTTTTCACACCCACTTTTTAATTTATTAAAATATATTAGGTATCTATGGATCACTGTATCAATGATCTATTTACATAGATAAAATATTTCAATTTCTCATAGTTAAAAGGGAAAATAAACATTGAAAATATCAAAGGAAGAAGTGAAAATGTTAAGCTTTTGCAATTGTTCTAAGAATTTTGGAAACTCAAGACAAATTAACCATAAATTACCAGTAAGTTATTATTTTAATAATAAAATGTATGCATGATGTAATGAATGATGAAAGCATCTTGAAGTTGAATATATTTTTACAAAATATTGCTTGGGACAAATAATGTTGTTCTTATTCCTGAAAAAGGAATCAAGCCAAAAGAAAACTACGAAATAACAATAGCGCTATTGTACAGATGGACAACGATCTGTGTCCAAGAAAGTGATAAAATGAGGCAAGGAGAATAAGTTCCGGATTACATAAACTATATCACCTTGGAGTTAAAAGGGTCCCTCATATTCAAATTCCCTTAGCGAACAAGGATGTTGAGACAAAAAAAAAAAATTAAGTTTCTCAATCAAGTTAACATGTAAGAGGTGTTCGCATTCTAGTGCCTACCCTCTCAGATGTCCATCAAAGGATAGGTATTCAGATATATAATCTCAATATCTAGTACAAATCATTTTTGATCCTTTTCCTGAGCCCCATGATATATTTTAGATTTCTAAAATTTTAAATAGTACTTGTTCACTTATAGATCTATTTTTCCTACTATATTTCAACTATTTTACAACTTCTGCTAACTCATTAATTTTGTTATGATACCTGTTTTCTGTTTTTTTTTCCTATTTTGAATTTTGATATCCTTCAGTGTTTATCTTTGTGGTTTGCCTCTCCTTTGGAGGCAATTGACTTAGCTGCTGGGGTATACCAATTATTGTTGAGGACTTTTGCATCTATAATTTTGTTTATCTGTCTTTGATAACTTTGGTATGGAATGAGAGTAATACTGAACTCTAAAAATGTACTTGGAAGCTTTCCATTTTAGTTTATCAGAAATCTTTTCAGAAACATAGGTATTTATTCTTTTTGGAAAGTTTGGTGGAATTCACTGTTGAAGCTAGACCTGGAATTTTAAAAATATATATATTTTTGGTGAGGGAGTAGTCTATTGATTATTGTTTTAATTTTATTACTTATGACCAGTCTGTTCTGATTTTCTATTTCTTATTAATTCAATATTGGAATGCTATATGAATATAAGAATTTACCCATTTCTATTTGTGATTTTCAGAGTTAGGTATGTATTGCTAGTACCACTTTTGCTGCATCCCATAGGTTCTGTTAACTGACGAATTTGTTTTCATCTGTCTCCAGATGCATTTGATTTCTCCTTTGAATTTGTTGCTGAGTAGTTGTTTACTAGAATGTTGCGTCTCCATGTATTTGTGGTTTTCCCCTTTGTCTTCTTTTGGTTGATATTTTGTTTCATACCATTGTGATCTACGTCTCTACAGTCTGTTGCCTCTACAAAGACAACTCTATATTTTTCATCATACAGATATATGGATTTCACTGGGGCTCTAGGGAGATGGAAAAAGAAATTCTTGTTTATTTGCAGTTATAGTTAACCCATAAGTTTCAGTCTTAAAGGGATAAAGGTAGGATTCATTTTATATGACCATGATGCTGACTTAATTCCTCAAAATAAATTTCTTATACATAAATTATTTTTTGACTTCATCTTTTTTTAAGTATTTAATTATAGTAACTTTGTTCATAAAATAAAATGAACTAAAATGTGTTGATTCCTGATATGTGCAATTTCTCCATATATCCTCAGATATATGTTAACACACCTTGTCCTCATCAAGTATTCTTTACCATTGTCCGTGGGCTCTGCCACTACTTGCCTTCCCCCAACCCATTCCCTTTTGGTAACCTCAGCTCTGTTAAAAGTGTCCAAGGGTTGCTTTTGTTTCCTCTGTTCCACTATTTTGTCTATCCACGTTCCACCTATGTGTTACATCATCTGGTATCTTTCTTTTTTTTATTTGTTTCATTTAACATAGTCCCCTCTAGATCCATCCATGTTGATTCAAATAATAGGAGTTCATCTCTTCTAAGGATTGTGCAGTATTCCATTGTATATATTTACCACATTTTCTTTCTCCATTCATCTGGTATTGGGCACTTAGCTAGTTTCCAGTTCTTAGCTATTGTCAATATAGCTGTAATAAACATGAGGATACTTAAATCTCTTGAATAAGTGCTTTCGTATCCTTTAGGGAAATATCAAGAAATGGGATGGTGGGATCAACAGGAATTTTTTGAGGAATCTCCATCCTGCTTTCCATAAGGGTTGCACCAATTTGCACTCTCACCAACAGTCTAAAATGTCTTTTCTTTTCTTCACATTCTCGCCGACATTTATTTATTTAAATGTATTTACTTTGATCAAATTCTCACCATGTTTTTGATTCATTTCATTTTGTGACCTTAAGTATGAAAAATATTCTCTGTTCTTCTTGATTATGTTGCTCTTATTACAGAAGACCCAAATAATTTCTACTTTTTCTTCTCAATTTAATAATTTAATTTACTTCTACCAACCTACCTTTCCTTGCAATTCAATATACCTACTCAGTGATGAACCAGAAGGTCTAGAAGCTATGTGACTTTAATATGCCATGTCACCCTCTCTGAATTTATTGTATTAATTTATAAAATGTGAAGAATACAACATATATTCTAATGTCTCATCTAGATCTCTGAATTACAAAAACAAACAATGTGTGAGAGATTGAAAAGGGAAGTATATGAATCTTTGGGGAAAGAAATCTGGAAAAGAGATACTAGGAAATAGCAATAAGTTAAATAAGAACACTTGATCAATGCTTTGTTTATTCCCCGGTACTGTTAAATGTTTGTTATAAAGGAGGGAATTTTTTATTACAATTTGGGCTGTCTTGTTACTTCTAAGTTGAGATAATGAAAGCACTAGGCTGCAACAGGAATATCAAAAGCAAAAAGTCAATTTGAGGGTTATTCCTTTGACCTATTAAAAGTGGACAATAAAGCACACACTTATACTATGATTATGAAAAATTGCTATCTTTTCTCCCCAATTAATTAAAGGGGAAAAAGAAATTGCGGTAAAACATGCAGCTGAAATATTACATGACACCTTAAAAATATGCTTTTATACCAAATGCCAAGGATTTTGTGGGTTAGATGAAATAAAATACCAATAGCTTAATATTTCTCTGAGCTTGTTTCTAGAAGAGGTTTGCACACACAAACACACACACACAAATCCTAACACAAAATCATTAATCAAGAGTGCCTTGGACTTTCACATACAAACTCCTAGTTTCTTAACTATTCAAGCTATACAACTCTGTTTATATAATTCCATATATAAGGCAACCATTAAGGAAATGAAGAAAATATTTATAAAAAATAAGGCAAGGCTGAGGAGAGGGTTAAGTTTCTTTTCTTACAATATTGATTGAATCATCAAGATCTAAAGTTTATATGTAATATTGAGTGTATTAATATTTACTCCCATTGATTTTTAATGCTGTATTTATTGAATTGAAATGTTTACTTTTATTTCTTCTTCGGATTTCCTCTGTGATTTTGAGAATAACATTGAACTAGAATATGACTGTTATATCACATGTAATATTACTCTTCTTTTATTCATTTACTTAAAATATATTTAGAACATACTTTCTGCATTCAAAGCAAATGGCTTGCTACTATGTCAGATATAGTTACAAAACTTAGACGTGAGGCTCACTGAACTTAATATCTCGACAAAGAGAGGAAAATCACATGTATGTAAATAATCTGTTCTTGGTGCTGTATAAAGAGCTATTTTACAGGATTGAAAGTAACATTCTGTAAAATAATACAAAAATGGTACAATATACGTTCAGAGCAAGGCAAGATTATTTGACACAGAGATATATGGAAGGATTTTGGATGATTTCAAACTGTAACTGGATATAAGAATTCAAGTTGAATTTAAACATATGGAAATAAAAAGGAAGCATGTTCTTGCAGAGGTAGTTGTCTACTAAAGAATTTAGTTTGTCTGGACCTTGAAGTGAAAGCAAGTTAACACACAGCAGTAATTAGATTATGACCTAATTTCAAGAGGTGATGATTAACAATGCTGAGTCCAAAATCCATTCCATTAAATCTTAGTAAGACACTGAAGAACCTGTCAGAGGCAGGAAAAGATAAAAATTATTTACTCTATTAGGAAGATTGAATCTATCATATGCATATATATATATGTATACATATATGTATACACAATATCATAAATGACCAGAGAATTCTTACAAAGCTACTAAGACTAGGAGAAGTGACTTACTTTATTCACCAGCAATTTACAAACTACTGCTTGTATTAATAGTAAAAACAGATGATAAACATAAGGAGTTCCATTGTAACTTGTTTACCTTAATACTGAAACGTTTCTTATGATGAATTAGTTAACTGAGCATGAATAAGAAAGGAACAGAGTCCAGTAAATAGAGTACAGGTTGCATTAGCATTTTCACAAGTAAATTAGTTATGAAAGGTGCTACTATTAAACAACAATTAGTTTTAGAGTTGGAAGCATTGTGTCACTTAAGAGTAAATAGTATTAGACTAGCGGAGAATCAAATGACAGGTCCATCTTGGTGTGAGCACTGTCAAATGAATCTCAAGAAGAAATTATCTATAATTAGCAACAAGACCAATTTTTCACAAGTCATGCCTATTGATACAGCTTTAAAACCTCAATTGTGATCACATTTAAGTGCAATGAATTTACATTTTCTTGTCAATTTCCCTTAGGCCTAGATTTCTTCATACAGGCATCATAAATCTGAAGATGGCCTGTTTTGATGTTTTTTTTTTTTTTGTGTGTGTGTGTGTGTGTGTGTGTGTGTGAATTTTCTGTAAGATTGTTTTATTTCCAGAAAACCTCATAGAGATATTTCAATTGGAGCATTGAGGATCCTAATTCCACTCTCAGCCCACTATATATGATTCAACTTTACTGCTTCAGATGGCATTTCATCGTGGAGAATCTTCCCTGCAATCTTTTCACTCACCTAAGCCTTAGAACATGCCTTAAAAATGTATGCTTACCTTAACTGTTTTACAAATGGTAGACAATGAAAATATTAGAAAATAAAATGAGTAAATAAACAAATGGCCCATTTGGGGATAAAGAAACCCTGAGAAAAAGTTGCTATTTTTCAGTCTTTTCCTCAGTCAGGAGTATTTTGAAATCACACCACCTTCTCATTTTACATTAGAACTAAAACACTTCTTATCCTTCATGTGGTTAGAAATCTAAACACTGCCAAAGATACATCTCTCATTTCACACTTCAGAAATGATGCAAAAGACCATTTTATCCCCCAGGGGCTTGAAATAATGGGTAGTCTTCCTGTGTGCTTGGGTTAGAAAAGACTAGATTACCTACCATTCCTTTTACTACTACCCATCTAGATGCTACATCATCACTAAAAGGCTCGTTTTTTTAACATGAAGAAGAAAAGGATGTGAGCAAATCCCTTGTAAACATATTGCTAAGTAAATATTAATTATCCATTCAAGGTCTCTTTGGCATTCAACGAATGCTTACAGTATGTCCAAGGTGATCCAAACACAGAATGATTCTGTAAATGTCTTTTTTAAAGCAGACCACACGAAAGATTTTGGTATCATCTCTCCAGCAGAAGGCATGATTTAAGGCTTGCAGACAGAGGTCGAGGCCATTTGCTTTTATTTATTTCTTCTTTTTTTCAGGTTCAGACTTTTTTTTCATTAAATTTCCTCTCTCACACACTTTATTAGTATTGATGAATTCAGATCAAATGGTATTTTTTTTCCAAATAGAGAAGATAGAATTTTCTGAGTAGTATAATTATTGATTTATTTAGGGAGCTTGTAATAGGTGAGTTATTAATATATAATTGAATGAACTATAGAACAGTTTTCCATAATGTAGACTGCAAGGGATTGTGTAAGAAGTATAATGTGAACCGACCTGAAAACAGTTTGCTTGTTTCAGAGATCTTCAGTTGTTCCTTTTGTTTTCTGAGTCTCCAGATGATGAGAAATCCTAAGTTGTGGGGATGTCATGAAGTTGTGATTAAATTTTCCTATTACGTAGTAGGACTTATCAAGTGTGTTTTATTTTATCCTAGTCTCAAACAGTTCAACGTAAATTAATCGAGTTCACAGTTACAGAGATCCAAATATGCTTTCGACTTAGTTGATCTTGTCAGGCGAGTCCTACCATGAAGCCAACAGTAAATTCAAGGTGGGTACAATATAATTAGTATCTCTTAAAATTAATTTTCACTGATCTTTATAAATGAGCACAATTAGTATTAAGAGAAAACTATAGTCTGTGTCCACTCCTTAAATGAAGGTGCATATTTTGGTCTCTCCAGCTTAACTGTTGAACATTCTCTCAGTGACTTGCTTCCAGTTTTGCTTTATCTGGTAGTAACTAATATATATTTATTTGATACCTTCCAGGAGTAAAGGGATTATGTACAGGCACATGCCACACAAGACTCTGTTGAAGGTGATACTCCCTGGGTAATAGGACTAAGAATCTGGGGCAAAAAAGCTATTCAATTTTCATTATAAGTTTTACAAATTTTGATTTTTAAACAATATTTATATATAGTGTTTCAAAGAAGAAAAAAGTCTACATCAAATATGTTAAAATGGCTTGAGACTCTATATGATGGATACAGACAGGGTTCTGTGCTTGGTTTAACAGCATTGTCACTCTGCTAATAATAGCAATAATAATAATAATTAGCAATGTTTAATAATCTTTAAGAGGCTTCCCATTTCCATTTTTCATTTGGTCTGCATGTTATGTAGATGAGTTTCATACACATAAATACGGCATAAAATAGAAAGTGGTAAGAAAATTGATTATTACGTCAAATACTTGCAGAGTAAAAAGAAAGCTAAACCACTGGATCCAAGAGTAAAGTCAGATGAAATGTACTATGTGTAAAAGGAACAGGTTATACAACTCATCTAATTGCTCTAAGTGGTCCATTGTCTGATGTGTCTTTGTTCGTTTTCAAATAGAATTGAGATCTATATTCCAACCAAGAGATTATTAGAATTCTATGGTTATAATGTTTTTCAACTTTGGTGTAATAACATTTCTAAATAGGATCTGCTACCTAAATACAAACTTATACCTATCAGTAATCAAAATAATGTAGGTGTCTATTTACTTAGTGAAACTTAATTCCCTTCTTCAAATTTAAATTTTCTCCCTTTCTTACAGGTTGCTGCTATTGCCCTTTTGAGGACTCCTCTGGGGATTGATCATGTCTATAATTCATGCAAGAAGAATAACTTGTTATCAATTGACTGACAGGATACCGTCACATGGGTCACTTCGTGACACATTTGAACTTAATTGGTATGAATTGTCAAAAATCTTGGCAATGCTTCTGAATGCAAGAGTTTATTGATCCAAGCTATCAAATAAAGTTGCACCAAGAAAAGATGCACCACAAAATCATAGGCCAAGGGATTCTTGTAAAAAATGGAGCAATTATTCAACACAGTGCCCACTTTGTTCATACCTCTTTTCCAAGTTATACTTGTATTTATATGAGCATGTGGACACGATGCGTTGTGCCTAGCTTTTCTTAAGAGAGAGACTGAAATCTGGGCCAAGTGACTTAGGAAGCCAAACTATGGCAGCTGACTGTTTTAGCAAACAGATATGTAGAGATGCCACAGTGGCAAATGGCGCTGAAAGGCATGAGAAAAGTGGAACAGGAAAAGCACTGGGCAAGACACAGGATGATTGATCGCACGCCTCTTTTACTGGGTGCCATCTGTTTTAGAGTACAAGAGGATAAGTGAATAGAGTGTAATTTTTAAATAGCTTGTTACTTTTATGAAATCAGTCAATGTAATAGAATTTAAAAAGTACATGTCTACTTGCCCTCCCAGATCTCATCCCTTTCCTTCTCCTGTCAAAAATAATTTTTGAAAGTATAAAGAGGTCTTATGCCATATGTGTTTTAATATGGTAATTTTTGAAGTTTATATTTTCTTTTCTTTCCCAACTCGTGGAAAGTGGAAAAATCTATTGCATAGATCCTATTCCAACAATCACTTGTGAAAAGATTTTCAGAAAGCTATTTCCCAGTTTGTGGTTGATTGTATTATTTACTAACTTTCCTAGTTTTCAAAGGCATAACTTTTATTTAGAGTAGAAAGAGAGTAGTCAAAATATACCAGCATTGCTGTGCATTTAAGATATAAGATTTATAAAATATCTCCTCAAACATCTTGTTGATGGTACTTTCATTGATTGGAATTCTTTATTTGAGTAAGGTATTTTTTAAAAAATCATTTTTGTATTTACTAAAGCCTGCTTTAATTCCCAACTTTTGCAACTCATGTCTTCTTCTTTCTTTACCCTCACGAAGGAAATAAAAAGGTTCTATATCTTCACATAAATCAACTCTTGGAAAGTCTTAAAGTCATTTGAAATATTAAATTAAGTTGAAGATACTTTTCAATGAAATATTGCCAATGTTTTTTTACACAGTGAGTACAGTGGAGAAGTTTCATTTATTGATGGTGAGGTCCAGCCTAAATTTCACAGGAAAATATGCATCGTTATTGATGAAGGGAAAGTTGTGTCTTCATTTCCATAAGGAATTTACATAAATCTCCACAGCAATAGGGCTTTAAAATATTCTATGAATTTTTTCTCTTGCAAGTCACGCTCCTACAATGAATTTAAAATAAAATAGGTTTGGTCTGTACTATAAAATAAAAATTCACATATTTTCAATTTCATAACTTAGGAATAAGGAGAGATGACTTACTCTGTTCTTTCACCCATTTTTTGAGGCTGTGCATACTAATTTCAAATATTATTATGTATCAATATGAGCATTAAGTCAGAATTTTAATAATATATGTGTAAAACAAGATTATTTTCATCAAAAAATAAATAAATTCAGTGCAGCAAATTATGCTGATTATAATTCCCTGTTAAAAACCAGTTTCCATTAACTGGATAATTATTATTAGAGAAAAAAAATGCCCTGATACTTTAAATGAAATTTTAAAGGTATCACTTTGGTGCTTGAAAAACAAGACAGCATCATCTATGAATCTAGTTTTAGAGTAGAATCTAGGTTCTTTTTTGTTTTCTGCTTCCAGTATCTCAACAATGAAAAAGGGAGAATTGAATCTAAGAACAATCATGAAGTTCTTATTATGCAGGGAGGGGAGGGATTAAATCATCAAAGATAAAATCCTGGTAAAAATATTAAAAACCTGCTATATACCACTGTTTGAAGAGCCAGATGATGTTTTGTTCTAAAGACTCACTAACTAAAGCCAAAAAGACTTTTCAAGCAATTTTGCATCTGAACAGAAATCAAGTTGACAGCTAGTTTTTCCCCTTCTAATATCAAGGAGATTCTTACAGAAAGTATTCTGTTTTTGATTTACTGGCAAATTGGGTTGTACTGAAATTAAGTTTTATCAAGGTAGTTACTAATAGATTAATATGCAAACCCAGACAAATTTTTGAATTTAGTAAATATTGAATACGTATTGTGACATCACTAGGTGCTCTGCTAGGCAATGTCTTAATATCTAATTTTAACAATACAAAAAAAAATCAGTACATGGGCACATGGAAAAGATTAGGAAAAAATAAACAAAATTCCATTCCAAACACATGAAAAACAATTTCTGATATTTACCCTATTAACTTAATTACTACTGTTATGGAATAACAAGTGACTAGGTATGTAAGTGTTAAATGCATATAAAATGGGATGGTAGCATCACATAGAAATAAACAATTGTAAGATCAATTTTAGTGCCACGCATGTGATCATAGCTGCACAAAAGAGTTGCTTTAAAAATTCCGTCATCTGTTACAAAATGCTGAAATACGTCGGTCTTTTGCTCTAAGAAATAAAATATTCTTCATTGAGGTGCGAGCACTAGATATTAGTGACTGAAGAGGAAAATGTCATTGGAATGAAGTAAATAGTTTAGGAGAGAGAAAACTGTACATCTTTCTTCGTAAAATTTAGGGGCATATTCTTTCTCAGTGTAGTGAGAAAATAGTATAGAACACATGCAAAATTATCAAGAAACCATAGTGGATTTTCTATTAGTAGCAGACAACATCCCGGATGTTGAAGAACAGGAAGACTTTCTCTCCTGCTATTATTTTTCTCCTTTCTCCAGTGTTTGTACTGTAGGCATATGTGTGTATGTGCATATATTATTAATGAAACTTTTCTTCATAACCTGATTTTAACAGTGCATGCATGTAGGAGGTATTAGTCTATGTTGTATCATGTCATTTGTAAGTGTTTTCGGCACCACAGCACCATGACTGTGACATGGTTGTACCACTCAGGCTGACATCATGGACTTGCAAGGAGTAGGAAAACAGATATGATAGTCCAGGACAAGAAGAGAACCAGTAATGAAAAGAAGATTTCAAGCAACATATGGTTACATTATGCTAAAAAAAAAAAAACAGAAATAGCATATAAATACATTTTAATGTCTTTCTCCTAAGCAACTAGCAAAACGTCTCAGGCATTGTAGATTTGCTAATCATGTGACTGTTCCTCAGTATTGGCAATAGTCTCACCACACCTATTATGCTTACCACATTTTGACCCAATTCCTATTGAACATGGAAACCTTATACCTCTTACCAACCAAAAATGCATGGGAGAGTAGAAAGTGGACAGATTATCACTGTATTAATAATTAAAATCGATTTTATCCTTTTATTAAATTGTAAGGATAGTATAAGACTCACCATTATGTTGGAGAGGTGGAAAAGACACATGGATAAGAGAAAAAGGTAGACTAAAAATCCATGGTGTTAAATTCATAATGAAAATCATGGTGTATAGTCACTTTTTTTCTAAACATATTTACATATAACTAGACAAACATAAACTTGAAGTATACCTACCTATGTGTACTTACATGTGCATGATTATGCAAATATATATAACCAAGTTTTTTTCCTGCTAATATTCCAGAGCAATACTACTACAGTATCAAAGAACGAATCTCGCATCTGTATTTGTAATTTGGTTTCTAATATCAGTTCTCCAATAAAAAAAAAAAAAAAAGCTTCCTTGGAAATTAAATGACTCCAGAGTTGTGTCAAAGAAATTGTAAGATAAACCTGAAGCATCTTTTTGTGCCAGAAAAAGACTATGATAATGAACCAGGGATATCAACATGCCATCAAGCCAAACAGACACAGTAATCAATTTAAGGTGGTTTCTGTTGCCAAATTTGAATCCTGCGTTTGTAAAAATCAATGAGAAAACTGAACAAACCTGAATGGAATCAATGAGTTAGATGTCAATCTTACTTTCTTTTTATAATTTGATGGTTAATTTTGTTTTGGTTATGAAGGGGAGTGCTTTTGGTTTAAGAAAATACACTCTGCAGTGCTAAGAAATAATGGGCATTGTACTATCAAATGGTTAATAAAACATGGAAATAGAATAATAAGGTAAACAAGGTTCAAGTTTGAAATGTGATACCTGTTAGAGATAAAAAGGTTTTTGTACAATTCTTACTACTTTCTGCAAGTTTGAAATCATTTCAAAATAAAGTATTTAAAAAATAAAAGAACAACAACAGAAAAATAATGTGGGTCTAAGTCTCATTTTAAAAAATCTCTTTTACACTTAGTTTACCCATGATTGAATAATAGCTTTATACACACACACATATATGAGTAATAATTCAATGACAAATATATTTGACTACGTATGAAAATCCAATAGTTAGAATTCTCAGTCCCTGAGATTTCTAGAAAGTTAAGATTTTACTATAGGATAGTGTAATCAGAATAAATCACTTCGCACTAAAACTGCATGTAATGAAATTCAGATAATTAGAGCTAAAAAATGATTTAGCCAAATCCTCCAATAGAGACAAACTTTAAAAAGTTATATAATAATGATATCAGCAGTTTTCTTAGTCTTGAGCTGATAGATTTCTAGTTTGGTAGTCCAAACTTCCCATAGGAAATAAATATCAAATATCAATGAAAATATTTGTTTATGTATGCATGCATGTGTGTATGTATGCATGACCTTTGTTCAGATAAACCCTAAGATCAGATATATAATCAATCAATTTTATGATGAAGGAACAACTGGAATGGTGGTGTTGGTGAACTGAATGTATTATATGCAGGTGTTGATTTACAATGATACAAATCTTAAACCTATATCATGCCATGCTGCAGTGGTCTTTAAGAACATTGTTAAATAAAAAAATCAAACCACATATTTATATATATATATAAAGTGATTTTATGCAAGGTATTACATGTTCACAAAAATTACTGATAAGTTGGAAAACTATACCCTACCCTGGGTCTGGAGGTTTCATAACTCTTGGAACTTTATTGAAATGGTCCATCAGGAATAGCATCTCTAACAAAGGTAAAAAAAATAATGAATCAGGTTTATTAAAATTACAATGAATGATTCAAAGTTTTCTCAGTAATATAATGGCAACTGCCTCTTGACACCAACAATTGGAAACTTGATGCTAAAATAATGTAACAGAAATGTCCCCAGCACATCCTGGACCATTCATTGCAGAGGCAGTCAATGGGGAGATAAAGGCCTCGCTAATTTCCATCTTTTAAATCAAGTACAAGTGCCTCTATATGAAGGAAATACATTTCTATCTTGAAACCTAGGTACAAGGGATTCTGGATGATGTAGTTTCAATTTTCTGATGTGTGCTGTAATGGAAGCCACAGCAGAAAGATGGATAATTGAATTTTGTGTTCAATATTCCTGCACTCACTCCACTGGTTTATTCAATTTCTTTTGAAAATGTACCATTTAAAGGAATAAGTCCAGATGATTCTAATTAGGTCAACTCAATTTCTTTGAAACATTTTCTTTCCAGATGTTTTAGTTTTCAACTGAACTGCTTCTAGCAAGGGAACTGTGATGCTACTGGTGTTGGTTATTTAGTTATATATGCATATATATGTATATATAAATATATGTATTCATTTATTTTATTTTTAACTGATTAATGAGTTTTAACAATAATATTTTGGCAAGCTATGTAAAAATGTTATGGCATATATATTTGCAGATATGTATCACCAGATGCAATTGTAGGACTAAGGCTGGACTTGGGTGAGAAGTTGTGCATTTCACTGTGCCAGCTAAAGCTAAGACAACAGGCTTTATTTCAATTTAAATAAAACCTGAAGGTATTTCTGTGGAAAGCTGGCTCGAGCTGTTTGGCATTCTGCCTAGAAGAGTATCTTTGATAGTGCTCTTCTTTAGACTCTATTAGCTTCACCAGTTTTTCTTAGTTAACATTAAAAATTTAATTTTCCAAACAGTATAATTAATCAAGCTTCTGCAATTGTTTCCTCTGCCTTCCTCTTTCCTACATTTTATAAAGCAGTTCATTCAAATCAAGATCCTTGAATTCACAAAATGAACACTCTACATATTGCTGACAGTTTTCCTTTCTGAATTCAATGTGATATTGTCATTCAAAACTTGAAGCACCTTTAATCATATGCTGCTGCAGAATAAGGAAGTAAATATTCGGGTAGTAAATATTCCTAAAACCTAAAAGGGACACCTTAAAATATGTTTTTTAACTTTGTTTTCATGTAAATTTTCAGGGACTAGGGATTATCAGTCAAAGTGAGAGGTAGATTAAGAAGTATGTGTATGTTCTGATGTGCTTATGATAAAAACAGACTGCTTTACATCTGCTTTAGCAGAAGAAAGTATTCCCTCTGAAAAGGTGCTTGAATCATGCAATGGGAAAAAAATCACATTTCAAATGGTATCGATCTTTGCTTCTTATTTGCTTGGGCTACTTGGTTTTTCATGCTTTGGTGTCTGAGCTAAGTGATTTTACAAAGCTCAGGATTGCTGGTTATCTTCAAATACATAACCTATCACTACCCCTTTCTAAACTGTCTGCAGGAGGTCACTCTTTGATGCTAACACATTCCAAAATCAAAATTGTTCAGTTAATTTATATATAAACATTTTGATCATTTTGTGATGTCTTGTGTGTTTATCAAACACATCATCGGAGATAAAGACAATGTAGCTGCCCACTTTATTAATGAGGTGAGGAGAAGCACTGGAATCTGTCAAATATTTTATACTCAGTGTATCTAAGTATGTCTTCTAGTTTTGAAAGGAAAACTTCAGTTAAAAATGAAAATTACCTCTCATTTTCTCTGATAACTTTTGTTTCTTCTTGGTGGGGAGTTTATCTTAATTTTCTTTAATAGAATATGTTTTCAGTATAACAGTTACTCGATTACATATACTATCATTATTTTACTCCTAGATATTGCATTAATTACATTTCTTTCCTCATTGAACTTACCTGACTTTTTTATAATTTTTTTAAAACACAATGCAATGAAGTTTCCATGACCACTTACTGTATGAAGAGCATTATGCATATGTCTTGTGTTAGATACTTTTATAGTTATTGTGCTTTTTTTGTTTTCTTGTGAAGTAGTAGAAGTGTGAGATAAGCCATGGAGTTTATAGTCCAAAAGTTAGAGAAACAAAAGATTTTCATGTTTTGATTCAGTTTTGTTTCATTTTGTTTTCCTGGCAGTGAGAGAACTCTCAGCTATTAATATGAATGGCCAAAGCTATAATTTTTTCAACAAAAAATAATTTCTTACAGAATGAAAAAGGTATTACAGATTGTAGGCGGGGTTTTCTTGCTAGGTTATAAATATGAGAAATAGATAGTACATAGATTTAAAAAATCTATTTTGGCATCAGCAAATAAGAACCTAATGAGATTAATAATTGAATGAAATAAATATTGGCAACTGAAATTAAAATAAAGGAAGGTACTAAAATTCTGTTGGATGGAATAGTATTTAAATCATTTTTAGTAAGCTTCACAAGATTACCTATCAACATTTTTGGTGGTAAATATCATCTAACAATTCTCTCAAAATCATTACCAGAGAAAATCATTTTAGTGCAAATAATTTATTTGGAAGCATAAAAAGAGTCTAAAGAGATGAGAAAAAAAAAGATTTTCTTCTGCAAATGATACCATCAAGAACCTGAAAGAAAGTCTGCTATGCAGGAGAAAATATTTACAAATTGTATATCTGGTTTGGGAGGCTTATTTATAATATAAAGATGAAAACATAATTCAATAATATAAAGACAAAATAAAAGTATTTGAATAAGCATTTTTCCAAGATTTATAAATTGCCAGTAATCACATGAAAAGATGGTCATCATTACTAGTCATTAGGGAAATGCAAATCAAAAGCACAGTGGGATATCATTTTATATTCACTAGAATTGTTATAATCAAGAAGTCAGACAATAACAAAAGTTGGCAAGGATTTGAATAAATTGTCTCATGCATTGTTAGAAGAAATGTAATACAACTTCTTTAGGAAACAGTTGGGCTATTTCTCAGAAAGTAACAAAAAGATACTTTATGAGATAACAATTCTACTCCCAAGTATATTTTCAAAAATAATAAAAGCGGACCTAACATAAACTAAAACATAAATATTCACAGAATTATTCACAACCAAAAAGTAAGAATAATCCCAATGTATATAGAATGATTATGAATAAATAAAATGTGCACAGTATGGCAGTAATACAATACATTTTTTATTTAGCAATATCAAGTAATGAAGTTCTGATATATGTTAGGTAATGGTTGAACTTTGAAAACATTAAGTTAAAATCAAAGAAGCCAGTTACAGAAAAGATTATATATATTATATTTCCATTTCTATGAATGTTTGGGAATTCGTAGAGGCAGAAATTAGATCAGTGTTTGCCTAGGACTGGAGTGATAGGAAGAGTGGGTAGTGACTGCGTTTTGTAATGACAAAAATGTTCCAGAATTAGATTTTGTTGATGGTTGTTTAATTTAATATACTATTAAAAAACAACACAAAATCATTAAATCATATACTTTGATAGGATTAATTGTATTACATATAAGATGTATTTAAATAAGGATATTTCTATTAGTTGTTAAACACAATATTGGATAAATAATAGACTTACAACCCTCAAATTTGATTAAACTGTAAATAATTTTATATCAAAAAAATACTTTGTTTCTAGTACCTTGTGATCTAAGTATTTTATAATAGTTCTTCTGTGTATAGAACTAAGATATAAGACAATGTAAGCATTTCTAAATAACCAATTTCACTCGAGTCTCAGCATTTGTACCTGAATTGTTTAATAAACTATGCTGTACACTTATAATAATGCAAATCCCTGTGCAGTACAAGGAACTGTCAAGGAGAATGGTTTGCTGGGTCCTTTATCATTTTTTAAGGAGGCCTGGGAAAACAATCAGATTAATCGTATATGGATTATTACAAGATTGCTGACATTGAAGATCATAAGCAAGTATATAATACATCATAAGAAATGAAATATTAAGACTGGTAAATCTAACCTTTCTGTCTTAAAACTACTCTCCTTTAGGCAAAGATCACTAATTTGATCTCCCTCAAAATCTAGGCTTAAATTTCATAGCTAAGGCTTTAGGACATAAAGAGATGGGCACTGGCTCAAATTCAAGGTGGTTTTATACATTTGTAATCTGAAGTCAAATGCTTAGAACTACACTGTGAATATCAGAAGAGAAAAAAATAATAACACAAGTCTCACCTCCCAGGATTTTTTTTTTCTTTCACAAACATATCCAAGAATAAATTCAAATAAATTGATGAATAAATATCATATATAAACCTGGACTTCTAATTTAAAGCCAAACACCTTCAAAAAGGAAATGAAAGAAAATTCAGTAGTATTTTATCTTTTGCAAAGAGTAAAAGTTAGCTACATAATTAAATCAGGTACTTGCGTTACCATCAAGTTAGTTTGGAGCTAACACATACATACAAAAGAACTGACTTTAAAAAAATTTCTAATTACAACATGGAATTTAATTGATTCTTTATAATAATTAATTTGCAGTATCTTCAGGTAGTCATTTTGCTTTGATTTATTAGAAAATATATTTAATAGAATAATTGATTCCAATCTGTAAATCTTCTGAATTAATCATAATATATCATCAATAGCATATATAAAGCAATGTTTCTTGAACAATACAATGGTATAACAGAGAAGACATTACATAGTGAATGGACTAATGTATGTTTTTACTTATTTACATCTGCTTCGCTTCCTAGAAAACTTTTGTCCCTACTTATAAAGAGGTTGTGTGTGGGTATAGAACTTTAGTAAAGGATGGAATATTTTAAATTTTGGGAAAGAACAAATACAGTAAAGATATAATGTTTGGAGTTAGCTGACTGCAGAGCATGTGTTTTATTTCCACTAAAATCTTTCTCAAATGCTATTATGCCAGGTGTTAAATAATCATCAAGTATACATTAAATGCATCAGGTGTCAGTGAAAGCTTTAAACAACATCCTCACAATCCCAGAAATAATTTTTCATCAGATTTGATAGGAACATAGATTGCAAGCACTTAACTTTCAGCTCTATGACTGTGAGAAATTCCAGTTGGTCATATTGCTTTAAATGTAATAGTGACAAGACTTCTCTTTCTAAAAATTTAATCTCTTGATCTTGAATTCGACAAACTCACATTAACTTCCAGCTATGCTGCAAAGTACTTAAATACCTTTTAACAATTTTCTGATACCTCAGTTTCTTAGTTTTATCTACTAAAAATGTTGACAATTTCTGGTACATTCATAACACAGTATTGGAGTGTAAATACAAAATAAGTGTATCTATACAAACTATCGACAAAAGTTGTGAAAGTAATCTACATTTATGTATCAATTTATTTTCTGTAAACTGATTGCAAGCATACCCTCAAAGCAATTATGGAATCTGTAAAGATCAGACCGGTAAATTAGAAGACTTGCTGTACCGTATATGGTCAGAAAGCCATAGAATAGAGAACCTATATTTGTCAATAATTTAATAATAAATCAGCACTTGCATCACTTTAAAGTTATGAAGTGTTTTTATATAATTATCTCATTTAATTACCTCATTGTGTCTTAAAATAACTTACTATTCCCAATGTAGATAACAATAAAGCTGATATGTCTTGAGTACTTATAACCAGTCATTGTTCTAAGCACCATACAGATACAGGTATTAACTATTTTTGTTATGACAATAATCCTATGAGGTAGGAACTACAATTCCTATTTAAAGGTGAAAATCTGTGTAATAAGATACTAACCTGATAAAGTGATCTGTTTAATGAATGGAAAATATCAAAATCAGGACCCATACTCTTAAGTATTATTCTGCTTCTAATTGGATGCCAAGTCTCAAGCTGCAACATCTCATTAGACTCCTTATCTAGACATATGGAGGTCTAAATATGGTCCTTTGAAACATTTTGTCTTACTTGAAAGCCAAGTGTGTGTGTGTGTGTGTGTGTGTGTGTGTGTGTGTGTTGTCATTAAAATGAGAATTAATGGGGAAGTGAAATGACTATAGATATTATAATGAAAATTAAATGTACTGTCTACATTTGTAGACATTATGCATCCCAACTATAACTTCCTTCTAATGAAATATTAAACAATATAAAATATCTAAAAATCTTTATGTTACAAGAAATTTAAAGTTTAATGCTTAGTGTTTATGTCCCTTGACCATTTTTTACATCATTTATTTTTCTGAGAAATCACACTTCTTACTTCTAGTTTCTGTTTCAGCAGTAGTTTTTGTTTTTTTGTTTTTTATTTCTTTTTTTTCATTACATAGTTCTATTTAATATTTGATTCATTTTTTTAAATGTAATCTTTAAAAAGAAGATATTCTTAATAAAATTTCAAGTCTTATATTAAAGCATTTGTTTCAAATGTTCAACAAGTACCTGATCCAAAATGCATATAAATATGAGAATATGATGATATTCATTTAAAAATAAATAAATATAGGCACTTTCATTGGAAGCCATTTTAGTATATCAATTGAAGAATGTTCCACTTAAAATTCTGTTTTACCAAGTTGGTTGATTTAATCCTGCTTTATATTCAGATAAACTAGCTGTTAATTACAACCTGCATACTAGCTCTTCCACAAGTAAATACAATTCACTTTGACTTCCCTCTGCTTGGTTAGCCCAAGTTATTGAAAAGTCAGGACTGGAAATAGGTCAATCCGAATAAATGTAGTACAGATCAAATTAAAATTTATAAATTATTTGATAAAGCAATGAACCAAAAATCTGCAGAGACTTTTTTTTTTCTTCTCAGAGGCACCATACCTTGTACACAAAGACTGACTCTGCCTGTGTCATTTTCCTCCAGTGGAATAGGTGACTAAGACATCAAGGAGGCTACTTTATCTACAAGGATATCATTAACTTAGAGAATGAAGGCAATGGGAAAGGTAGTATTATTTTTCCAGAAAGAAGTAGGTGGTAGTTTCCTATGTCCAACAATTTATATTAATGTGGCAAAAATACAATAATACTAAGCAACTCTTTGGAGGAAATCCTCATCATCCTATAGCTTTTTTTAAATTTCTACATTTTTTAATAGACCCTACAAATTGTATATATAGAGCTTGGTTTCCAATGCTTTGAATCTGGAAAATAAATTAATCTCTGCTCTGGTTCATTTTCTAGACATGGGAGAGAAAAACATATTGGCTTTTCTGCTGAAAAGATTGAGCAGGCAGGAAAAGCAGCTGAAGCACACAAGCTTCTTTCTATCATTTTTTAATAGACACCATGGTTCTATTTTCACCTTCTTCAAGTCCTCCCTCTGCTCTCTTCATGATAAATGCTCCTGTAAAAGGTGAGAAGAGCAGACTGGCATCAATCTTGTTATTCCTACTGTTGGAAAGCACAGACACAAACAGTTTAGATGAAGTTATGAAAAGTCTGTTAAACTAAAGTCAGCTATCTTCTATCATGTAGAGGAATTGCAACCAAGTTCTTAGAGTCTATATGGCTGCATCCATGCTTCTGGAGGGCAAATTGATTTTCCAAACCAATAATGCATGAAGATTGGAGGGTCTCAATATCCACACTAAACCTGACATCTGATTTCCAGTGGACTGGCTCAACAGGAGCATCCAGGAGCTTCAACAGACAGTGAATCCAAGCAGGAGAACTGGTTATCTCCCTATATATTTGTGAAAACAGAGATGACTACAAAGTAAGAGAGTCTTTAAGTGACCAGACCACTATAACAATGTAGTGAGCATCAGAGATATGTCAATTTTTACCTTTTTGGTTAGACCAATGTTTAATAACTGTTCAAAATTCTTATTAGTTGTTCTAATGAGTTAAATAGTGCTCCCCCAATCCATGTCCAACAAAAGCTCAATATGTTATCTTATTTTAAAATAGGGTCTTTATAGAAGTAATTAGTTAAAATGAATTCCCAGTGGGTTTTAGGAGGAGGTTAATTCCAATAACTTGTACCCTTAAAAGAAGAGGAAAGGATACACAGAGATACATATGGCGAAGAAGGCCATGTGGCTATGGAAACAGGATTTGAGTGATACAGCTGTAAGTCAAGAAATGCCAAAGATCACTGGGAGGCAAATAAAGGTCAAAGGAGTCTTCCCTAGAGTCTTCAGAGGGATTGTGCTCTTGCCAACACCATGAGTTTGAACTTCTGGCCTCCAGAACAGAGAGAAAAAATTTTTGTTGTTTTCAGTTACCTAGTTTGTGGTACTTTTTACAATAACCCTAATAAAATTAATATAGGATGCATTTCATGTTCTTAGAGAAGTCTTCTCTGTTTCATCTCACTATTTCACTGACCAAAAAGTTTCTTCCACATTATGTGCTCATTTTTCTATCATATTTTAATTTAATTCCCTATTTATTTTATTTTCTCTTCATAAAACAGAAGACATTAGAGGTTAAATATTGTGTCTCATTTAACCCTATATCCCCAGGACTATTAAGGTTGGGGTCAGAAATTTAATACATGTTTATGGAATGAATGAATGACTTCTTATTGAATTGAATTCATACATTATTGTGAGTGTTGTTTATTTTAAACTTTACCCACGTATGGTGGCTCTCAAATTGTGGTGTGCATGATAATCACTAGAGATTCTTTGAAGTATCCAAAAACGATCTGTGTTAACACCAAAGAGTAAAAAGAGTAAACCCGCTGATATTGATTGCAGCTGTGCTTTTGAGAAACTGATTCTGGAATTCCAAAGACATTCCTAAAGATATGTGTGATGCTTGTTCCCACCTCTCTGTTTACATTGTTATCATTCCGTGGAAGGTGCTGTCAATTTTTCCTATTAATACTAAAAGATATTCCTCAAATTCTGGTACAAGTCTCACAAGTTTTCTTAACCATTTCATATCATACTAATCATTTATGCTCTGGCTACATAGCACTTATTGTGAGATTATTCTTTTATTCTATTTTATTATTTTTATATATGTTTAACTCCATTCAAATGACCAAGCACTTCTTGATGCACATAGAAAATAATAAATACCTTATGTTAGATAAAACTTTATTCAATCTAACTTTGAAAGACTGTAAGACAACAGGGCAGGTTAAGTACTTATCAATAACTACGCATCTACCAATATTTTCTTTTGTATCTACTTAGAGATACTGGTTTATAGAAATGGTTCCAGCAAAAACATAGGAATTGTAAAGCATTATAATTAGTATTGTGCCTGCTTCAAAATTTATCTTGGAAAATTTACTATTCATACATAATATTTTTTTGCCCAAGGAGGCTATTAAGTCCAAGTAATATAACTGTATGTGCTGAGAGTGTTTCCAATTGCATATATGTAACAAAAGACTATAGGAATAAAGGATTGTATTAATTCATATAGATGTTATACGTAAAATAAAGAGTGCTTTAAAAATATTTGTGAGACTTTTTTTCATAAACAGTCTGCAAAATAAGGTGTTTTTAAATGAATTACTAATAGCATAAATGCACTAAATATTGCATTCAGCTGAAATTCAAAATAGTGAAGTCCATTGATTTAAATGAGTAGCAAAGATGGAGAAAGATTTCTGTAATCCAAAAATGTATACTATTTTCTATATATCTACCTTTCCATATGTCTGTCCTCTTGAACCTTGATTTAAAAAATTGATTTTGCTTTTTCGCTTTTAAATACAAATAATGATCTCTTTTTGCTTTCTACCCACAGCTGCAGAATCCCACCTGGGTTAATTTAGTGATTTATTAAAAATGAGTACATTGATCTTCTTTTATCCTTCCCTTCTTGGCTCTGAAGAGGTACTCCTGGACCCAACTTCGGCAGCAGTATCAGATATTTAAAACCCTATAGAGACAGAGTGTCCCTGGTTGAAAATAAATTGCTGTTCATTTTGGTCAAGCTCAATTGGCTTTCTAGAACAGGGCTAAACTTGATGGTGATGTCATGACCACTCAGTTCCTGGTGGAAGAAATTGATTGATTGATCTTGCTTAGAATGTCAGAGAAGCAAAGCACAGAGCATAAGACATGAGCCACGGAGGGATTCTTGAGTTGACTTTGTGGTGAGATTTAAAATCCCTGGCAAAAAGAAAACATGACAGTTGTAATGATAAGTACCTCTGCAGGGTGGTTTCTTCAGTTGTAGTAGGTCATGTCAGAAAAACACTCTAAACTGTATGTATCAGGTAAAATAATCGCTGCCAGGTCGCTTACAGAAAATTCTGCAAAAAGACTTCTTTAGGAAGCATAATATCTTTCTTTAATACCATGCACACCGGATTTTTAAAAGCATTTGTCTAACTTCATAATTTCTTGAAAATTACTCATTTATTAAATATGGGTAAATGAGAATATTTTAAAATAAAATGGATGGTAACCAACACAAATCTTACCTCAATGTTATTTAATTTTTGATGCGAACTTGAGTATGAAAAACAAAACAAACCCCAGACATGTGGGTTTGCTTTTCCCTTATGGAGAGGACTGATATAAAAAATGAATACTAAATCAGGTCTAAAATTTCAGTCTCTCAATTACTGACTTATTAAATGTCTATTGTGTGAAAAACATGTACCAGAACTTGGAGTCACAGTGTAAATAAAGCCCCAACCAACAAAGGGTTAATTAACTATTTAAGAAAAATTATGTATATTTTGATGAATATTGTAATATAAATAGGGAATAATTGTTATGGGATAGATATGGATAAAGTCCCTGTATTATCAATACTGAGTATAAGTCTGTGAGGAGTCCCTCACAAAAACTAAGAGAAGAGAATGATGCAAGAATATTTCTTTGGGAAAAAAAAAAATGGCTATTTTGTAGTCATTGAATCTACTATGAAACACTCTACCTTTACTGGACTAATTAACTTTAAATTAGATATTTTATAACATTTCTAGAAATTCTACTTTAATTTGATGTCAAAAATGTTTGCTTAAATTTTCTTTTCTAAATAAAGAAAAATAAACTTTCATTCTATTAAAAACAAAATATGATTGAATATATCACAGCGAAGGAATTTAAGGGCATATTCATTATTCAAATATTTAGCATTTACCACTCACAAGAGACTTAGGTAGTATGCTCAGAACTTATGTCACACACTCATGCCCATGGGTTCGAATCATCACAGAAAATATTCAAGCAATTAAGACAGAGAACGAGACCCTTCATTACTGTACTTTAACCTCTTTAGAAACTGCTAACTTTTCCACTTTTGTAGATTAGACCAAGGGAGTATCAAGATACTTATATTTGTTAAATGAGCCATATAGTTTGTGTTATCATGACCTTAATACACTGTTGTCTTTGGGTAGCCTTTGTTTTTTTGATAGAAATCTAAAAATATTAGTCACCATTTATAGAAAGCTTTCCGACACACTAAGCACATTTAACTTTTGTTCCTTCTGTGTTTCAGTTGCCTCTGCCCATTGTATTCATTGATGTAACACTTTTTTCCTCATTGATTTAAATACTGCTGATATTCATTATTTGTGGATTCTTTATTTACAAGTTTACCAACTTGCTATAATTTATTTGCAACCTCAGATATTTTAGGCATTTTCGTAGTCTTCACAGATGTGTGCAGTGACAAAAATTTTTGAATTGCTCCATGGAATTTGGGCAAGTTCTCTGCCTTTTTATTTTAGCTCTTTATTGTAAATGAGTACCCTTTTCTTAATCTATTTGATTCTACAACTTTTACATTTTTGTTATTTTTGTTGTTTAAAATGGCCTCCAAAGTGAACTAAAATTCTATTGTTTATAAGTATAGCAAAGCTTTGATGTATCTAATACACAAAATGCATATGTTAATAAGCTACTCTCAGGTATGAGTTATGGTGCTATTACCACTAGTCAGTATTAATGAATAAACAATATGTTTCCTTTACTTCATATGTGTCTCTGGAGCATAAAAGAGGTATTTATTAAATGATCATTTACTAGAATAAAGATTAAAATGTGTTAATCGTGATATGATTATAGACATTTTTTGGTGGACTAAAGGAAGTAATTGCATTGTTTTTCAACCAGCTATTGGCAAACAGAAAAGCCTACTTCAGGAAGATTAAATTGGAAGAATCAAAAAAAAAAAAAAAAAACATGCATTCTACTTAGAAGTCTTTCTAGGAGCCTAAACAGTAATTACGTACACGTAATATGGATGAAGAAGTTAGAGGGGAAAAATATCTAGTAAGAAAAAATTTTAAATATACATAGTAGCTATATATTGTATTATAGATTCCTCCCATCAAACTACAAACCAAGAAGCAAAGCCAAGAGAGAAACCTAGGTTTTCTGCCTGGTATTCAAGTGTATGCATTTAAAATTCTTTACAGAGCACAAAACTAAAAACGCCATAGGTTCAAGTCTGCAATAATATCTTTATCTAAACATAGAAGAAGGTTCTCTGGTAATGCATGACATAAATGTAAAATTAAGAGACTAGGGAGACACTGTTTCTTTTTGACATTAATATTCTTCTGTTCCTCATACTCAAATACCAGAATCAAAAATGCGGAAAGTAGTTCTATGTAAACTCTGATTTTCAGATACTTATTCCCAGAAAGAACAGTAATGGTACATGGACATTAATTTGCTTTTGTCTAAGCACTGAGGAAGTGCAGAAGGAGTCACCTCCCAGAGTATTGTGATTACTGATATTTCACTAGTGATAGGACCTTCTTTGTGTTTCATTTGCTTTAGTTTGGCTTGGAAGCTTCTTTTCATTACCCCTAAGAAATTTTGATGACTCAGAATATAGTGGCACTTCAGGCAATTTTTCTCTTATACTTCCCCAGGATTAAATTGCCCTAAGAATATAGTTCAGAGGAATTTTGAATGACAGAAGTTGTTTGAAGATATAATTTGGCGACCAGCATTTTCTGTTTGTCACAAAAATAGATCAATTAATCCATCATTCAAACAAATTGAATGCTATTCTGGGTCTTGCACTTTATTCCCAGAAAGTATGTGGAATGGAATCAAGAAAATTAACTCATATATTTTTAATTCTCTGCTTAGTTCAAGCTGGATTTATTTAACTGTGGTAGACATTTCTGAAAGATGCAAAAATGACTTATCTTATAAAGGTGATACTTGTATAAATATTTGAATGATATTTACTTATTCATTCATTCAAGCGAAAAACATTGAGCTGGAAACATAGATATTAATAAAATATTTTCGATCTTTTCCTTTTTAATACTAGAGCAAATGTTTCTGCATGTGTAAGAAAAAAATACCATTATTTTTATTATCCAAGAAGTATGTGGTGTTTCTCTGAGACATATATAGAAGACGCATTTAACTCAATATATGAGAGTAGATGTTTTCAGGTAATAGCCCTCAAAGATGTTCTTTGAATTGAATCTCAAAAAAATATCAAAGAAAAGTAGAATAAAATTATGAAAATGTTGGCGTGATGGGGTAATTGGAATTCTTATGTCTTCAGATCTTGACTGGAGGCATCTCTGATGGAGGAAATGTTGTTTTCCTCAACTGTATTATAAGAATCTATTTATAAGTCATGCTCCTCTCCATAGACTCAGGTCTTTATGGGTCAACCATTTATGTACACGTATTTGTATTAGTTTCCTAGAGCTTCTGAAAAGAGTACCACAAACTGGGTGGCTTAGACAATAGAAATTTGTTATGTAATAGCTTTGAAGGCTGGAAGTATACCATCGTGGTGTTTTCAGTTTTGGTACCTCCTGAGGGTTATTAGAAAAATTTGTTGCATATTCTTCTTTTAGCTTCGGCAGTATTTTGGTGATCTTTGGCATTTGTGGGTTTCTAGATACTTCACACCCATCTCTGCCTTCATCTTCGCATGGAATTCTCCTTGTGTATGTTTCTGATTCTATATCCAAATTTCCCCTTTTAGTAGGATACAATCATAATTGAATCAGAACTACTTAATGATCCAATGCTAACTATATTTTTTCCAAAAACCTTATTTCCAAATAAGATTGAATTCACAGATACCAGAAGTTAGACTTCAGGAATAAGGGGTCAAAATTGAACCTATAATCACATATTAGATATTTAATGAGTGCATGCTGAAAAATTGATAAATAATAGAAAATTTTTCTAAAAATGCTTTAATTTCATACATTATAATAAATTATTATCTTAAAAAGGAAAGACTATATTTAAAACCCAAAATATTATAATAGAAGGGGACACTTGATGAGTTTGCTCTCAAGTTTGTGACTTTTTCTTACTTGGCTACAAACTTTAGTGGATCTTGTAGTGGATGTCTATTGAATTTTCTAATTTTCCCCATTTTAATATTTCCATGTTGCTTCTGCTCCGAATCAGGTCCATGGATTCAAAAGTTGAGTTATGAAATCTGTAATCATTAAACACTATCTTGTGTATCCAACCCTATAACAATCATCTGGACCAAGGATGACCAGTTGGCCCCTTCTGAGCAACTGCACTCCTTTGGAGAATTTCTGATTGAGACTTAACTTTACTTAACTGATTTAACTTTACATGATATATAGTGTATAAGAAAGGACAATCCTTTAATTTTTCTCTTTTGGCCATATAGAGTAGCATACTGAATAACGCCTAAAGAGAACTAGTATGCAGTTAGAAAATTAAAATAAAGCAATTGCTAGAAAGACATAAGGCAATATTTAGAAATAAGTCCAGTTTCTGGTTCTACCCCCTTCCCATTTTAATTCCATAAAAAAGCTCCTTTAGTTTACTTTTTGCTAAAGAGAGTTTAGAGAGTTTGTTGAGGAGTATCATTAACTGTATATATTTCTAACCACAGTTCTTAGAGTCCGAACCCTCTTCTACTGACACGTGTAAAAATTTTCAGACTCCTCTATTCCTCAGCATCTGAACCATAAAAGGAAAACAATTCAGTAACATAAATTATAGATTGGTGATAAAGGTAAATCAAATTAGATTTAATTTAACAAAATTAAATTTAACTGAAATCATGTATTTACAAATGCCTTTATATGCATGTAGTATATATATTATTAAATATGTAAATTCATTAAATATATGCATATATTATACATATAAACAAGTTGGGTATATATACACACTTATAGGTATATGGGGATATATTTACATTTTATATAACATATTTATTTATATATAGATATAATTAAATCTCTCATTTAGCTTCATCATTAATCTAAAGGTGAGCATACACACAAACCCACATTTAGAAGAGTAATAGATCCTGATATAGTATTTACTCAGTAAGTATTCACTTGCCAAAAAGAACATAGTAGAGAAACAAACAATACTGTCCCTAGTGACCTTGGATATCCTCCATAGGTTACCTGGAAATGAAGAAGTCAGATAAGTGCTTTTCTTATAATACTCTACAAGGGAAGAGAGAGAGCTGAGATTTAGGGAACCTCATCTTACTGACCCTCTGCTTCAAAGTGTTTCCAATAAAGCCCAGTTTAGATTCCTAGAGCTTCTGAAACAGAGTACAAAAAGCTGAGTGTCTTAAACAACAAACTTTTTATTGTCTCACAAATCTGGAGACTAGAATTCGGAGATCAAGATGATGGCAGGGCCATGCTCCTTGTGAAGAAGCTCATTAGGGATCTGTTCCAGGAGTAACTCCTAGCTTCTGGTAGGCTTCTGACAGCATACCTCCATTGTCTTCACCCTGTGTACAGGTCTATCTCTGTATCCAGCTTTTCCCTTTTTATAAAGACGCCAATCACGTGAGCTCAGAATCCACATTAATGACCTTATTTTAGCTTGATCATCTGCAAAGTCTCTATTTCCAAATAAGCCTTCTTTTATAGGCACAGGGTTAGGACGTCAACATCTTTTGGGAAGATATATTTTAACACATAGCAATACTTATACTACTTCATAGTAGTTTTTGCCACCATTAACAAGTTTTGATCATGGAAATCATGCAGGCCAGGAAGGATAACAGGCACCAAATATTGGATATTGTATTCCAAATTATTTTATATTTTGAGCTGGAAGAATGAATTATTTAAGATTATAGGCACAGAAAGTATGCAATCAAGACAATTCTCCAGACTTTGACACCCTTTTGTTCTTATAAGGGTGCTCTTTAATGAATAAAGGAGGCTGAATGGTTTTTGTTAGTTTCTATAAATATTTGCAGATTGAGATAAATTTATTTTAACCATTTTGACTGCAGGAAGTATAAGCCCTTGTATTCTAAATGTATGAGTAAGACACCTAACACTTGATATTCAGGTATTCTCATTCTGACAAGGGGAAGATACATGATAATTTATAATAATTGTGGTTAGTTGCTAGGTGGAACAATGAGCAATGTATTATTATAGTATAGGAGATAAAAACATTGCAAGAAAAAGTTTTTTGGCACGGAAGAATCACTCATGAATATTGAGATAGAAATAAAATGACCTTTGAGCACAGATGTGAAAAATAAAACACCATGTGCTATAAGAGAATATTGTGCAGTTGAAAAAATTGTTAAGACTAACATTAATAATAAATTCATTTCCACTATCAATACATTTCTCATCCAATGTGATTATTTCTTTGCATATCTAAAATAAAACCTAATATGTCATCTCATTAAAATGTAAAACACAAACACAAAGAAAATAGAATCTATGGTTGCCTATTTTTAGTACTGCTCCTAATAAGAATTTATTTCTATCATTATTATTTATTACACGATTAGTGGATAGAGTCTCAAATACCTTTTTGATTTACCAACAGGAGATATATATATATATATATATATATATATACACACACCTAATATATATAACACATATATACAAAATATATGTTACACACACTATAATATATACATATATATGTATACATATACACCTATATTTATATGTGTATATATTTAAAAGAAAATGGCAGGCATGAATGAAGATGAATAAATAGGTTTCATGGAAGAGAAAAGAGGAGGAAGCATCTTATCTATTTTGTTTAGTTGTTCATCTTGGCTATTCCCTTTACCCTTGGCACCAAGACATGAACCTGGGTCCTTGAGATACATGTGAACTATGCTAGGTCAGGGAGGACAGACCCAAACACTACTCCATCAGGAAGCACCAACAGTAGATGCTCTATCTTAGTATTTTGCCATAAAAAAATAACTTGATCTACTCATGACTTAACTTCTACTCCACAAATAGAAATATTCTATTTTTATCATTACTTAATTGACTCACAAGATAGAGAATTTCACACTTTTTAGAATAATATTATTAATATTTCTCACTTCTTTGTTATCTTTCCTCTTTCTCTCTAACTTGATTCTCATAGTTATATTTTTGCTTTATATTTCCAAGGTTGGAAATATTTATATCTTGTTTTATAATTATCATCAATCCTTCAGTCCTTTGTTTATAGGCTGACTTTAAAGGCTAAAAATGCATAAATATCATTTTATTAATACAACTATGTAACTACGGTTCACTGCAGTTGCAAGTATTTTGATATGAATGTATTAGCCTCTCTAAATTTCTAATGCCATAATTCTTGTGCTACTCAGATGGGAATTTTCAAATGGATTCTCTACACTTCACTAATTGCTCAAAACCATGCCAATTTAAATTGCTTCATATTTGACTCATACTTTTCTTGCACTGCTTTTAATATTTTTATTTTGAAATAATTCATACTTGGAAATGTAGAAAAACATATAGAGTATTCATCTATATTGTTCAATCAGCTTTCCTACTGTTAATATATATTATATTATCCAGAGTATGTTATCAGAACAAGAAATTAACATGGCTACAATACCAGTCACTCTTGTATGGACTTTATTTGAATTTTGTCAGTACCCCTCTGAGTGTCCATTTTGTCTTGAGGATTTCACATTACATTTAATTGTCCTGTCTCCTTTGTCTCTTCTCTCTGACAATTCATAGTCTTTCATGAACCTTGAAACTTTTGAAGGTCAGTCTATTAAAGAATATCTTCCAATTTGTTTTCTGTTTTTTGTTTTCTTAATGATTAGATTGTGGTTTGTATTTGGGGCTAGAAAAAAACAACATTCATGTGTGTTCTTAATGAATTTTATCCAGAGATACATGGTATGTTATTATCAGTGATTTTTATCTTAAGCACTTAAGGTGGTGTTTAGCCCTGTGGAGATACTACTTTTTCTTTTGGAATTGATAAATACTTTGTGGTAATTCTTTCAGGCTATGCAAATATTCAGTTTCTCCTCTAACTTTTATCTTATTGATTATAACTTCTGTCAGTGAATTTTTCTGCATAGATATTAATGTGGTGTTCACCTAATGGCAGTTTTATAGATCTTTGATGTTAATTAGGTAAATTTTTCTTGTTTGGAAAAGATAATTTTTCCTTTTAAATTGTACATTAAACTGTATTTTAGTATGGACTCGAGGATTAAAAAAATTTATTATATAACTTCAATGCAATGTTATCAACAATTTACTGCTCATTTTAATGTTCCTCTTTGGCCATTACTAGTTTCTTTCAGCTGGAACTTAGGTCATTTTGACTTTGCTTGAGCACTTAATTTATTTTTATCCTGGCCCCAGTCTCAAACCCGGTTCTTGGGTTTTGTGTGGTCTGCACCTTAGCTGCTTGAACTGCCTGAGTCAGTGGTGCTTTCACTTAATTTTATTTATATGTATTTACTATAAGATAACAGGCACATCTTTTATTTTCTCTGCTATAGCCCTGGAATTGCCTTTCCTCCAATGAACTTCAGCTCATTTTTTTTCAAAGGCTGGTATTTAGTAACTAATGTGCTCACTCTAACTGGAGCCTAATGTTTCCTGGGTTCTCAGCACCTTAGCAGACAGAAGTAGAAAATACATATATGCGTACTAACTGGAAACATGCATACATGTATATATACACACACATTTATCTCTGTGTATCTATGCATACATCCATGCATTTATCTATCTGTCTATCTATCATCATCATTATCATTATATCAGAAACCTTTGAGCTCATTGTGCCCTAGAGTCCTAAGGCTACTGGACATAGTCCACATAATAGCCAAGGACCCACGTTTCAAGACCTGGGGTCCAGGGGGACATCCAAGTTGAACGACGAAATAAAACAAATAAATGTTTCTTCCTTCTCTCACTTCCTGACTTCTTGCTTCTGATTGACTTTTATTCTTGTCTGCACCTTTCCTTAAAAAAAAAAAAAAAAAAACTGAATCAACATTGACAACTCTAATTCATTTGACTCATTCTAGGTGTCTCTTTATTTGTAAAAATTTTCTCTGAAAAACCTCCACCCATTATCTACAGGATATTCACTCATTTATTCATTCATTTTCCACACATAATGAGAATGCTGACCTGTGTCCCTGTGAGAAACAGAATTATGAACTAGAGAACAATTTTGTGTGCAGTCTCTGTTTTTAATGCCACAAACAGCTGCTGTCAGTAGTTTATCAAAATACTGCTATCCAAAGTTACTTGATTAATTATTTCACTCCCCAACTCCATCAGGGTCTATTTATGAATTACTTTTTTTGTAATGGTGTCATTTGTTGCTTTTTTCAGTTGTACTTTGATTTCCCCCTTCCTATATGGCTGCATGTATATGTGTATGTGAGTAGGCATGTATGTGCCTGTGCATATATTATGACAACCACTGATGTGATTATGAATCCAATCTATCGAAAAAAGGTCTACTCGAAAATGCAAATAATTTTGTTAATTTAATTCATTCCAAACACTTTTCCTTTCCAGTCCTTTTGCATTCAATCCTTATTGATAACCAATTTATTTTGCTTGTTTGTTTTTAACTTATTCTTCTGATACTTCTTTTGCACAAGCTATCAGACATACATACATATATATATATATATATATTTCCTTATATTCTCTTTTTGTTCTACAAGAAAGCTAGAATGCTATAGATATCTTTTTTTGTAATTAGTTTTCTTTCACTCAACACATGCATTCCTAGCAAGGGAGATATCTCTTAAAGTGGACAAATTATTAGTCCTTTGAGGGATAATATAATCTTACTATAAGAAAAAAAACCTATCACTCTATGTATAATGTAGAGATATAAAAACAGCAGACAAACCATATAAAGGACCAACGATATTAAATTACATGGGCTGGATTAGGGAAAATAAGCATAATTGACTCACTGCTACTTCTTAGAGGTGCAATAATGGAAAGGGAGGACTGAAAAACCTTATTTAGCGTGTATACAATAAACACATCAAAACAATTTATAAAGAGCATCTCATATTTTACATTTTCAGACTACTCCTTTTTTGGGACGTGTCACAATTTATTAAACCTTTGAAACACATGGGTATATTGATAGCTTTCAATATTTTGCTAACATAAACAGTGTTGTAATAAATAAATATGTGAATACGTATCTTTTATTACTGGCTATGCATTCTTTCAAGGCAGAATCTCAGAGATAAAATTGCTGAATCAAAGTATGGTGCCAATGAAATTATGAAAGTATTGTTAACTTTGTCCATAAAGTTTTGTACCAATTTAAATTTCGTCACACTTTTATAAGAATACCTACTTCCCCAAGCATCACCATACAGGGTCTTGTCAACTTTTTAAATTTTGCCAGTCTGAAAGGTAAGAAATGTTCTCTCGGTGTTGTTTCATCTTGCATTTATCTAGCAATGAATATGCTTGAAATTTTTTTTTCATGTGCTTGCGACCTATTTTTAAATTTTTTTCATGTCTTTTTTTTTCTCATTTTCTATTGTGTTTGGCATTTTGTCTTTCATTTTTAAGAGTCTCCTAATACAGTAGGACCTTATGTCTGATATATGTTACAAATATTTACTCCCTGTGTTTCAGCTGATTTTATTTTTTTTGATTTGCTATTATTTGCTCCTTATAGCCAACCATTCCTTACCACTACATTTTGTCATTATTAAAAAGTCTTTCCATCACCAATGTTAAAGAAGAATTCACTGATGATTTTTTGCTAATACTTGTATGGTTTTACTTCTTGTTAATCCACTTGGCAATTATTTGTATATGTAGTGGTAGAAATGAATCAAATTTTATCATTTCCAGGTGAATATCCTGTGAAGCCATTACCATTTGTTTAAAATGTTTATTTCATACAAGTGTTTTGAGATGTTACCTTATCACATATTAAGTTTTTATCACATACTATTTGGGTCTATTTCTGGACTTCCTATTCTACTCTACTAGATTATTTGTCTGTTAGTACACTGGATAACACTGTTTTAATAACTGAGGAAATTTTAGTGTCTGATAAAATTCTTATTTGTTTGTAGTTTTTCTTTGTCAGTCTTTTACCAGGCTATTCCAGCATGCTTGATCTTCCATATACATGCTAATATCAAATTATTTAACTCTATAAAATAATGGTTGGTATTTTTACTATGATCACTATGGATTTATTGTATTTATTTGATTCTAAACCGACATTGTTTCAAAGATACACCACCATTTCTCAAGAGGTTTTCCAAAAAAATAAGGCTTACTTGCAAAACCACCTCAAATGTAAGCCACACTTGATTTTTGGTCACATTATAATGGAAAAAAAAAAGGGAGACAGAATTGAATACAGTAAAATTTATTAACAGTGTGAATTGACATCTTTATAATGTTGACTCATCCTCTTCAAAAATAGAGAATATTATTTCAAGTCTATTGTTGTTAGTTTCGGCAGTATTGATTAAAAAAAAAATCTCCTAAAGTTTGTGCACTTTATGATAACACTTTACTCTCTAGTATTTAATTTTCTTTATTACTATTATATAAATGGGATGCTTGCTACCACAAAGTGAACTAATTATGTATTGTTTGCTTGTATGTATGAAGGCTATTGTTTTCTGTATATTCTATTTCTTCCCAGAGATCAAGCCACACTTTTTCATTTTCTCCTTTTTCTGAGGGGAGAGGGATGTTGTTTCATTCTAATTTTTAAATTTTAGATAAAATTCTTGCTTAAGTGCAAATAATTATGCTTGGAATGTCAATTTTTATGTATCTTTGGTGATTTGGGAGGGAGAAGCAGGGCTGGATTTTCTGTGTGATAAGTGTAAATTTGTAAGTACTTCACTTTTATCTGTTTCTGTGTTTGTAGTATATATTACATTACATATGTTGTAAAATAATATTCCTAGTGTAAAGACATTTCTTTCTTTCTTTTTTTTTTTTTAGGATAGCAAGTTTGGCACATTTAGAAGGTTTTGCTGTTTGTTCTGCTGGCGGAAGAAGGGTTATAGTTACCTGATTTTATAGTTTTCTTTAGTCTTGCAATCACTATATTTTTCCTCTTGTCTACTTTTAGCCTTCACTAATACATTGCCAACGGACACAGCTTTCTCCTGTGCTTTGCTTTGTTTTTCTTTTCCAGAAGCTATATGTTTCTAAGAGTGTCCTTTTCATCTGGTCCTTTGACCGTGACTCTTTGAATCTCTCGTTCATGTCTCTTCCTTGCAGCTTGTGTTCTGAATGCCAAACATTTTCCCAGTATTATCCAATTTAGGGCAAGTGCTTTAAATCACACTAAGATCCCTTTGCCAGCCATCCTCATCTGTCTTCCCTGAAGTTTTTTAAGTCCATCTTCGTTGTCAACAAAACATTGAGGTTAGCCAGGGTGAGGCAGAAACATAAGAGATCACATATTGGTGTTTAATTATTTTGTTACTTTTAGTGACACTTATTTTGTGGTTTTGGTATTCTCTGTCTTCAACTATGATGATGGTTTTTCATCAAATGTGTATTTCTTTTGTGTTTTTACATGTGGAGTATTTTAGGAGAAGCTACATTTATTTGGATCATTGTTCTTAGCTAGCCAGAAATCTAGCCTCTTGTATGATTTTTTAAATCTATTTTTTATTTTCACATGCCAGATGACCCTTTTCTCCTTATTACAATTTTTATTTTTTACCCAAATCCATACTATTTTCGTGCTTAATCTTGAATGTATTTATTGTTGCTATTTTATCAATTTTTCAAATTTCTCGAAATTAGATTCCAAGTTTTTAAGTTATTTAATATTTTATTCTTGATTATCTTCTACAAATTTGCTCTAATTATAAGTTCACCTTTTCATTAATTTCTAATTATCATTTTCTTTTTATTTTATTTATCTAGAAAGAACGTCTTTCCCTTGACTTCTTTAACCAATTTGGTATCATCTGTCTAATCTATAACTATGCTCTCAACTACTTCGCAGGAGAGGAGGAGAGTGTCTTATCTAACGAGCACATTTTAGAGAAGGAATTAAAAATACCATAGTTCAGTTCCCTTTCTCTCTTTTTCTTCATATTTGTTGTACAAAAAAGATGAGGAACCTAAGTAAAATATTTCTTAAAGAGGATTTTAGAAAAAGAGAGATATTTAAATTGTTATTTGAAATTTGCCTTAGTCCAATGACATCTGTCTGACTAAAGAAGAGAAAAAAAATCTAAGATAACAGATTTGAATGAGTTCACCAGGGGAATCCAGAACCAAGGATACTATTGAGAAGACTTTCAAAGTCACTGATGGAAAATGTCTTATAAAAGTAATAGAGGAAACATCTTTTGAATATCCAAACACATGTTAATTGGAGGAAGGCCAGCATATATTTTAGGTGACATTTCAATGATTACAGGCATTGTGTCTGACAAATCTATGCTTCTCTAAGAGAAATAAAGATTTGAGAGATTAAAAGGCTATAATGAAATGTCTCCAGACCTAGATCTAATGTTGGTCAGCAGGGAAAATAATTTCTCAATGGTTTTATCCAATTAAAGAAGGAGGAAATGGATGGGATTTTGGATACTTTGGGAAAATATGGTATGCATTGATTCCATTTCACTGACTATAAGAATCCTGATATGAAAAAAATCAATATAGATGTCAGGGTAGGGGGAAAAGCACTGTGAGAAGTCATAGTAGAGATATTGCTTCTTTCCAGACTAGTGGGGCACAAAATTTAGAAACATTAAAAGCACTATCCATTTAAACTGCTGAGCATTATTCTCCAATTGAAGCAATAATGACTTATAGACTAGAAAGAAAATTATCTTAAATATCTAAAATATTGATGATATATTATCTCTATATATAATATATATTTTATTAGTCTACTTAATATAAAAACATAATATTCTCTCTCATAAAGTGGCATTTTAGAAAAATCGTTACTCGTTTTCAAAATTTTAGATACTTGAGATGACTTTCTTTTCATTCCACAAACCATTCCTAATAAAATATATATAGATATTGGATTGTAATGATGTAAACTGAAACTTATATGCCTAATGCAATGTTATTTCAATAAAATTTATAAATAGAATAATTTTTTAAATAATTTGTTTTACAATAAATAAAAATATTAATTCAAAAAATGTGCACTCTTTTTGATGGGAGAGGGTATTGTTACCAAAGAAGTTTAGATTCATGTCTGGTAAATTCTGAAGCATTAGCATAGATTATCTGGGAACCTGATGAGGATGATACCTGAGAAAATTATTCTTTTTTAATTTGACTTTCAAAAATCTAATGTACTTCATTATCTGCTATAATTTTTCACAACCAAATTATAGAAAATTCTGTGCCATACTTTTAGGTACTGTGAATGGGTTATTTCCAATTTTGGGAATGTGCCTAGATGATATTACTACAGATTATTTTATTTCTAGTATGAAGTTTTGCATCAATAGCATCAAATAATTTGGGTAAGTAGCTTTACTTGTTCAAAAGGAATATATATATATATATGTGTGTATATATATATACACACATATATATATATACACACAAATATATTTGCAAAATAGAGACTAAATTGGCTCTACCCAGGCATCCAGTTGGAAAGTTCATCACTCAGTGAGTGCAAACAGATTGTAAATTGAAAGAGAGGAGAAACATTAAGAATTCTTTTCTTAGATTTTTAGATCTCCATATCTTAGATTTCTAACTTAGAAGACCAAGGGGATTTGATATTAGACTTTAATTCTTTTGAATTTATAAAATTTGACATTAATGTTCTGTAGTTTTAATTTATAATTAGAGATGAGATCATAAGATGATGTTAATTATAAATCTGACACCTATTTTTGTCACTTTTTTCATTTAAGAGTAATTCATTGATGTCATTATAGAACTTCTATGATCTATATGAAATGATGTGATTGGACACAATCTAAGTTGGAACAGAGTAGAAAGTGAGATCTCAGCCTTAGATACAGAGGGACATTGAAATTTCTCTGACTTATCTACTCCTTTAATCCACTCCTGATGCTCTTAAGTAAAATTTTGAATTCCCGCTAGTGGGACTTTAGAATGATTAGTATTAGTGTAGTGGAATCAAATAATGTAGAAAAATTGTCCAGAAGATTACTAATCTCTTTGCTGGAGATGGCAGGTACATTCTTGGTTGCCTAAAGCATAGACAAAATAATTTAAAAGAAAAAATCTGGAGAAAAATGGGTAATAAGATAGAGAACCATTCCTTTCCTATTTTCTTGGTTTTTCAAATCTCAGCCCACCAGGCTCAACTTCTTGGTTCTCTGGTATTCACCTGTCTTTATTGAAGCTATTTCCTGAGAAGAAATTAGCAACAAAAAGAAAATTTCACCCATATCAATGTAATTATCAATTAAATGTATGCTGCATCAGGTGTTATTTTGAACTTTTCTCTATGTTCCCATTTAAAAGTAGTACTATTAGTAATGATAGCATCTGGATGCCCATATTGCAGGAATGATATTTTTATGACCAGTAGTTTTTCATGCTTTTCACATTGAAATATCGTTACTTGATCTGTGATCTTACATTCACTTGCAAAGATATTCATTGACTTCAATTCTACAATGTATGTTCTTAACCTACAAAAACCATAGGCCCATTATTATATATCCTTAGTCCTGCAAGTCAGGGTGATTAATTAAATAATGCTACATAGCAGTTTACAACTATGTGATTATTCTCTAAATCCCTATCATTTGCTGGTATTTAAATCTCTATTATCTGTACATTCATGCACAAGCACTAACCATGTGCTCAAAACTCAGAACATCAGAGTGAACAGAAATATGAACAATTTGCTCTTATGCAGCTTACACTCCACTGACAAAGATTGATAATCATTCTGAATAAACAAGATGAATTTCTTGTTTGGGAAGTAATACGGACATAAAAACTTGCTGGTGTTTTTTGGGGGGAAGGGGCTGGAGGTCATTGCCAAACAGGGGAATAGGGATTCTTGATGTGAAACTGAAAGGAAAAGAGATTCTCAAAATAAATTTCTTAAGTGCCCAGAAGACAAGATGGGCCCGTGATAGCAAGAACTGGAGTAAGAAGAGTACACGGTAACCAGTGAGAACAACCAGCGCATGCAAATGCCTTCAGGTATGACCAAGGTGATACTCAAAATAAATTATTTAGTGACCAGCAACCACAGGTTGTCTATAGGTAAGCAACGTAACTATATAGAAGTAAACTGAGTTCAATACCTGTTTAGTACCTGGTAGTCAATAACCAGTGTGACTGCAGAGAGACGAGTGAGAGGGAAAGTCATAGCTTAGAGCTACCCACAGAGGATAGCACATAAATCTTTTGTGTACACCGCTGGTGTGCCACGCACAGAAGTCATCCTGAGGCATTCACATTTTATTCAACACAAGTATGAGATATCCAAGATGTGTTTTACGAGAAGGATGACAAGGTTTGATTCACACAATAAAGTGCTATAGTTTGGAGAACGGACAGAAGTGGCGCGGGTGGCACCGCTCCTTCCTTCAATTGCTTGTAAACATCGGTTTGTACAACACACTACTTTTGGCTCTTACGGTGTGAAGAATTGCATATTCTTTTAGGTGCTTTGTGCTTAGAGGTATCTAATCTGGGGGGAATCCGCAAAAAAAAAAAAAAAAAAAAATGAACATTTCCATATTTAATAGTACACAGCAGGAAAGCCCCCTGAGCAAAGAAATCTTGGAGTGTCTCCAGTCTTCCAGCAAGAGGGCTCACTGAAAAATCTCCAGGACCCAATTTGTGGCCAGAAAGGAAGAGTGAAGCAAGAGGGATTTCTTAAATCTAAATTACAATTCTAAGGATCCTAGTGTTGTCAAAACTTGGCAAAATCCACTACAGGAAAACCCATTGTTAGAATAAACATGCACTATTTTCTTTAGATAGTTCTCTTCCACAATGCATAGGAATTAAATCACGTGATTCTCTCCAACTTCATATAAAAATATTTCAGTTCAACTAGTTATGTTTGCAAGCAAAGCATGAAAAATATATATACTTGCTCATTCCTTTCAAATATTGTATTTATTATGTCATATCCCACGTGGCAGATACTTAAAATTTCTAAACAGTAAGAGCTTCCAAAATTTAAGTTAGTACCAAGCAAATGGCTAGTTCTCCCTAAAGTAATCCTTATGTAAATCTTAAACCCAGCGTTCTAAAATAAGAAGGTAATTTTAACATACATAGTCAAAATCTCTGTGGTATTAACATTTTAATATTATTGAGATCAGATGCATACCGCGTGATTGTGGCTAAGGAATTTAAGAAAATGTGCTTTAGAACGCTTTGTTAGATAAAAACTTTGGATCACAACGAAAAGTTGTTACTTGTTTCTTCAGAATATGTGGTACAGGATTCATAGTATTAGTTATGGTTAGACCACTATGCAAATTTGGGAGACCATATATCCAAACTTTTGGGCCTCACATTTTGTTTTGTTTTTTCTTCAGATTAACACCAAACTTATTCTGCAACTAAAATCATAATGACAATGAAATAGTTAAAAGAAAAATTAGCTGGAAGACTATTTCACTACTGATCAGTAATTATTTGGGATTATTCTGATCCTACTATTGTTTATTTTTAAGTTTCTAAAATTCATTTCTAATATGTATGCTAAGTGCTTAGACTTAAAAAAATTCGCTAATTGATCATACCTGGTAACCAGCTCGCAGATCATAAAAGTGGTGTTTTATCAGCATCCTCAAAAACCCTAATACTCTCTTCCATTATGAGAAAGTTAATTGGAAGTTTCCAGTCATGTTTAGATCTTGTCAGTAAGGAAATACTTTGAAGACTTTCAGGTTTTCAAGCAAGTACCCTAATTTTAGCATTTCCTTTTATCATGCAGTAAAAATATGGTTCTTTTATGCTTTGTTTTCTCAAATCTAGAACCCCAGGGAAATACGTGGTGTGATTCTCAGTTTTTGCCTTTTAGTGTCAAATTCAATTTTTTAGGTCTAATAAATTGTTACTTTATCATTGTATCTCAGGTTATATTTTTAAAATATATTTATTCTGCATTTTTATTGCTTATCTGGCTGCACTAAGAATCCTAGGTGGAAAATCCCATCCTTCAATTTTGAAGAATTGTTCCCATTATCTGAAAGCATCCATTTTTTCTTTCCTTATCTTTTTTTGTGACCTGTTTTGCTTTTCTGTATATAAACTTAGCATCTTCTAATCTGTGGTACTTTGACTTTTGATTTTATTTTGTGTATGTGTGTACCATGCTAGGCCACAGTAATGTTTCAGTTTGAAAAAATTTCTGAAGAATGCTTTAGAATTCTTTATTTGATGATTAACTCACCTAACCCCTGCTTTTCTTTTTAAAACTGTTATCAATTTGAGTTGACTTCCTGGCCTGATCTTAGTATCTGAACTTTTCTAATTTTAGTTTACTGTTTATTTTTTTGGTGGGGGTGGGGGGCTGGGGGCCCTACATTTGGATATTACCTACTTTGTTAGTGTTTCAATTGAGCTGTTATTTTGTCACTTTTTTTTTTTTTTTCCTTTGGGGCCCACCTCTCTGGCTTTTGACTTAGAAGAGGGCCAGGTAAAGCCTAAGGATCCTGGTTCAAGACTCAGGTGAGAACAAAAAAGGGGAAAAACATTAAAACTTTTCTTTTTAAGTAGTAACATCACATTCTCTAATCATCCTTTTTTCAGGCTTAGTTGTGCTTTATAGGCACAACATTTGATTTCATCTCTCTAATAGATTAAATATGTGGTTATTGGCTTCTCTTTCTGGTGTTGCATCTTTCCTGTGAGTTGCCTGCAGAAGGAGATTGTTCACATTAAGCGTTATTTTTTTCCTATCAGATAATTCCTAATCTATGTTGTTATGCTTCATTTCTGTTCATATTTATGACTGAGAAATTAAAAGGGTGATGGTTTTCTTTTTGTATGGGGGTGTGAGGATTTTCGATTTGTGAGTTTCACTGTAGAATGATGAGTTGAATGACTTTTTTTTTAAGCTTCATAGCTTTCTAAGTGTCAATATATGAAGTATTTTCGCTGGTATTGCTTAGGTATTCTAAGGTAAAAATACATTGAATCTCCTACCAGAGAAAAGAACATTTGCTTCCCAACATTTTGAAGGCAAGAATGGGCAAAGTGGTTTGATAAGCAGTTTTAGCACCAGTGTGTGCATTTTGCTTAATTCATTTTACTATTTCTTTGACTCAGGTCTCAACCTTGCCCTTAAACTGTGTGTGAGATGTCAGTTGTATGAAGTGAAGGAAGGATTTTGATATAGACTGTCCCTTCTGCTTAAATCTCCTAATAAATTGTTTAATATTAGCATGAGCTTCATTCTTGTGATCTGTGGTTTCAAGAGCTGAGGGTTTTAAAAGTCACAAAGGTGAATTACCTTGCTTTAAGTGGCTGTACACTCCTTAAGTATTTAGGTTACTATGTTTCATTACTATTGATTGGGGCAATTATAGTCACTTTTCTTACTCTTCGATTTTATCACTTTTCCAATTGTGCTATTTCTTCTAAAAATATGTACAAAAATGTTCTTTCATTGCTGTCTCATCTCCCTTTTTTTTTTAATCCCTCACACACTCTCAAACTAGAACTTTGGTGAGTTTGCATATTTTACAATGGGACATGTACCATATTGGTTTTTTTCTCCAGCTCATAGTGCATGCCATGAGGTATTAGTTGCTGAAATCAGTGTTTATTAAAGTACTACAGAATTTGAAAAATGACTATTATAAGCAAAATTTATGATACAATACAGAAAAGTTTTCAGTATTGACATAATTCTATTCTACAAAAATGGTCATTTTGTCCAGTTGGAGTGTCCTTTGATCATTCTGTATGTGCTCATATTTATCCTTAATATAGTGATACAGTGAGATCCTTATTGCTAATATGACTTTTCTAATCTGCAAGAAATTAGTCCTTTGTACTATCTTTGTTTATTACATATAAACTTATTACTGAATATATACATTTGAAATTGTTTGTTGGTGACAGAAACTCGATAGTATGTGCATTTTCATCCTTAGGAACTAACGTACCTGATACTGAGTCAGAATTCCTCAAATACTTAATAAATTGAAATAAACTATTTTCTTCCAGAAATTATAGGGATGAACAGAAGGGCAGATAGTGGTATTGCTAGTGGTTAATTTTAGCTATTTTAACATAACCACAAAGCCCAGGAAATTTAGTTTTGATTCCCCCAAAGGATTTTGCTGTTGATATTATTGTACCAAAGAGAGAGTGTATTTTCACACAAAGGGAATGAGGACAAATAGGACATAGATTGTCCTCTCATATACGTTTGGAAACATACATCCAGATCAAAATTTGCCGTTTGATTGAATTTATTCTATTAGCTTTAGACCATCCAATAGGCCATTTAAAAGACTGACCATGTGGAAAGTCAGAGTAGATTATCTAGTCAACCTCTTTTTAATATCAATATATTTCATTAGCTACTATAGCAATAGAGATCCGTCAAATTTTCCTAGTGCATTTCTATGCTGAATGTTTATATATGTCAGAATGTGATCCAAGGTCAAATGCTGCATTGTGTTTTAAACAATGGAGGATTCATCATTTCACAGAAGCCAGGAAGAAATTTTCCCTCTATGGTTAGCTGATTTTTAGGTTTTCACACTTGCAGTGAAAACTTACTTTTTATAGAAAAAAGCAACACCTATCCATTGTAGAAAATGTCTTTTCATTTGTGGGTAGGGGAAAAAATGAGGTGGTGAATGAAAAATGATTTGCTCTTCTGTCAACCTTCAAATAGGTGATTTTTCTCTGGTCTGTTAAGCAATGAGATTTATTTTGATTCCACTCTATCAGAAACAGGCCAAAGTGCAGAGTTTCTTTCTTTTTCTTTTTTGTTTTATTCTTCTGTAATTTGAAATTAATCAAATCAAACATCAACACACTGTATTTTGTAGCTGATATAAAAGACAAAAGCCAACTTGCAGTTGTGGTCAGGATTATTACATTTCATTACTATTGATTGGGACAGTTATAGACTTGCTGGTTGAATTTTAAATGTGGCTTGATGCACCCAGGCATGGCAGACCATCTAAATACAACTCAGACATTTTAGCAATTAGAAAAAAAAGCAATTTCTCTGAAGCTAGTTGGAAATACAAATTGATTGTCAAATAAACGGAATATGATCTCTTTGCCAGGGAGAATAAGATGGAGAAATGTTAGGGAGGTAGGTGAAAAATGCAGTGGTTAGCAGAGCTGTTATATAATTAGTCTTTCCATATTAGAAAACATAGCCTTTGTTTTATTATTATTGAAATAATATAGGGTCATATAACTGATAACAGCTTGTTTGAAAATGGTTGACATTTTTAGAAACATGTTGTCAATAGAGCTGTGATTAGAAAAGTATATCTGTATTTATGCTTTTTACACATGTATGCATTTCAAAGATGCAATTAATATTTTGCATAATTAACTACGTATGTATTATATTCCCACTATTAAGATGACAAACACAGCTCAACTGATTAAGCAGATATTAGGACATGTGTTTTAAATACACCCTATTTTAACCTAAACTGAAACAGCAGGAATGTCTAGTCACTAGAGGGCAGCCATAATCTGTTAGTCCATAACGATCTTCCAAGTCCAAATGAGGATGTGGAGGGCACAATTTAGAATCAGTGAGCTGTTTTCATTTGTACTTACTTTAGAAAGAGAACACTAACATTCTTGCTTAGACACCTATCAGAAATTATCTGATTAAAAGGCAAACAGGCTATTGAAACAGTGTATACACTATGTAAATTTCAAGTAAATATGTATTCCAGTTACAGAAAAATATTGAGTTAATAAAAAAGTAAGTGATTTTTAATGTGAATGAACTGAACTCATCCACATCTCTGTTGGTTTGCTGTGGTTACCAGAAAACTAAAGTTCGAAACAAAGAAAATCATTGAACAAGTAACTATGGGATATCTATGAGGTAGCTCATGTCTTATAAATTTATCTAGCTTGAGAAAGCATGTTAATCTGAAGAAAGGACATGGAAATCAAAAGTAAATGAACACTTCATATCAACAGATGCTACCAGGATTTTGTAAACCGGGGTAAATGTGCTTCATGCCAATCCCAAAAAGCAATGCTAAGGATCCCTTAAACATGGTAGAGTTTAAAACAGTTGCATTTAAAGAGCTTTCCCTGTCTGGCTAATTTGAATGAAAGATAAGTGTCAATTAGCAATATGCAGCCATAATAACTTCAGTCCTGTCCCTTATAATTACCCACCTATTTTAAATAATTTGCAGTATCTGTTGATCCAATAGAGGTCAGTAATGAGCACACAATGTAGTCATTTTAGTGGGCCACGTGCTTTAAGTGATCTAATTCACTTTCAACGAAATATATAGGTAAATATTTTCTACAGCAGGTGAGAGTATACTGAACAGTACCTTATGTATTCATGCTTTGCTTTTTTTCCACAGCAAACCCCACAGACACATTCTATTTTGTCACAAGAATATCCAGTAAAAAAAAAAAAAAAAAGACATTGCTATTTATATGTAGTAGAAAATTACATCTAAACACATGTTTTATTCCTATTATGTCTCATTTCTGCAGGGAGATAAGTTTTCCTTTCATAAATGAATAAATCAGTGGCTTAATAGCACGTTTTTGTAATATATGTTTATGTAGTGGAATATACACACATTGCCCTTTTGTCAGTTGTCTATATGCTTCTGAACCTCATAATTTAAATTTATTACAAAATACATATCAGTATTTGTTATATAATATTTATTCCAATCAGCATTCACTGAAAGTAAAACTAAATTATGGGAAGGCCTACACAATTTTAAGAATATTGTCAATTACTATCCTCATGAATTTAAGTTAAATTTCCAGTATCAGTGGATAATAAAAATAGTGCTCTGTCATGACCTTTGCTTCACTGACAGTTCTGAGTTTTTCACCTATTTGATAAAAACTATCAGAAATGCAAATAATGGTTTTAGAAACTTGTAAATAATAATTTGTTTTGTGAAGTCAAATTTTTATTCATTCCATGTATTTTAGTGTACAGGAAGTTCTGTGATATAATTTTATAATCCTGCACTAAACTTAAACATGGCAAAACCCGAGAGCAACATAAGTTAGTTAAATTTTCCAAAATTAATAGTGCCCTTCAAATTGAAAAGAGCCTTTGCTTTGATGCTAAAAGAAGTAACTTTCAGTCCTAGGTATGTTTCAATTTGTAGTATGACCTTAAGTAAGACACACTTGACCTTATTTCCTCATCTATCAAATGAGGTGGATCAGACCGGTTGCTTTTGTAGATGTGTTCCTATTCCAGAGTGGGACTTCTCTTTGGTACCCATCTGATTTCACCTGTGTATAGCCATTCCTATACTTGTCACATTCTTCCTGAAAGCAAGCAGTCCTTCAATCATCTTGTCTCCTGCAAAGCAGACAGCCAAGGAACCAGCACATATCAGATGGGAGTATGGCACATATTTGTGGAAATAAAAGTGGGATATAGAAGTGCTGTTTATTTTAGAGGCAGAAGTACATTGCTCTGTGTCTCCTACTATTACCCATCAACACAGTGCTGAAACTGATGCGCTGTGCTGACTGACACTTCTGTTCCATCAGTGTCGCTAGAATGGTAGTCAGTGGAAAAATGTACTATTACTCAAAAATATCAGAGTTTAAAAAGTACCTATGTAGAACTTGATTGAAAAGTTGTACCTTCTTTTTTATGAAGTTTTTTAATTTACTAAAAGTTCAAAGATCATTTTCCTTAGAAGTCAAACTAGTAAATCTAGAGAAATGTTATACTTCGGTCTCTAGTTTTCTATTTTTCAAACTTTACTCTTGTATCTGATGACTTCTGGACATTTTAATCTTTGTAATAGATTTACCTTTACCCAATAATATCAGCTTACATGAGTCAATCATTTGACATTTGAGTTTATGAAGTCTAGGAGGTTTTATACAATTTCCCTATAAACAAGAGAGAAAAAAAAATCTGAGTAAAACAAATATAGCCATATATTCAGATGAGTCTTAAAATTTCCTCTGAAATCATAATGTAGAAAGATTACTTTAGATGTAAATGAAGGATGCCCCATATTCTGTTATACTGAGTCTTGTGGCCAGTGCATTTATTATTTTTATAGATTGAAAAGAATAGTCAAAATAAAATTAAAAGACTGAAAATTTAAATTTCTCAAATCCTTATATGAATCCAAATAAAGTAGTGTATTATTAAAGTCACTCAAACTACACTATTTGACATATTGAAATAGGCCTGTAGATAAAGGTATGACAGCCCCTAAATCTAAAACTGTTTCTATTTTTCTTAAATACCTGAAGTGTTTACAAAAAGAAATAAGGTTTAAGCTTTTGTTTTATTGCTTTATTTTGTGTAAATGGGGAAGAAAAAAAAAGCCCCGCATATGTAATTCTTGAAATCATAAATATTGTCTGAGAAGATGACCTTTCCAAAACCATTTTCTTTTTCCCAAAACTCTTTTCTGCTTTGGCCATAAGGTTGAAGAAACTGCTCAAGAGTCTGACAACCAACCACAGTGGCCCATCTGTCAGCTAAACCCATCTCCACTTCCCTTCTTTATATTATTATCACCTAATTTATTATGATACTATCAAGGCCTCTTCATAGCTCCCCAAGCATTCACATATGGGACATAGGGCACTGTCCCTCGTCAGCCCTTATTTGATGTGGTTGGTTAGCTTGTCCTGGAGTAAGCTTCTATTCCCTGGGGATAACCACCTGATAAGACCCTGCTGTGTCCTGTCTCAAAGGAGAGAAAAAAATCTGCGTAGTTTTAAATCGACTGGACTAGGGGTTAAATGCTGAAGTGACCCTGGCACCTGGAGATACTGCATCCCTGACCTTCAAGCTGCTGGGCCTGTGAATGACTGCTGAGCTGCTGGAGGTGTCATAGAGAGACTCAGTGGGGATGAGAATTTTTAATGATTTATGGAACTTCACTCAGTACTGAGAAATATACTTTTTAGTTATAGAACATTTTAGAAATCATTGCAATATGGAACTTCTGTTAACTGCTTCGTAGAAACATATGCACAATAATGTTTGTTATTACCAGGATTTGTAGTGTGCATGTGTGCTCACATGCATTCTGTTTCCTGTGAATCGGAAACACAGAACACCATACTGACAGATGTCATCATCTCCATCATCACAATAATAGCTAACATTTATCTGGCGTTTACCATGTGTCAGTGTGCTAAGAACCTTCTGTGTGTTTCCTTATACAACCTCAACTTATAACCATGTATTATTTAAGCCATACTATAACACCAAGAATTTTTTTTGTTATTATTATTCCCATCATACAGGTGAGGAAAAATTACGCCTAAGTAGGTTAAGATCTAACCCAAAGCCACATAATTTATGATTAGTATGGAACAATTTCAAATCACTGCTGCCTACATAGCCTCTAGTTACTGAACTGCTACAAAGTGCAAATCAAAGACAGAAAGAACTTAGTTAACATGGGTGGTGAATTTTCCAGAACTAGGCTATAAGGGTCACAGAGATTCCTGGGGGTCTCTAATATGACAATATTTGCAGCTGTTATTCTTAGAACATCTCATGCAGTGCAGATACTTAGCAAACATAGTAACACAAAAATATCACCCAGGCTTATTAAATGACAAGGCAACAGCTAGGATTCATTCACCTGAACCTACTAGAAAGTAACTCATCACAAAATAAAATTTTCTAGTTGTTCGAAATGGTATATCATGAAGCTTGAAAACAGTGACACAGAATCAGAACCACTTTCTGATTGCAGAGCTAAAGCTAACAAGTTATATTTCTAAGCCCTGTAGCTGATAAGAGTCTCACCTATCACACAGAATTATTGTTAGAACTGATTTCAAACAATTTCATATACTAGATTTAAGCAATACCTGATAGAGACATCAGAGGCTCTTCATAAACATGAGCTGTTTGATAGTTGTTTTTCATTTTACAATAATTTATGATGAAAGAGTTATTAGAAATAATCTACACCAAAATAATATTCAAACTGAAAAATCCTCGATTGAGATTCTAGTCTTGCTAGAGAAGAACATAACCCACTAATTCATAAAATAAATATTTTTAAAAAATTTTTTCTACTTTAGGAGATTTTTAAATGCTAAAATTTATTTCATACACTAAGCTAAAATTAGTTTCTCTGTAATTTCTATGCACTAAATCCTAGTTTCACAGATTATATCAATTGTCTTACCAAAATTTTTAAATATTCCGAAGCCTATCAATTATTTGAATTATTTACCTACATTTATTTTTCCCAAGAGGAATTTAACCATTAGGTTTATTCCTCCTAAGATATAATTTTGAGAGCCTAGTAATCACAGTTCTGTGGATATGTTTCAGTTTGAAAATGATCATCCTGTAATGTGGCATGGAGAATAGAATGCAGAATGCCAGGAGGAGCATGTTTCTTGAAGAATATAAAAGAAATCTGTAGCATTCATCTTCTAGTCACTAATAACAATATGAACTAATATAATCTATAGTCAATACTGATGACTTGGCAGAAATTAATTCAACTGAAACTCCTGAGCATTCTTCCACTGAACTGTTTGTGAAAATAAATTTTTGCTCTCTGTACATAATTTTATCCATCTTTAGTTTTCTATTGGTTTTGTCACTCAAAATTGGTAAGATACTTTTGTTTTGCTATTCTATCAGAGAAATAACTTCATTTTCATTTTTATTAACTTATAAATAGATTCTACATTTTTAAAAAAGAATTACAAATGATTAAAATATGATACAGTTAGAATTCTTTTTACTAAGTGGATATCCATTTATTAATGAAAATATATGACTGCCATGATAATATTAGCTTTGATCTTTTCCAAGTATGATACATTGAAATATGTTTTGATGTAGTAATCCAATTACTTGTAATCTACATATAATATGCATACAGTTATACAGATAGATCTATTGTGCAGATATTGTTCATTATACTAGTTTTTACATATAGTAGAGTTGCATATTTTGTGGAATTTAGGTTAGTGAAAGTATTTCTGAAAATACTTTAAATACTAGAGTCACTCTCAGCAGAAATATGCTTATATTATTATAGTTTAAAATGAATGGTGGTTCTCTTATAGCATTAGCATTCTATATCATTCTTAATCTTAAGTATATGAATCAAATCCAATTTAAAAGGTCTATAGAAAGCAAATAATGATCTCAGTTCCTTGTTTGCCATTAGGATATATAATAATAAAGCATAGTGCATGCACAGGTAAAGACAATGTAATCGATCCATTCATGTTGATATTTTGACATACACACAAACATGTATACACACACACACACACACAAACAAAATTACCTGGAGTTGCAGAAAAGGATACATGGTGAAGAGAGTAGAAAACAAGATAATTAATCATATGTCCCTTGCATCATTTTCATGCTTGAATCTTTACAATGATGATGTTATTTGCATATTATTAAGGATAATTTTAGGAATCAAGGATATTAATGATACTTTATATCTCATGTTTTTCCAAACATCTAAGGAAATATTTGGTTGTATTGTAAAATTTACTTTGAACTCAGCAAACATTTAACATTTGGCTGGCAAGATTTCTATATAGATAAAAAGCCTTCAATCATTTTGAGAAAAAAAAAAAAAATCCATCAGGAAGATAGAAAGATACAAAATTTATTATATTCAAAACCTAGACTAAACTACAAAAAGATAGTCATCATTGACTTGATCCTTAGAGAATCCAAGCAGATCAGTGGAGCAAGACAAGAAATTTTAGGCAGAAGATACAGCACTTTTCAAGATAAGAAAGCATAAGTCAGTATGATCGATTGCACAAATAGCCCGACTTGACCAGGGCACAAACTATATGGTATGATAAGAAATGATATTCGAAAATCAGACGGGTGCTACAGTTGGGAGGCCCACACAGAGCCTACAAAGAAGTATAACCTGAAGAAACCGGAAAGACACAGGACAATTTTTAAGCATGAGTGAGACATGACCATGTATACATTTTTTGAAAGTTCATTTTGAAAGCTTTATAGGAGATTGATCTCTATGAAGACAGTCTGGTTAGACTGGCTAGAAGACTGTTAAAATAATTCTGTAGAGACATGATGAGTGTATGGGCTAGAGAGCAGCAGGGAAGATAAAGAAGAGTAGGCAAAGTCATGAGATGAATCAGAGTCCAAGTACAAGTTATTTCAGTCCTTGGGGATGCAATCAATCTAGACCTGGTAATGTGAACTCATTTAAGCAGCTAAGTGCTCTCTTACTATCTCCTCACTTATCTCTGGATTCGATTCCCTTGTTTGTCCTACCCTTTCAAGTTTGAAGATCATTTTTTTCCTGATTGAGAAAACAGAAGCAATATAGGATTTTAGTCCTTCTAAAGTCATCTGCTAATATTACACCATCTGGCCCACGAAGCAGGTCTATCCCTTGTTCAGTATTTCCTAGAAATTATATTTAAATTGCCTTTAGTGCTCTTCAAAAGGCTCAGCTCACCTTGTGGTTTAGCTTTCCCACTACTATTTTTGCAAGTCCCTGCATCTCTCTGCATTTTGCCCTTGTGGTGTGTTTCTCCCTCTGCCTTCCACTTTTTCAAGAGTCCAGAAACAGAAATGTCTATTTATGGACTCTGGTAAGTTCCTTAGGCTCAAATTTTCAGTTTCTCTCATTTCAGAGAATATTAATTTTGCATATATATATGTCTATGTATATATGCACACACACATATCCCACCCCCATTTTTGTTTATAAACATTATAGAAAGGCAGAGTAGATACCAATGCATATTTGCTAAGTTGGTATTAGAATTCTTGTTTCCATTTCCATTTTGAAAATTCTTCACTTAAATATTTTATCTTTGATTTCCATTTCCTCCTTTAAAAATTTGCTTGATTTCACTTTTAAAGCATTTATGTAGCTTTCTTGTCTTCAGAAATTTTCTTGCCATCAGTTTCTAAATCGATCACCTTTTTCTTAATATTTAAATATTTATTGTTTTGTGTGTTTTTCCTAGATTACTTATCTTAACCATACTAATGCTAATATTTCTATTAGTACATCCATATTATGAATGCAAGACATATTATGCATACCCTTTTTTAATGGCACTCTGGAAATCTTGTTTATTTATGTTGAGCATGTCATGACTTTTTCTTTGTTTTCTCTGGTTAATATAAACTTTATAGCTATTAATGCAAATGTTAAACTGTTATGACTTACAGCTATTCGATGGGAAGGCATTCTGGTTTAATGGAAGTAATCTTTAAGTAAAAATATGTGGAATTTTCTGCTTTGCAACAGTATAATTTCTTTCTTTAAGTTAAAATTTTCCTAAAGCTCAGTCTCCTTCAAATACACAAAATAGTAATGGTGATATTCTAGGATAAATCACGAACTTTTAAGTATTTAATAAAATTTCATATGTAAGATCTACTTACAATTTATAGAATTATACAAAGAATAAATATTTGTTTTAAGTTAAGTTCAAATTCTTGGCTGTTTTTTGGAATACAAGATTATCTGCATAAAACTCAGAGAAACTAAAGAAAGAGAACTTTTCACGCAATTGTTTTCTACCTGACATTATGAAAACAAATTTTTGCCAAACTTCTCTGATTCTTTTTTCTTTTAAGCTGCATTGTTTTTGAAACCAATAGAATACGGATAGTTTAGTTTAGCTTTTCCTTTTCTTTCATATACTTATGGGAAAACTTTTTGCATTGCATTTTATAGGCAAGTATCTTATTATGGGAAAAATAAAACACAAACTATTTTTGAAATATTTCATTGTGAAGATATAGATTTTACATTATTGTTTTCAAAGGCTACAGATCTAATTTGATGACTTTATCTTTCACAAAAAGTGTATATTCATGATACTAGCCATAATTTGCATTTTCAATAAGTAAAAATACAGAATTAAGCATATATTATGGAATACTAATGATTTCCAAATCTATCCCTTTTAGCACTCATCAGGTCAACAATACTTTCACTGGAATAATGAAGAGACATATATGGAATCTATTTGGGGACTTAGGCATTCAAACAGAATGATAAGAGCACCTTGAATATGTAATTTTGTCCTTTTTGATGAAACAACACAAAGATCTGATGTAATGTTAGTTGTGATTATCGTGCATGTCCTGAGGTTAATCATGCTCAGCATTGTAGAGTCAAGGTACAATCGAAGGTAAAGAAGGTCACCAGCTCAGGACCTTTCTTCATGTTCTGCTTGTTTGGAATGAGCATGTTTCTCTGCTTACTCAGTTTGAATACCTTTCTGGTTTTGTGAGATTTTATTCTACAGTGCTACTGACACTGTTAGGAAGGATATGGCAAAATTCTCTCCCTGAATAAAAGAAAACTTACAAAGTGAAATAAGTTAGCCTGATAAGGAAAGGGTTAATTTTTAATGCTTTTTTTTTTCGTTGAACTGGAGGGCTATGATAAATGTGAAAGTGAAATATTGCTATTTTGTTTCAGAAGCACCAGAAATTGTTCCCATTTGGCTTAGGAGGAGAAAAACACAAAGAGGTTGGAATTAACATTCTCTACTTAAAACCTGCCAGTTGCACATTTTAAATAAAAGCCTTTTGTTTCCAGGCAGATGCCCATTATATATTTCTTTCTTCAATTTAACCAACTTATAACATTGTTACAAACCAAATCAATTTAATGTTCATGCCTATGCTGTTCTCCCCTTCTGTTTCCTTTATTCCACACTTTCCTTTTTACTTAAAAAGAAGGAAGAGGATGAAATCAACATCTACATTATGTCTTTACTTTCTTAAACTAAAAGTTTAAGATCTAGACAGATGTCTTGATGTTCTAATTATAAATAATTTTTGACTGATTTTGTATTTGTTAAATAGAATGTATATTGATATAATATCAGCAGTCAAAGCAAAATAAACATTATATTGTATTATCTTGAGGATTTCTTCAGTTTTAAAAGTCAGCAATACAACTATAGCATTAGTGGTTATTACAGATTTAAATGGGACTCTGTCTATAACTGATTGACAGGATCAATAATTTTAAGATCAAAAAGTAACAGCAGTTTGGTTTTTACTTTAATCGGGGTTTCTTTGTTTTATAAGTATGCCTACAACTAGGTCCTGCTTTCTGTCTTTAGACAAAAGATTCCTGCTGTGCACTGTTGAGAAAAAGTGAAGACAAAATGGAGAATCAATTTAAGAAAAAAGCTTTAGTTGACAAAGCTTTATAGTAGATCAATGGAATGGAGCTAGTTAAGATGCCTCTAGTAGCTAAAATAAAATATGATTAGGTAATACTTTTACCCTTCATGTCTTCCTCATTATAAATTTCAGTATTTGAAAAATATCTTCATAAATATGCAAAACCTTCTCCTATGACTTTTGAATGATCATTTTCTCTGTTATATTATAGAAAACCTGCTTCATAAAGCAATAATTCAAAGATAATTCAACTCCATAAACATCTTACACAATTAATAAGAAATCATGCACTTAGGAGTGAACTTCTTCCAAGAAATGAAAAAGGAAAAGTATAATTACAGTATCAAGGTAAACATAATTGTTTTTCTTTCACTAGTTAGTACTTACGGAAATTACTATTTTAGTTATTTTTTTTTAATCTCTTTGGTGTTTAAACAGGTTTCCCATAAACACAGGATATAGAAGATTGATATAAAGCAGGAATATTTAATAGGTTGATCTGTATATTTGATATTTATTTAATTAGGATTCAATAAATTTACATACCAGAAGTAATTAGTTGTTTAAATTCCTAATAGCATTCAGTAAAATATTGTTTGAACTATTTTAACACACCTTTGTTTATTAAAAAAATAAACAAACATTAATCAACATTCTAACTGACTCTTATTCACAAGAAGAAATTATCTCAGCAATGTTGCTGAAATATGAAATGTAGAAGCAAATTATTTAGAAACTAATTTAACACCTGCAGCTAGTTTAAAAGACAAACATAAGATTCATACTTCTCTCAACTTTGACCTATATGCTGGAGGCCGAAATTCTTGCTTTGGAAATAGGACTCTTTTTCACTACATTGATATTATTTAAATTAAATCATAGATATTAGATATTTTAGAGATTCTGAAACATGGGCATGCAAAATTCTAACTTTAACTGTGTACCTTTGAAACACTGATTGCTAAATCATGTGACACTTAAAAATATTCTGAATACATTTAAGTATGCATTAGTTCTTTATTGAATTATATATTATGCATAGGTTTTTACATTATGATTATTAAAATAAAGTTTCTACACTTGGGTAAGTACCATATATGTATATAGATATAGATATAGATATATTCAGTATTTGTGTATATCTGTAGATACACACTCACCAAATACATGAATTTTGTGAAAAAGGAAACTTGATATCACGCAGTCTATGAAATATACTTTAATAGGAGGAAACGATAATGAAGAGAATGCAGATGAGGAGTATCAACCAAATGAGCTTGGCTGTGATCAGCCCAGGCAAGAACTGAAAAATGTATAATCTGATCATCACATCTTGAATTGGGGTTCAACAGTTTTGAGTAAGAAATACACCCTTATACTTTTTATTCAGCAAGCTTGTTCTTGGGAAAAACTACAAACACAAATTGAGGAATATTTTTCCCCAAATCAAGTAAACTCTGGTTTTAAAAGTAATTTGCCTTCATCTTTATTAGGCCTCAAATATAGTATACAATTCCATTACCTGTGGGTATAGAAGAAAGCTGTAGTCTTGAAAATCCTTGAACATTATGATCTACTTACCTAGGATGTGTATATATTTATGTATTAGACAGAGAAGAGGCTGTAGTCTCTATTGGATAATCTTTGATTACTTTGGCATATACTTAGAAAAATATCATGGTAAATGTTGGTGAAGCAAGCTCATTTTAGTCAAATCATTATTTAACTTAAGTTCATTTTGACCCATGTCTGATTTTATTCAGCACTTTTTCTGTAGCATAGAAAGATTATTTTGGACAATACTTAAATTATGTAACATGTGGTGAGTCCAACTTATGTGCTCTGAAGATACATCATTTGTGATTAGATTGGGCTTTAAATACTTCCTCTGCCATGTGAGTATTTTGTGGTATTAAATAAATTGTTGAACCTAAAATTCTACTTCCTAACTTTCAATCGATAATGAAACCTACATTCATGTCATACAACATTTGTGTGTATTCATATATATACATGCATGCATATGTATATATAGAACATTTTATTTCTTTTGAAGTAGTGGGTATTTTATCTCTTATCATCTATCTGCATTGTATTTTGCAGAGAGTTGTAAAATAGTATATGCATGTGTGAGAGTGAGGAGGAGAAATAGAATATGAAGATAGTGAACAGTAACTGAAAAGAGAAATATATATTTAAAATTGAATACTCACAAAATTGAATTATACAAAAAATAAATGATTAAATATTATAGGTTTACAGTAGCTCTATATTGCAAATTTTATACATCCGAATTTATTAAACTTTAAAGTTACCATAAGACCTTGGGAAAACTAGTGTGTGTGTGTGTGCGCGCGCGCGCGTGTGTGTGTGTGTGTGTGTGTGAATTATTTTACAGGATAGAAAATCAAATGTATGTTTGTCAGATAGACTTTAAGGTAACCCCATAATTTCTGCCTCCTGGTGTTCACATCCTTTTACAATCCTTTCCCCATGAGTGGACATGGTCCCTGTGACTTGCTTCTAACTAATAGAATATGGCAAAGGTGATGGGATGTCACTCATCTGATTGCATTACATTATAAGAGACTCCATCTTGCTAGCATATGGCTCTGGAGTCTCTTTCATTCTTTCACTGACTGAAAAGAGTCAAACTATCGCAAGTCTCCCAACTACAAGAACTGGAATTCTGCCAACAATTTCATTTAACTTGGAAACCAACCATTCCCTAATCAGGGTTCCGAACGGCAATATACCTTTAACTGTTATCTTGACTGCAATCTTACAGAGAACCTAATTAAGCTCTACCTAGACGTATGTCCCACAGAAACTATTAGATAAGAAATACATGATGTTTTTAAGACACTAATTTTGTCACAATGTCTTGTACAAAAACAGAAATCAAATACATCTTGCACACAAGATGAACCTTTATTCTACAAGGAATAAAAGACCTGAGATCAAGTTCATAATTCTTATGACCTAGCGTAATATTTCTTCAAGGGGTATCAAGAATTTAGAAATGGAATTAAGGTCTAGAAAAAAATTAAGGAATTTGAATAGGGCAAGGGGTTAGAGGATGTTAAATATCCAGGTCATGTTTTATCAAATTTTCACAGTTTTTGTTTGTATATGTTTAGTATGCTAGCGGGAAGATCAGTAAGGTAAACTAAAGTTAGTTTGTTAAGGAATAAAGAGTTTGTGCAAAAAAAGGAGTCAGATTTTTTCTCTTTCTGTTGTGAGGAGGTATTAAGTATCTATATGCCGAGGCATGAAATGATCATGATTATGATTTTAGAAAGGTTGTATGTTGTAGAATTGATTATGAACCATGGCCAGGCAGTTATGGAATGCAAATATGGGAATGACTGGTTGTGGCCTTTTAGTTTAGCCTAGGGTAGAATTTTCACTCTATACTTTTATTTATTTAGCCCTTGATACCTTTATTGATGCCATTTGCCCTTTCCTTCGAATGTCCTTGCTTCTTCAGTTATTAAATAGTCTCCATTTTTCAATCCTAAGGTAAGTAACTGTTTCTTTAAATATGCTCCCATGGAAGTGCAGACATAAAAAAGGATGATTTTCTATTCCTTGTTCATCATATGGGCTGTATAAAACTTGCATTTAATTTCTCAATAAAGATATTACATAGGTGCTTTTAATTATAGACATAGTAATATAATTCATGGATTTTTTTAAAACTAGTTGACGAATAACAGAAATTTGATAACTGGTTTGTTAAGAACCTGAACACACAAAAGGTATCTTTTTGAAATCTAGAAATTTCACTTAACTGTAACACAAAAAAATGTTGTAATGGAGTTAGTAGGTTTTTTGTTTTTCTCTTCATTGAAGTTTGACTTTTAAAAACATCCCATGAAATTTATGGAAGTATATATGTATTAATATTTATAAATGTGTAAATATAACCATCACCATCTTGACTTTGTATTATTATCACAATGTTTTATTGGCTTGCAGTGACATTTCCATTTTCACATTTTAAAATTCTGTGTTGTTTTACCTCATTAAAAAACCTTCATTCCTTGTTAAAACATTGAAGAATTTGTTGATTTAGTGTAAGAAGATTTAGCCTGACACTAGGTATGTTAAATTTCATTTTAGGTGTACTTTGGTAGAGTAGCGGTTAGGTCAATCACATCCAAAGGACATAAGCCACATACCTCTGTGTTCGAGTCCTGCTCTGGAGAAAACAACCAGCATGAACAATTAAATGAAAAATAAAATAAAATGCTTCATCTTCTCTCTTCATTCCTGCTTGCCTACTCGCCTTCATTCCTTCCTGTACCTTTCCTTTAAAAAAAATGCATTTTAGTGTAATTAAAAATTTCTTATCTTTTTTTACTTCTTTAAATAACAATGTATTTCAGTATGAATAGATCAACATTTCTGTTACTCTCATATACTACAGCAGACAGCCTGAAGAAAAATAATGTGTTGCATTAATGTGGTCATTTAAAAATTTTAGCTTCTATATAACATTTTACACTTTATATAGTTAAAATATACAGTTTAATTTATAGAGTTATAATTTTTATTTTCTCTATTTTAAACATTTTACTTTTTGAAGTACAAAATAGGACATACAGATTTAGCTGATTTGTACCAGATCAAAGGTAGCAATTTTGTTGACATTTATATTGAGTTTGACATATTTTAATCTTACATCTTATCCATTACATATGGCACCTCCTATAATAAGATGCACTTTGTATCTCATTCTGAAAATTAAAAAGAATATGTGAATCCCCAAATAGAGTTATGTTCCAAGACCACTTTTATTTCATTTTATTTTTTTAAGAGGAGGTAAATTAGAGAGGAAACGAAGGCAGGAAGAGAAAGAGAGAGGAGAAAAAAGCAGTTTTATTCGGTTTTGGTTGTTCCCAACCTCTTGATTATGGATCTGGTCCTTGGGCTTTGCATGGTCTACAACCCAGGTGTCAGTTTAGGGTCTGAGTCAACGCAGTGTGCCCAAGACAGCTATTTTAAATGAATAACTTAGTAACACATTTCAATCAAAACAACTTTAAGATGGTGTCTAGGCTCCAGATCAACTGATAAATGTGAATTTACTGAACAGAGTGATTAAGTCATTATTCCATAGTAAAATGAGTTAGTAATCTAGTGATTTTTCTGTAATATTGCACATTAAAAAGACTTTTTGAAAAGAAAATGGTGTTAAATAACTATATGTGAGAAGACAATAGAATATATTGTTTCACATACCACAGCCATTTAGTGCTATAAACCATGAACCGGAACACAGAAAAATGGGGCAGGCATAGTAGTTTTAGGACTATATTATTTTACTTTTTTGCTACAGGTAAATAACAACGGCTTAGACAGATGGTAAAACAGCATAATAGATTGGAAGAAAACATCTTCTTTGCAACACATAATAAGAACCATATTCATCATCACCCTAATGTGACATACCTAAGTATTACACATAGCACATATGGTCATAACATCATATTTTTTATCTTGGAAGTGCATGCCAAATATGGTACACTGTCATGTAGAAAGCACCAATTTTTTCATGTCTTACTATATATATATAGTTTACTGCAATGTGACGATGGTGCTTTCCCCCATTGAGATGTGGAGTCTACTTCTCAACTACTACTTAATTCTAAGTTTGGTCAATTTACTTGCTTTGACCAATGGGAGAGTGGAAATGCAACTCATATAGAGGCTTATAAAGTTCTTATGAATAGGATTCATGTTTATTGCTTGGAATTCTTTTATCACATTGTGAACAAATTCAATCTAGCTTCCTGGAAGGTGAAGAATCATGCAGAAAGAGAATCCAACTAGCCCAGATAGCTCAGACATCCATATCATGGAATATGTATATATATATATCTATATATATATCTATATATATATAGATATATATATACATATATATATAATAAAGTTGCTCTAAACACTCAATCCATCCAATTAACAGAACATCGAGAAATGAAAAATATTTCTTGCTTTAAATCACTCTTTTGGGGTGACTTATGATGTAGTAAAACATTATTAACCTACTAATGATCTACCAGTCTACTTGTAGAATTTATCACCAATCCTGTGCCTATTGAAAATAAAATTCTTGGATTCTAAAAATTAGAGATTTGTGTTCAATATTGATAAATATACTTGATCTCCAAATAAAATATGCCAAACACTAATGGAGCATATTTTCCTTACGGTTTTTCTCATTTAACGCTTTCTTTTGCTAATGATTTACATTTTTCCATTCACTCAAGTTCAAATTTTGGGTTATCGATTTCATCTACCTTGAAAACTATAAGGAACTCACCACTGAAGTAACTGTGAGAATTAAGTAAGTTTACCTAAACATGTTGACAGAAAGCTAGATGAAAAAGGAGAGTAAATAAATAGAAAGGAAGATGAAGATAGAAAGTAATATGATAGATAGATGATTGATCAATTGATGGATTGATGATAGATGAATGGATGGGTGGAGCAGGGATGGATGGATATGCATAAGGATTTAGAGAATACTTATACCAGTGTTTGAAAACAAAGCAAGATTTCATACATATATAATATACTAATTTTATTTTTATCTAATTAGATACTAAGTGAAAATGTCACCTGTTTCTTTTTCTTCATTTGTTTAGCTTCTATTTACTTTAGAACCACAGTACCTCTTGCTTTGAACGCTGCTATAATTTTTTGTCTTCTTTCTTAAATATCATCTGTATACAAAAGCTCTTTTGCTCAAATATGTCTATAGTTTATTCTTTGACTAATAAATAAAATTTTCATCTACATTTTTGATCTTTAAATACTTTGTAATTTTATACTCAAACAAATTTGCTGCCTTATTATTCTTGACTCTGTTTTCTATGTTTTGAGCTCCAGTCTGATTTTGCCTATATATAATCAAGCGGCCTATATCATGCTAATGTAAGTATTCTGCATGAGTCTGCTTATGTCTCTTTGTGTTTAAATCTTCCCTCTCATTCAGAAGTTGATTTTTTCTTTTGCATGTTTTTGCAGTTCCTCACACTCCTTGAACCTCTAAGCTATCTTGAACGAAATCCTATTTAAATGACTTTCATAATATTGATTGTTTTCTACCTTCTATAGTGGTTATTATACCCATCCATTATAATTTATACAAAATTTTTTGTGTTTTAAGATTAATATGGATATGTCTGTTCCAAATCCTACATCATCTAGAATAGTTCCTGAGACATCTTTTGTCTTGTGATTTTTAAATAAATATTTTGAAAGAAATATGTGATGAAAAATAAATTTGAATTATTGTTAAATAATCATAAATCACGTTGTAACTGTGGTCACTGCAATATAATTAAAAACAGAAAGATAATATAATTCTAATCAATGACAGCAAAATCCCTCAGAGTTACCTTTGTGTTCGGTAAGGACAAATAAAATCCTGTGTACTTAGATCCTTAATGCATAAATTAATATTTATTTACACGAAGTTCTTTTCATTTTGGGTGACTACTAGGGCAGTTGTCATTCTTGCCATGACTCAATATTTCAGGTTGCTTCCATTTTTACCACGAAAGAAGAAAAAAAGAATGAGAAAGTTTTCCAGAAGATTTTCCAAACCTATTCACAATTATTCAATAATCACAACTGAACGGTAATAACTGAGTGATGTTAACTTACCACAAGGTTATCAAGCAGTATTCTGTATTTCTAGAAAAGGTACAAAAACTAAACATTCATAAGCAGTACCTCACTGAAAACACCATCATTCTTTGAGTTGGAAAAACTAGGAATCTTTATATTTTCGATTGCTTTGTCACCCATAATCCATTAAATGACCACTAAGATTTTTTTAAAACATGCAGGTATCTCAGGCACTTTTGCTTCTCTTCATCTCACATATTGCTAATTATATAGAAGAAAAAATAATTTTAAATTGGACTAGAAAAAATCATTTCATAACTGGTCATTCCAGTTACTATGGTTTTATTACAAAACACTAAAATTAAAAGGCAAAAGTCAATGATATTGTGATGCATATGAAGTATACTGATCAGTTCAGATAGGAGGCATAATGCAAATGAATATTTCTTAAGCTCAAATGTCTCTGGTTCTATGATTTACCTGAAAGATTCAAATGGTGGGGAAGAGAAGTGAGTAAATGACTGCAGTGACTTCCAGGATGGAGGTTAAAATAAATAAGGATCGATGATTTATGTACAAGATGGTTTCGTCACTAGCGTGAGCTGTGAGAATTTGCAACCTATATTGAACTGAGATTGTTGATTGGAACAGATACCTGTTATAACTTGAGTCTAATAGGAAGCATTTCATGCACAAACACTTCAAGATAACAAGGCAGAAGCTGAAAACCTTCTTTAGAATTAGTCTTAGAAAGTCATGCAACGTTAATGACACTTCACTACACTTATTACAACTGAATCATTAAGGCCAATCCAAACTCAAGAGGAAGGGAATTAGACTCTACTTGATTAGTGAATGAAAAGTTCACATTAGAGAGGAAATGTGAGGAGGGAGATGTCATTGAGGCCATGTGCATCGGATCTCTAAGTACCACTTCATCGGTTGCTATATTCCTTGATAAACATAAAGTTCAAAGAAATCGGCACTGGACACTTGACCCCCAACTTCACCCCAGATATTTGTGCTGGATTATGTTATATAAATATGGCTATGGCTAGAAACCACAGAGGCACATAAATGCAATAGTTTCCCCAGGACATTCTCCATGGGCTTTGTCAATTCCCCCTTCGTGATCATGCTTCAGTGCTTCAGCTTACTTGATTTACTTGCAATCTATGACTTGTCCCACTGAACCACTAACTTCCAGGTGAAGAGTGTGTGGCTTTCTATCTCATCTTCCTCTCAGCTCCTTCCAGACATAAATTTCCTCAGGAACTAGTCTGAGGACAATATTTTATGGTCTGCTTTTTGTAATAAATCCTGTATATCTATAATAGACCCTGTACCTTCATAATGCTTAAAAGAGACTATTTTCCTAATAGAGTGTTCCTATAATCATGGCCAGTACTTGTCACATAATAGATTCTTAATACAATTTCTAATGAAAAAATTTATTTTGACTTGTTCAAAATGTCAGAGTAAAAATTATTTTAGACAAGAATTATCAAATTATGCTAAAACTAGAGGGTGAAATGAAATAACAGTTAGTGCCAATAGAGGCCCATCTATTACTCATTACAAAGGGTAAAAGATAAATTTATGATAAATCAGTCTGACAGACACCACCTTAATCAAGAAACGGAAGTTATTGTCACCTGTAATAGGACAAATAAATATGAGGCAAGCTGATATGATATACAGAGAGTAGCAAAGTATCTTTTCTGGGTTTATTTCTTCCACGTGGACATATATAAGTTTAGTCATGAGAAAACATCAGGTAAACCCTAAGTGGGACACACTCTCTATAACTGTCAAGGTCTCTAAATTTGAAGAAAGGGAAATGTTTTCATAACGGATGTTTATAAGGAGACATATCATCTAAAAGATACATGTGATTGTGAACTGAATTCTTTTGTTGTAAAGGACAGAACTGAAACAACTGGTGAACTCTAAATAGAGTATGTAAATTTAATACTAATAACTCAGGGTTAATTACTCTGATTTTTCTGATAAAATTATTTCTTGGGAGAGTGTTCTGGGTCTTCTTAGGCAGACATTAACATATTTTAGATTGATAGGACATTGATTAAAGTTGTAGAAAGGAAAGAAATGATGGAGCAGGTAAGACAAAGATAAGAAAATATTCACATTTGTGGAATATTAGTGAAAGTTAAATGGAAGTTATTTGTACACTTATTAAAATTTCAATCTTATAAATTATTTAAAATGCAACTTAAGAATAAAACAGGGGTAGTAATGAGTAATATCACTTTACATTTTCTTTCCAAAGGTTGCCATTACAATTATGTGCTAGAATTAGAATGAATAATATATTACTATGATAGCTCTGCAAGTACTACATAAAATGATTTCCAAATGTCTAAAGGATTAACCCTCCTATGATTATCCCAACTGGAAATAAACTATATGGATGTACTTTTTTGTTATCTTGCACTGTCCAGAATTGCTCTGGCATAACCTACACCTTCCACCTCCCAAGTCCCTCACTCTCTGATATACTTGATCTGTTATACTCATCCATGAGTCAATTTTTTTGACATACCTAGTGTGATAAGTAAGATTGAATGCCTTTATCTCAGAATGGATTATCTATCTCTTTCTACCTTTAGTACTGAAAAGGACTTTATACTAAAGGAGGTTAGGTTTTCTAACTCAGAAAATTTAGAACTTCATCCCATTGATCAAAAAATTAAAAAAAAAATTGTGGAAATAAAATAGAAATTCATCATTTATTAGCCATCATATGCATGTATAAACTTAAGTAAGTATTTTATTATGTATTGTTTGATGTGATAAAGCAGAAACTTTTAATGGCCAACAGGAAAAGAGAGTATTGTATATAGTTCATGATTTTCAATTATTTTCTGTAATTAAAAATAATATGAGCACACAAAGAGAGCTGTCATGTGCATAAATGATAACATTGCACACAGGATACTTCTATGTTTCATAGGTTACCTGTTGAGAAGCAACAGTGATTAATTCGGTCTTGGAAAATGCCTTATTTATGTTCTTAAACCTATATCTGGTTACTTTATATCAACAAGTTTTCCCAGATCATAGTTACCCACTCTCCATTCAGCAAGCATTTATTTTATCAGGCAATGTACTAGACTCAGAGGTATATATATATATATATATATATATACTTCCTTTCACTAGAAAGAATAAGGCCCCATCCTTGACTTTACAATTAGATTAGGGTTAAAAACTTTACCAAGTTCAACCATGGAGATTCTCTTTTAATGAATTTGTAACTGGAAATTAAAAGATATAGTTCTGACTTTTGCTCAAATTTAAGTGGAGCTGTGTGTGAAGAAGGAAAAGGCATTAACTACCAGGCAGGAGAATGAAGTAAATCTGTAGAGACAGCAGACTAAGACACACAGGAAAATAATTAAACCTCAAAGAATGACTATAATATTCTAGTGGCTTTCCAATTCTTATTCCAAGATTTCCATGAGGTCCAGGTGTACTTTCCTCAGTTTCTGCAAAGTACTATTTATTCTTAAAATTGAAGTCCCTTTTTTTTTTTTTTTTTTCTGTCAATATACTCTTAAGATGATCTATGTTAGACTAATAATAGTAATGATGTGATTGGACCTAAAAGTGGAAAATTAATTAGAACATTGTTCCAGCTGATTTATAAGGATAATATGGCACTAAACTATGCAAGATGGAATATATATTTTTTCTTACATGAAAGTCCTATCAATTAGTATAGGTATATTGCATTCCACAATGTAAACCAGCAATCCAGATTCCATCTATCTTATCTCATTCCATCATTCCCTAGGGTGTTTCTTTCCATGTTCCAAATTTACAGAAAGGGAAAAGATAAGGTAGAGGCCAAGTAGCCTCCTTTTAAGGAAATGATTCAGAAATTGTTCACAGAACTTATGTTTAAATCCCTTTGTATATAAATTAGTTATCTTGCCATATGATCGGTATTTTAAAGCTTTATTGCTAAAAAGAAGAAGGGCACAGTCGCTGCTGTGGGCTCTTAACAATTTCTGCTATAATGGTACCATTGGAACACAATGGTGAAGTTACTATTTTTCACTCAATTGGTATAATATGACAAGATCTCCTTGCATAAAATAATTCTGGATTGAATCTTGAATGACAAATTAAACATGCAAGGATAAGAAGGAAAGAGGTCAAATCAGTAAAAAGTGAATATACACACATGCAAAGATTTATTGCTAGAATTTATTGTGACTGGAATAAAGATTTTATATGATGAGGAACTGAGAGTTTGTCAAATAAATTTCACAACTGAGGTTAAAATACAAATATCTTACACTTCCTTATAAATAATGCTATATCTACAAGAAACATCAATTTTTGTTAGCAGAAAGGTGAGTTAATTAGATTTGCTTTTAGAAAGATGACTGGCCACCTATGAAAATTAGAAACAGGAGTAGGTATAAGGATCAGGACACAGAGAGAAGTAGCATAATAACTATTTCCACATGTACACAGTAAACATAAATTTTATATAATATTTCCACCTTTTTTTGTCAATGCATTTCCTAAAAGATTAATTTTCTTGTTTATATATTTTCCTTCATTACCTGTTTCTCAGGTTGCCTCCTATATTTAGCATTTAAAATATTTTCCCATCCAAAATAGCCTATATTTACTCATTCTGTCTCTAAGAATATTCCAAAGCAATTAATGAATACATTTACTAGAATAGAATAATTTTCTTCAATTCCCAGTTTTGAACAAATATTAAAAATCAACTACCAAGTTTTGCAGCTTCTAATGACATAACGAAATAGTGAATGGAACTTATACTATACTATACCATTCACTTAACTAGTAGTGAATGGAAACAAGAACTCAATTTTTATGATTCATTCTCAAGATCTCTTTTTTCATCTAATCAACTTTTTAACCCACCTCACTTTGAGAAATTTCTTTGGGTCAGTCAGTGCACCAGGCACAGGGATTATAGTTGTGATTGAGAAGGACAACATCCCTTCACTTACAGAGCTTAACTTTTTGTGTATTTAACTTCCAGTATACTGTAGTTATAATATTTTAATGTCAAGGGGCATTGTGAACATATTTGTTCCCAGAGTAAATGAGAAAACTATATGAGTTCTAAATTCATTTGTTATACTTGAATCAAAAGCAGATATACAGTTGGCCCTCCATGCCCACAAGTTCCATACCCACAGCTTCAAAAAAAATGACTCAAAAATACATGTTATAGATTAGTCAAGATGGATACCGGGTAGAAGTCAAGTTTCACCTTCTCCTTGCAAAGCAACTCTAATCATCTATTTTGCAGACTCAAATTCTGAGGAAAAGTAGATCCAAAAGCTACAGAGATGGCAGCAGCATTCGCGACAATAAAGGTTAAACAAAGAACACCAGGGTTCAGAGTTGTATTGTGGATTTGGGATTCCCAGTCTCTGGGAGAAAAAAAGAGCAATGGCAGAGGGAAGATCAGGCCTCACACTGGAGAGTTTCTCCAACAACATTGAGCCTTTCCATTGGGACCAGGACTTGGAACCAGGGGAGATAGTCTTAACATATATGAACCAAATAAAGGTTCATGAAAATATGTTAAGGAAGTATTAATAGAACTGATGAGAGATGTCTACAGCAACACGATCATAGTAGGAGACTTCAACATTCCACTTATATTAATGGACAGATCAACCAGCAGAAAGTTGACAGGGAAAGAGTAGCTTTAAACAAACACTTGGAACAGTTAGGTCTAATGAACATATACCAAACACTTCATCCAATGACTACAGAATTTACTTTCTTCTCAAGTACACAGGAAACATTAAAGATAGATAAAATGTTGGGAGACAAAATCTGTCTCAACAAATCTACAAAAATTGAAATCATACCAAATATCTTCTCTGACTACAGTGGTTTAAAACTAGAAATAAACACCCAAAAGTTGCAAGGCCCAAAATTAATCAGATACTAAACAATATGTTTTTGAATGATTTGGGCTAAAGAGGAAATGAAAGAAGAACTTAAAAATATATGTGGAGACTCAATTCCTACATCAAAGGAAACAAAAACAAAAATAAACAATTAGGACTACATACAACTAAAAAGCTTCTTCAAAGTGAAACAAAATCACCAAAATAAAATAAATGACTAACTGGGCGAAGGTATTTTTGTTCTATATTTCTGACAAGGGCTTAATATCCAAAATATAAAAAGTCATAAAACTCAATAACAGAAAAAAAGTCAACCCAATCAGAAATTAGGAATAGTTATTGGAGAGGCATTTTTCCAAAGAGGATATATAGATGGCCAACAGGCATGTGGGGAAAAAAAAAACAAAAACAAAAAACGGTTCCTATTTGCTGGCTATAAGGGAAATGCAAATCAAAACAACAATGAGGTATCACTGTACGTTTGAGATATTTGTTATTATCCAAAGTCTGAAATAATGAATGTTGGCAAGGATGTGGAGAAAAGTGAATATTTTATACTGTTGGTAAGAGTACAAATTGGTGCAACCCCTATGTAAACAGTACGTAGATACCTCAAAAAGTTGAATATGAAATCCTATATGATCCTTCCATGCCTCAAAAGATACAAAAACACTTAGTCATAGAGATTTATGCACCCCCCATGTTTATTGCAACCATATTCATAACAGCTAAGAAATGGAAATTACCTAAGTGGCCAGCATCAGATGAATGGATAGAGAAAATGTGGTTTATATACATGATGGAATACTACAAAGTCCTTAAATTGATGAAATCCTATCATTTGAGTCAACATACATGAATCTAAAGGGGATTATGCTAAGTGAAATAGTTCAAAAGAAGACAGATACCAGATGACCTCATTGGCAGGTGGAATGTTGATAGATAAAAGAAAGGAACTGTTGATAGATAAAAGAAAGGAACAGAGGAAACAAAACCAACCCTTGGACACTTGTAATAGAACTGAAGTTACTAGTAGGGAATGAGGTGGAGTGTGGTGGCAGAGCTCACTGGACAATGGTGAAGAACACTTGGTGATTTGGTGGGCACAGGGTGTTTTGACATATAGGTGAGGAATTGGGAAACTGCACATATGGGGTAGCTACACATATGAATTTATATTAATTTATAAAAGAAAGTTACCAGAATAAAAAACTAAAAATGTTTTGTAAAAAATACATACTACGTGTCTAGAAATGAGATAGTTTATTTTTTATTACACATGCACATATAATTTTTCCTTATCATTACTCCTTAAACAACACAGTATCACTGTTTCACATAATATTTTCTTTGGATTGGATGTTATAAGTAGTCTAAGATGGTCTAAAGCAGATAAAGTAGATAATACAACGTACGTAGGACTCTCTCATTTTATATGAGGAACTTAAGCAACTGCAGATTATATGGGGGTCCTGGAACCAAACCCTGTGTGTACCAAAAGTTAATTATATATCTTTTTCATTGTCTGGATGAAGAAATCTCTGACGTCTAAGCCTATAGTCAAAAACAAAACACTGTCTTTGCCTTCAAGACTTCAAGTTTACTGGTTCCCAACAATAATGGAAAAATAATATATTTGTAAGTGAATAATCAAAACATAACAATATGGCAGAAACATGTTACTCCATTGCTAACCTTGCAACTTCTCCCAGTTTGGGAGAAAAATGGGTAAATGAAGCATTTTTAATCATCAGTGATTCACTTGCATTTATCTTCATTTATCCAACAACTTATTATGGGTTAGAACTGTATTCTAGTTTCTAAAAATACCCTAATTATGAAAGTGAATAAAAAATAAAACAAAAAGTCAAACAACGCATTTCTTTAACAGCATTTATACTTTAATAGTCATCTAAATTCTAAGACATTTTCTGAGAACTTTTGCCATCTTTTCTGTTCCTTTGCTATGTAGGTTTTAAAGGTTTCCCGTAAGTTTACTTAGCTTCTGTACATCAGACAGTACTAGGCTGAAGTGTTGTTTTCTCTGTGTGTCCATCATATTCATTTTGTGGCTCTTAAAGCAGCTAGAGTGATCTCTTTGAATACAAATTCACATCAGGTCATTCACTGTCCAAAACTCCAGTTGGAGTCTCATTTTATTGAGAGCAGAAGCCAGTATTCTGACAAATGTCTCTAAAGACCTGTATGATCTAATATTCTTTTTTTTCTGATTTTAATCTCCTTATTTCTTTCTTGTCTACTTTGTTCCAGCTATTTTAGTCTTGTTGCTATTCTTCAAACATGATCCAATTTAGAGTCTTTGAGTTTAGTTTTATCCATTCCCAGAACTTACTTGCTCTAGATAACTGTGTGATGAACTTTCTTACCTCATAATTTTTTTAACTTAAATATCATCCTCTTGTCATAGTGTCCCTTGTTCACCTTCTCAAACATTGCAACATTCCTCTACTTCCAATTCCTCATATCATAATTGACATTTTTTTCCAATGGCACATAAGAACTCCTTTATTATTATTATCTGTTTCTCCCTATTAGATTTATGGAAGGAGTTGTCTCATTTATTCATGTGTGTATTTGTTTTCTATGATTATGTGATATTTTATTACAATTACCACAATGTTACTAGATTTAAACAACTTCATTCCTTATTTTATAGCTTTGTAATTCAGAAGTCTATGTGAATATGACTATCTCTGTTTAGGGTCTTATAAAATAAGATCAATGTGTTAGTCAGTCAGATTGAGTTCTTACCTAGAGAATCTAGGGGAAAAATGGTCTTGTTAGCTCATTCAGATGGCTGGCAAAATTCGGTTCCTTGCAGTCATATAATTAAAGTCCCCATTTTCTTACTGTTTATCTGCAGAGACTATTCTCAGTTTCTTGCCAAGTCATCCCTTCCATCTTCAGGTTGATAAAATATATCAGATCTTCCCCATGCACAGAATCTGACTGACTTCTTCTATACTAGTAGAAGAGATAAAACTTCATTTTTAAACTTTTGTGTGATTAAGCTAGGCCCATCCATTTAATCTGCCTTTTGCCATATAATGTGATATAATCTCCTGAATAATACCACATCATATACACATTTCTTCCCCATCCCAGAATAAAAGGGGAGGAGATTCTATAAAGTCAAGGGTCATTGAGGGCCATCTTGTAATTCTGCACATTTTCCAAGTTCCAAGAAGAGTTCCTGGGACATTTATTGAATTTGTGCAAAAGTAAATGAGTGAATGAATCAATGAATGATTATTGCTACACTATAACATGTCTGTGTAAAAAGCTCTGTAAGAGTCTGCCTAAGACAACACTCAATAATTGTTTATCCAGGGCACAGAGTAGCATCGTATTTTACTAAAATCTTATGGTAATGTATCCGGACAATCTCTTGACTCAGTTCTTAATCCAGTAGATCAGCTCTCACAGCGATTAAGAAAAGAACTCTGTCACAAGGACCCACCAACTTCTTAACATTTCCATTCCAGTTTTCTTCTTCCTCCTCTCAAGTACAGAAAATTCTTTCTAGCTAGGTCCTGACTTTTTTTTATTGGGTTACTGCTGGTCCTTTGCAAATTTCTTAGTCCTTTTTATTCTCTTCAGAACCTGTTTTCTGAATTTTATATGTATTTCCTTCGGAACCTCAAAAGTCAAGAAACCATTTTATAGAATGAGAGAAAAGGAAGAGAAGGTGGAAAAGAAGATACAAAGAAAAATTTTTAAATAAGTAAGTGAAATATCACTAGTTATTATTTCTATCAAATTATTCCCAATTTTATTTCAAATTCCTATTTCACTTTATTATAATTATATGCTTATATGTCTGTCTCTTCCTCCTATACTCTAAGATGTTTAGGGCAGAAATAGAAATTATTGACTTAGTTCTATTTCCATTTCCTGGTACAATCACAGCTGTTGCCCAATAACTGCTTGGTGATTAAATGAAAGATAAATGCACAAACTAAAAGTATAAAATAGAATATGTACACATGTATCATTCAATTTAATGTAAAAGTATGCAGTCCAGCAAAAGATATCCAGATTTCAGGTATATAGGCAGAGTTATTCAGAAAAGAATTTCAGATACTTTTGCCACAGAACAGAATAAAAACAGACTAGAAAACTGAATGAAATATTTATGATAAATGTTATCTTGTCTACTAATGTAGTTTTGAATATAATCAAAATATTTAAACACTGTTTTACTATACATTTTTATGTGTCATTTACCAAAATGAATCAGATTATTAAATGAAAAACATTTTTCTTGGATTTTGAGTGCATGTATAATACACTCCAAAAATTATAAATTTGCCTTGGTTGTTTTTTGATATCTGCTAGAGGATGTTCACATTAAGATAAATAGATTGTCATGTTTTGAGAACTGTTCAGTTTCACTTTTACGGGACCATCTGTTCTCTGATGAATGGTTCTGTGTATAAGAGTGGGCATGTTGATTTAGCTCTTTTTTAAATGAATGCCATAGCTAATTATTTCTTTTTAAAGAATGCAGTTCTTAAGCCCTCTAACATCCATGGTCTCTTTTAGAGATCACTATATAATAAAGGTTCATGTTTGCATGAACATTTCTCAGTATGGAAATATATGCACCATAAACTGCAGGAAAAATAATTTTATAAGTTTAGTTTTATTTACTCTTGACTGAATCTCATTCCCTTCCTTATTTGAGAAACTTTCTCTCTGAATAAGGACATAATTTGAATTAGGGAAAAGGAAGGACCACCTTATTTTGATATGAATCAAGCTATTTGTTTGGAAACATTAACTCTGCACCATGATAAAAATAAAACTAATGCAAATATAAAATAAAAAAGCCAACAACTGCCATGTAATGATTTACATAATTTGTCGAATTGCTGGGTTCTAGTTAATTTAAAGGTTTGAGCATGGATTCCAACCATACAAATTATAATCTGTAGCTGTATGGTAACAAAATCAAAGTCACCAAGTACTTTTAGTTGTGATTTATATAAAAATGATCAATGAACCTACTCAAAAGGATAACATGCAAAATATTGACATATATTATCATGTTAACATTGGCAAAATGCATAGAGAATTAAAGAGGGGGATTCATTTACTCTACAGATCCATAGGTCTCCAAGCTCTGTTTTACATTTGGATACTAGGTTTTTGGGGACTTAGAGTAGAATTGGGAAAGAGTTCTGATCAAAGTTGGGCTTATGAACCCCATTCTTAATTCAAGAAAAACGGCTCTATATTTAATTTTACAAAATACATTTTACTTGTTTGCATTTTCAATCCTTTGCATATCAAATTGCCCTAGAAAAATCCACCTCCCTGACATTTTTCTGCTTTGAAATAGCAACCGTAATTGTAGAATATGTTTTATCCCATGCAATATAATATTCATTTTTTTCAGTGATACCAAGTAAAGGCTGACAACTATTTCCTACTTTTTGAATTGAGAGAGGGAAGAGATAACCAATGTATTACTTCAATTTGCTCACCTGGCACTGTGTTTCAGAAAGTACATCAATGATGAGCTCTTTGCAATCATGCAGTCTTGAAGATGGTGATGAATATTCTTTACTGTTGGGCTCCTTGGCACTGTATCAAGAAGCTTAAGAAAATATTTTAGAAAACAACAATTTTTCTGTTTCCCAAATTTTCATGAAGACTGCTGTCTTCACATAGGACTAACTTTTATTATCAGTTGGGGTTTTCCGCATTAAGCCAAAAATTATTCTAATTAAAGTAAAATAGAATTTATTGGTAGGATGTAGGGTAATTCACAAATTTTAAATAAGTACTGAAGAATCTTCAGAAAAATGCAAACTTCATAATAACATGAGCCTGTTTATCTTGTTTCTTTCAATATTTAGTTCCTAGATTCAATATAAAACTGACACAATTAAGACATTAGTAAATATTTTATAAACTTTAAAAGATCTTCTTCAGTTAATGCCCCATATTGAACAGTATAGCTTGTGTATGGGATTATGTTCTTAATAATTCGTATAGCTAGAAGCTTTCTGGTGGTCTTAAATCATATTTTTCTTCCTTTCATGATACAAATTTTAATGCCAGATGATGCTATGAAACTCTCTGTAAGTTTTAGCCATTATTTTTTCACAATTTTTTGTCCCTAGTGGAGACTTTTTCTACTTAGATCCAGTTTAAATAAATATAAATGGATAATAGATTCCTTTTTAAAAACATCATTTTATTCTACTCTCAAAAAAGCATTCATTAAAGGTAGCCATTTACCATTGTGCTTTACTCATTAGCTTAGGAATATAGTGATGAATAAAGTGAGTGTCTGAGTTTTCGGTTTTGCCAGAAAGGAAATACATAAGGCAAAACTAAAGTCCTCAAAAATATACCAGAAATGTACACAGGATATTAGGAGTTTTATTTAATTTATTTATTTAGATTGAAGAGTCAAGTCACACTATCTAGTAGAAGTAATGCTTAAATTAAATCCTGCCGTGAGTAGGAATTCACTGAGCAAAATCTAGAAATGGATTATAACTTCAGGGAGTAACAAGCGGGAAAAGAGTGATTTTTGAACTAGCGTATTCAATTTAGATGTGGTGAATAGTTGAATATGTCAGTGAGGAAAATTGAATTACAGGAGAAGAAAGAGCTAAGCAGAACTAGATCATTTAGTATCTTTCTTTTATGTTGAGGAATATTGTTTCTCTTCTACGTGAAGGAATTTAGAGAGTCAAATGCTTAAAATTTCTAAAGTAATTTAAGTGTACAAATTACATAATCAATTATGAGTACTGGAAATATCACTATTAAGGATCGAGAGGGTACACGATACATAAATGGAGATCAATTAGAATGACTTCAAGTTATGCTGTTTCTCTAATACTATGGATTAAACTTATCTTTAATTCAAAACATACTAATAAATGATTTCTAAAATGGTAAAATGATTAACAGTAATTAATCTAAATATTTCAACATGTCAGAAAAGAAATATACTTAGTATTTCTACTTCTGGGTATTTATTCAAAGGAAATGAAATCACTATGTGAAAATATATCTGTATCCTATGTTCATTGCAGCATTATTTACAACAGCCAAACTATGAAAGCCACCTAAGTATTCATCAATGGATGATTTAAAAGGAAGAACAATAGGAAAGGTACAGAAAAGTAAATAATATGATTAATGTGCTTATATTAACAGTTGTAAGGAGAGCTATAAATGAATCAATTGAAATACAAATATCTGGCACAAACACAAAACATTCATTAAAATCAAATATGCATCAAACCAACAAGAAAGCTGAACATATTACCATAGCCAACATAATAAAATTATATTGACTCACTGTATTGATAATATAATTAACAATAACTAAGAATGGCTTAAGACCACTCATATATCTGTAAATTTAAATAATACTTTAATTAAGAATTGTATAATATTATTTTATAATAATTATAAAACAAAGAATGTAGTCTTCGTATAAATTTTGTTCCAATCATTTAGAAAAGAACAAAGATTAAAAATCATTAAGAAAATTCTTAATTAAAAACTATGGAAAATTAAAGAAGTAAATTGACATGAAGAATAGCATAGATAAAAATAGAAATAGAATAACATAGATAAAAATAGAAAAGAATAGATGATAACTGAAGAGATAAATAAAAAATAAAAATGGAAATTTCTAACATGCTGATTCTTGACAGATACTAAGAAATATCTCTTGCAAACATAAAGAAAAACGGACAAACATTCAAGTAGGCCACCATATACAAAATTAGATCAATTACTACAAATATTCCAGGTATAATTTGTAAAATAATATGAAAAGTTGAAAATAATATGAAAAGCTAAAAAAAAAATATTACTTCCATCTGTTTTTTGGGCTGCCATATGAGAATATCATAAAGTAGGTAGTTTATAAATAACAGAAACTTATTTCTCATAGTTCTATAGGGAGGGGAGTCTAATATCAATGTGCCAGTTGATTGAGTGTCTGATGAGAGTCTTTCCTGGTCAGATAACCATTTTCTCACTGTCCTCTCAGCAGAAGGGACAAGGGATATAAGGGAGATTTCCTGACTTTTGTTTTTAGATAGGGACACTCACCCATTCATGAGAGCCCATAATAACCTAATTACTTCCCAAAGGTCACACTTTCTAATATCATTACATTACTTTTAGAACTTTAACATATTAATTTTGGAAGACACATTCAATCCATTGGATAGCTTCTCAAGAAAAAATTTACATTGACAAAATGGAAAAGAGGAAATGCTGGAAAGTGAAATAATCAGCAAAAAAATAAATTAAATAGACATTGTAAACTTCCTGTGTTAAACCTATCATTATGTCATTTAAAATAAAGAACTTTAGAATTTGCATTAATGATTTTTTCCGAAAGATCTCACAAATGGCTAAAATATATTAAGTTACAATTCTTCCACCAAAAACAAAATAAAATAAATTTCTACAATTCAATATCTATTAAGTATGATATGTTGTGCCCTGATGGAGCAGCCGTGAAGTCAACTGCTTACAAAGGAGCAAGTCACACACCACTGGGTTCAAGTTTTGGATCTGGGGGCAGAAACCAGTATGAACAACTTAAAAATATAATAAAAATGTTTCTTCCTCCTCCTTTTTTTCTGCCTACCTGCATATTCACATTCATTCCAACTTGCACCTTTCCTTCAAAAAAACAAAAAAACAAAAATCTTTATTGAAAAGAGAAGCTAGTATCTCCAGTGCACTTTAAAGAAAGTCCTATAGTAAAATACTAGCAATGAAGGCAAGTCCATTCCCATGAAAAGAAGATTAGCTACCTCAATTTTGGGGCCAGATTTGGACCCAATTTTATACCATATCATTAAGTCTTAAGGGTACAGAGAGAACCTTATCTATCTGCCTGACAAAGGACCTACATAAAACTTGTGTATGGACCAGGAAAACAGAGAACCATACTCTCCCAGTCCTCATCATCAGTCTATTAAGCAGCAAATAAAAAATAACAGGTTCATCTTTGGTGAAATAATATATAATGGACAAAGAGATCTTCTGTAATGCACAGACATAAAGAGAAACTAAAACCTGGGGATGGTGCATAAAATTCAGAAAAAAATCACCTAGAACCGTAGGTCCAAGTACAAAGAATCATTAAAGAATAGTAAAGAATGTGGTAATCATATCACAAACAAATCCAACCCTAGATCATCTTCTGACTAGATAAACTCAATTCACAGGAATTACAGCTTGATGTAAGGATAAAGCCCATTTCCAAATTTAATTATATCTGTATTAGTTTCTCTGTCTCTATCCAGCTACCATTAAGTAAAACTTAATGATGCAGACAAAAAGAAGGGAAAAATCATGTCTCATTATCAAGAGAAAACCATAATTTAGTGACAAATTTAGAGATGTTTATCTATTTTCATTTATTTTGCGAAATTATTAAAGTGTGGTTTTCTGTATGAACAAAATACATGAACATTATATTGAAACGTCAGAAATACCAATTATCAGATCCCATCCCAGGTTTATTGAATTACAGCTCTAGGGCTGGGACCCATAAACTGTTTCAACAAGCTTTCTACAAGTTTCTGAGGCACATAAAAATTCTGAGAAGCATTGTACTACAGTAATCAATATGCTAATGCACTTTCATTGTCTTAAAATATAAACTTTTGAAGGACAGAGGAAGAGTTGTATTAATACTGGCATGTACTAATCTATGCAAATTCTTGTGACGTCTAAATGAGGAGGATTTTTTTTCTTTTGGGTTTTTTTTAATCTCAGCTAAAAATCCTATTAGCTCTATGAAAGAAATTTATGGTGGCTACTGACCCTCCACCTACACATGTAGTAGATTTGACTTGTCTATCACAAATCACTTATTAGAGAACTTTGATACAATTTTTCAATAAAACTTATTAAAAAGAAAAATGATAGCTGTATAATTTCTTTACAATATAATCTACTAATGGAGAATAGTACATTTGAACATGAAATAAATGTTAAAAAAATCTGTCTTCAGTTTTGGACATCCTGTCTAAAATTTAATAATAGTCTCTTTCCAAGACACTTACTAGTGTTATAAGTACAAGAGATTGCTCATAATATTTAACATCTGGAACATATGCTAGGAGATGAGCAACATTTTAAAGTAATTCATCAATCATGATATAAAAAGACTTACTGTACCATTTCATGAACTCAAGTGAATTATATTTCATTTTGATACTTCATCAAAAAGAGAGATGAACTAACCAAAAACAGTGGTGTATGTGTAAATTTTTTTCCCATTAACTATATTAATTTTGTTTATAATACCATGATAGCAATAAAATTTTATTAGAAATAGCATACATACAAAATTATGCTATTTAAGACATAGAATACATTTTCTCAGTCTTACATTTTTGAAAGCCACATGAAAAAATCAGTGCAATATTTATCAATTTTTCCCCAATGTTAGTTATTCCTTTTAATAAAATATAAAATACTAGGCACGCTTAGGGTTATATATTCAGTGCAAAAGTGATACATGGGTTTTATTAATTAAGTAGTGGGAATGGAATACTATTTGAAGATTTAAATAGCACTTTAACATATCTTTATTCCTAGGCTATTATGCTGGTCATAGAAAACAGATTATTTCCCATTGAAGTAGCTAAAGCTCAACTTTGCCACTTCCCTTTCTTTCTTCACCTGCCAAGTTGTTCTGAGATGTAAACTGATGTACAGCCTCCAAGGTCCAATCCTTGATTTTTATCTGACTTTAAAGACCAATACTCTTTGGAAGCAGTAAAAGGAAATGACTGCCATTATGACTTATTGTTTCATTCCCATGTTAAGAAAACATTTTTCAGAATTAGACAAACTTTTTCATGTTCTCTCATGCTATAGATTTTCTCCAATCCTTTAGGGCTCATGTCTTACAAATGTATGATAATGTAAAAGACTGCTCTCTGTACTGTCCATTCAGAGAAATCAACAACATTATTACAAAACAGCTGGTTTAACTACAGGAGAGAATTACAAATTGGCCTCAGGTATGAAACAACTGTGATGAGGAGCAGCAAAACAAGGTGAAATGCTGAGGGAACACTGCAGCGGCTGCATGAGTGTGAAGATGCCTCAGGATATAATGATAGGAAACATTAGAAAAACATTCTGCTGTTAGATAAACCAACATATTTCTAGGTATTAGAGAGCCATCCTCAGAATGAGAATACAGCAGCCTAGTATCTCGGTCATTTATTAGGTTATAAAACTTCCCTTGTAACCCATTTGAGAATTAATAGTAACTAAAGAGTACTATTTAATGATTAAATAAAAAATTTTCTTACTCTCCAATTTGATTCACACATCTTTAGCTTAAGACTCAATGTAGTAAGTTCATGTTATCATGGTGTATTTTTAGTGTTGACTATATATGACATTGTTTCCTGTTTTCTATACCACTCTACAGTTAGATATGATAGGAGGTGTCCCTAAATATAAATATGGCATTGACCTCTTTATACTAAAATTCTTCAGCACCCTGCCATTAAATCTAGAATACAACATATAATCCTGGCTCGGTTTCTATGTCTTTCACAATCTGAGCTTTGTCTAGACTCTAGCGTCACTATTATTCTGAAGTTAGCATTATAAAATAGCCATATTAATTTTTTCCTATTTCTAAAACTTACCATTGTATTTCATGCCTGCCTTAGTGTTATTGCCCATGCTACCTTTTATTTAGAAGCTCTTATGATGCCACATCTGCCTGATGAACTTCTGCCCACCATCAAGGTTTAGTACAAGAATTTCCTAGCCACTATTGATCATTCTTGTGAAATCCTTAAAATCTACAATAAGGAGCCCCTAGCATAGCATGAAACAGTTTTTTTCCCCTAGTATCTCAAGTCCTTATATGGAGGGATTGCCTTGTCTATATTTATTCTAAGCACATATCAAAATGCTTGTCTCATAAAGGGTGCTCGAACAATGTATTTTGAAATAGTGGGTATCCAAGTTCTGTTGAGAGTTCAAAAGAAGGTAAATATATAAACACATATTTGCAAAACGCACTTAAGACTCCTTCTCAGGTAATAAAGAAAAGTACTTTATCTGGCCAGTAACTATTCAGTTTTCTCACAACATTCCAGCAAGCCCAGACTGCAAGGTACCAGCCAGTTGGATAAGTTTTATAGCTGGCCCACCAGGGCGGCTACAAACTGGGGATACAGTTTTTCTTCTACACTAACACTGCTCTTAAAAGCAGGTTGTGTAAGCACTTTCTACAATTTCACTGAAATAAGAATAAATCCACTTTTTCTGAATCTGCAAAAGAAGCTTTCTTAAGAATTTACAAATAAACTTAACATAAAGAAAAACTATTAGAGTATAAAAAAGAAGACACAGAATTCACTGGCAATCCCTTCCCTTACCAGCTTTAAAGAGAAATGGCCTCCTCATTTTTCTAGCCCTTGCATCTGACCAGAGGAAAGAGACACATCGTTTTCTTTGTTTACTATCTAAAGAGAATATAATGAAAATCCCACCACACCAAGATATTCTTTTCTTTCTTTCTCTCTCTCTCTCTCTCTCTCTCTCTCTCTCTCTCTCTCTCTCTCTCTCTCTCTCTCTCTCTCTCTCTCTCTCTCTCTTTTTCTCTCTCTCTCTCTCTCTCCTCTCTCTCTTTCTCTCTCTCTTTCTCTCTCTCTCTCTCTCTCTCTCTCTCTCTCTCTCTCTCTCTCTCTCTCTCTCTCTCTCTGTCGCCTCTCAACTACTTGAACTACTTTGTTTTTCCTGTGATTCATCAGTTGCCAAAAAATGCAAAACTCTACCCAAGTGACAAAGGAGATGCTTAAAATAAGTGAGTTTTTAATGCTATCAGTGATCTAATAAGTTTATCTACTGCTAGTAAGGACAAGGGAGACAAATATACAAGAGTGTGATTTGCAGTAACTAAGCATGGTAAGTGTGATAGGAAGTCATGAATTCTTAGTAATCCTGATAGTCCATGATGTGAAGAACTAATTAATTTTGTAAATTAATAAACTTTGGAGACTTTCTCACAAAAATCTCTTAATATCATGTGATCATATTACTTATTCAGCAGTCTTTTCCACTATTTAGTTTAGCTTAGCTTTATTGCTAAATAAATTAAGAATGTAATTCAATCAACAACACTTAGTTGCTAACTCTAAAATTGAATAAGAATAATCTTGAAACATCTTACCAATGATTATTTAAGAAAGTGCATCTCATTTTCCCAAATGGCATATAAAACTGTACATACTTTGACCTGAGAATCATTGCATTACTATCCGATGCTTTAATAATCAAAACATTTCAATAAAATAAAATGAGTGTGCTAAAATACAATAAGCTTAAGACAAAATCCTCTGTTAAAAATAATAAAGATGTTTAGGATAATAACATCAAATTGATTTAATCATGAATGCAATTGAACTTTCTGATAGATATATTTAGATTATTATTAGGTTGGAATTGATTTTTAAGTTGAAAATCCTAAGTAAAAGATTCTCTTTAAGGTTAAAAAGAAGACATTTTAATCAGTTTTCAGAAATTAACATAGTGAAATATATGCAGGGCAATATGGTACTAACTGAAATAAAAAATGCAATATGTGTTTTTTAACTGAAACTATCATTTCTTTGATTTAAGAAAAGCAATCTCAAATTGTGTTCCATGGAGAAATCAGCCATTTGAAAAGTTTGTGTTCAATCTCAAGCATTAAAACAGAACTTCTTAAAGGGTGAATACAGAAATAAATCTTTGCTTATTAGACTGAGGAAATTTGTGGTCCAAATTGCAGCCCACGCTCTTCTAGTCTGGATCATACACTGGTAAAATAACTGAGTAATATTATTTTGGAATAAAAACTAAGGAAGAACTTTGCAATTCTTTAAATTTTTCAAGAAATTGACTATTTCCTCCCATATAGAACATATTATTTTTGAGGTATATATTAAATGTCTTATATCCAGACCCTAATACCTGAATACTGGCTCATTCCAATGAATAGAAATTTAAAAAGAAAATATAAAGGATAGGCTGCAAAAATGTAAAGGACAAACTAAAGAAAGATGAGTACAAATTATGAGAGGTTTTCAGAAAAATAAAGCTTTTTAGATTCTGGAATTTCTAACTCAAATTGTAGAAATCTTCATTGCTGGAGTTATTTAAGAAACTACAAGTAGTATCTTGGAAGAAATCTATACAACTGAGTCTAGAAAGTGTAAAATAATAAACTATGCTACTTTTGAGGTCTGGGAATTCTGTATTCTTTCATACACTTATCTAATGACAGCCTTCAAACCCATATTCAACATTAATTGTTCTTAAATTTCCAATGCTATTGGCTCAATTAAATAATATGGTGGATGAAAAGTAAGATTCAAATGATCACATTCTCGAATGGAGAAGACAGACAAATCTAAACCTCTAACTTTAAATTTTGAAGACTCACAATCCCGAATTGTCTACTTCAAAGTAGAAAACAATCACTTTGATGAATTTTTTTTCAGGAAGCTGAATTAATTAAAAGAAATTCTTTACCCATTCTCTTCTCTCGTTCACACTTGCTATGCTCTCTTATATTTCTCCAAAATAGATTATAACATCACTAGTAGATAATTTCTCAAGAACTTCTTAAGTTTACAAGACTTCTTTTCTTAATCTCTGTGGACTGCCAGAAATTGTATATAATCTATTTTTCTTTGTGATCACTGCTACAAATTTAATTCAAGATTTCTCCATTCCTCAACTGAAGAATTATAATACTTTTGATTAAAGTCCACCCTCAATTTCTTCCTCACCAACTTGTTGTCTACATTGCTTCTAGAGTCACCTTTCTCAAATATAAATATAATTGCCATACACTGCCATTTATATTGTACCTCACCAATGCTTCTTGACTTTCATATCAAGCACCACTATGAACAGTTATGCTTTAAATATAATATACTGTAACTTCCACAGATGTCTTATGCTTTTACCATATTTAGGAAATCAATGATTTCCTCTTGCATTCCATGACTATTTTCCTGATACTCACCTCTTAAAATGCTATTATTTCTCCTAAAAGTCTAGGTGAAATGTTACTTTTTAGTAAACAAATGATCATTCACAGTCTTTAGGAATTCATTATACACAATTATAACATTTATCACACATGATCAATTTCTTGTCAATATGCTTTTTCTCTCCCTCAAGAATGTCTTCTCCTTTCATGTGTTATTTTCTTATAAGATTTTTATCCTTTTCTCCTAATATTCTCTGATTTTGCATTGTCATTCAATTTTTATAGTTAGATTAATAAAGGATTATAAGTGCTATGAATTGAATCACATGCCCCTAATATTTGTATGTTGAAGTCCTAACCTCCAAGGCAACTATATTTAGAGCAAGAGTCTTCAGAAGGTAATGATGTTTGAATGAAGTCAGTCATCGAGATTAGAACATAATCATATGACAACAGTGCCCTAATCAGAAGAGGAAGAGAATAAGATTCTTTCTCCATCATGTGTGGACACAGCAATAAGCAGCTATCTGCATACCAGGGAGGAAGTTCTCACCATGAGCTAAAGCATTAGGCACCTTGATTTTGAACTTCCCAGCATCTAGAATAATGAGAAATAAATGTGTGTTGTTTACTCATTCCATTTTGTATGGTGGTCTGAACAGATCAAAACAATGAGTTTGGAGAAGAAAAATAATTCTAGGTATAGCACAGCCATGAATACTGAAATCATTCTACTTTATGCAACCTGGTAAGAGTTATACGTGTGTCCTAGGAAAATGGAGTTGTGAATGAATTGAAAGAGATATATGTCTAAACACATTTTCTTTTCAGAGAAAGTTTAAGGTATCCAGACTTTCTGACCGTAAATACAGCAGTAATGTTCCAATTTGATTAACATAGGGACATCAGTTGTCTAACTACAATAATGATGTTAGAAGAAATAGTTAAGAGGTCATTTTTCTGAACTTGAAACGAATTGTCAAACATTAGGTTTATGCACAGTTGCTAAATAGGGGCTGGTGCCAATATTTCTACACATATGTGCTCTGAATAATTTTCAGAATTATTTGATAATAGAAATGCTAGTAAAGTAAGACATTTTATATTCTAGTATTGTCATCACATACCATATTGAGTCTTACTAACTCGTGTTTTTTTTAACTGTCATATTCAATGACATGCAATGCCATTGATTCAGTATTCATTTACAGCAATTTTAGTGACACATAATAAAATAAAGTAATTAATTTCTTAAATTTTAATAACTTTCTAATCTTTAGGTTGGGATATATCATTGTTTCTTGTAATTATTAATTAGGGAATAAGATATAAAAACTCATTTTTTTCTGTCTGTTCACAACAGTATGCCCAGTACTTCAGTTCTAGGACTTGTAGTCACCAAAGGTTTGTGATTTATTCTCACACCAGTAAACTCTGTGACACTTATTCTGTAGACATTAGCTATAATCTAATCCAGTCCTGACACTATCTATCTGGTGTTACCTTCAAATCCCACAGGTTAAGGGTTTAATCCCTCAAACTATCTCCCCATACCCCAATCTCAAATTTCAAATATCTATAATTAAGAGGTTACCCCCCTTTCCCTTCCTTGAGTCACTGTAAACTAGAGACTTTCATATCTCTACTTTATGTCTGATTAATTTGCTAAAGCAGCTCACACAACTCAAAAAATATTTTACATGAATTTATACATACAGTCAATTGCTTCTTTTCTCAAAGTCATGTAGGGCTTAGCATTTAAAAAAAATATTTTTTTGATTAATGGGGGCATGTAGAATAACCAGAAAAAATTACTTTAAAATAATTCATAAACTTCAATTAGCTTCAATATGAGATGAAATTGTTAATTTCTAAACTCTTGATTGTAAAAACCCTATAAACTTTAAGAAAGTTTAAAAAAACTCACCTATAGACTTTTAAAATTTCTATAACATACTTAGAATTTGTAGTGAGAATTGTGCTAGTACAATGAACATCTTAAATGCAATTAAATGCTTTAATGCATTCAAAACTTGTCAAACAAATATAAACACTGACTATGTACACTCTTAGCTAAATACAAAAATATAAATGAAATAAAACTTTTCTCAAAGATCATAGAACGTAATAAGGACAGAAAAATGAATCATCAAATATCTGCATAATATCATCATAAGCTTAAAAGAGAATTTGCTTTGTAGTGATAGGAAACAACAGGAAATAATATTTTCATTTCTACAAGGATGACTAAGAGAAGCGGGTAAGTTTATATGAAAATCTCTTTTAGGAGGTGTTATACTAACAAGTCATTGAAATATGAAGAGGAGCTGCAATTCAAGGTGTTGGTGGGGTTGTTAATTGAAAGAATGTCACTGGAGACCTGAAGTGTGTTATATTTTGGAATGGCAGTTACTAATGAAAATTAAATAGTCCATAAAATTAAATACACCATACTATAGAAGTGACATTTATACTAAAAGGTAAGACCCATTACAGGGTACTAAAATAATCAAGTTTATGTATTAGTATTATTACCAACACACCCTCTTGGCTCAGGCGTTAAACTTGAAACTATAGACTGTAGAACATATAGCAAGCGCAAGGGCCAGGGTTCAAGACCTGAGTCACAGGGCCCAATGAAAATAAACAAAAGTGCTTACTTCTCTTCCTTATTTCCTTCTTTAAAGTGCTTCTTATTATTCCCTCTACATGCTCAATTAAAAAAAGAAAAGAAAAAAAATGTCTACTAATGGAAATATGGATGCTTACAGTTAAAATGGGTAAACTTAAAGTCTAGAAATTTAAGCTTCTCTGAACATCTCATGTAGTTACAGTGAAGGTATGAGTTACTAAAGTGGTAGAGCAGGAGTAGGTCCAGAACAGAACAGATCTAGAATAAGTGATATTTTTAGCACCTAGTTGAATAAGTATATGACAGTGCTATTCTCTAAGAATAGTTTTTGGAAGATCTATGAACCTGTCATCAGTAATTAAACACAGATGTTTGAACTTAGGTCTCCACAAATTTGGCTTTAGTTACTAAAATTTCCTACTTCCCCCAAACCATTCTTGTTCTCAACAGAAGATGAAAGTTGACAGTATTGGGTAAGTGTGCATTTTTCAGGTGACTTTCAGTTTTGGAGTTCAGTAATGCTTCTTTGTGTGTTGGAGTCATCACATTTACTGACTTTGGTAGCTGCTCTTGATACTAACAACATAAAAAAATATTTATTTTCCTCTGCTGTTTTCATGTATATAGATTTATGGTAGCACAAAACAAAGTATATTGGGAAATTTTTTCCAAAGCCATATAGCGGGAATGTCTGAGAACATATCCAGCATGATTCTTTACTGTCTAATATATTGGGAACTAGTGAGAACTCTTAGAAAAGTGAATCTACCTCTGCTTCTATCTCTAATAGTTATTAGTGACAAGGTTCTTCCTTTCTTTGCATCTATCAGCACAACAATGGAGAGCCAAACCCAGGATTGTTGTGGGAATCTCTCCCCTGATGTGCTTTACCACAGTACTGGGTGCTCTACTCACTGAAGAGCTAAGACTGTTCTTCATCTCCCAGAAATGTTATGAATCTTTTTTTAATCTCCCATATATATGCATATAATATAAATATTATATATAATATACAATATATATTTTTTCACACTTGCTGAAAGCCCCATAGGGTTAGAACTGCTGATTTAGTCTTTCCTTTCACAGAGATATTGTTTTTGGATAAGGACAATGCAAAGATAGGTTTTACTGGAGAGTTTTGTTGTTGTTGTTAATTTTGCCATGTCAAGGCAGAACTCTCTAGAATTGTTGGGTATCATTAATCTATATTTTGAAAAAAATGGAAAATTATAAACTTCGAAGTCACTTACAAAAAACTGATGGATGACACCTTGGGAACAGATACAATAAGTTTCTCAAGATAACTTTGCAAATGTTAAAGAGTGACAGGACATTAGAACACAGAGTACCCTAACAATGAGTGAATCAAAATGTTCCCATGAAAATGAGAAATAAGTAGGGGGTTATTACTTAAAAATTGACAAGAAACCTAGAAAAGAAAAATGTACCAGAAACCAATCAACCAATCAAACATGTGCAAAAGCAATATGCCAAATTTCAAGTATTCAGTGTTGTCTACTTGTGAAAATAAAAATAAAAGATGTAGTCTTGATATTAGACCTTGTACACATGGAGCTTGAGCTAATTTCTCAATTATCTATTTTCAAAACATCCTTTCAAATTATTTAGAGCTTTCAGCCCAGATTAGTTCAATAAAACACAATGAGAAATGATGATAAAGAAAAAGCATTGTAGTGTTTCTTTATTGTTTTCATATTTAATATTGATCTATGATGTTCCAATAACAGATTTCCCCCTCCCAGAGAGTTCACTATTGTTTTAGCATTAAGATTGATGTTAACAACTTCCCCATTATTATAATAATTTCTTTTATGTATCATCAGAAACATCAAAAGCTAATACTCACACATGAATATATTAATGACATACTAGGTTTATCAGTGTGCTATAGGTTTATAATATAGAATCCTCTGACATCAGTCAATCATTCATTTTTATTTCCTGAGTTCTTCTTATAGTTAAATACAAAGAAATTGAATGTAATTTTAATACTGCAAAACCTTTGTAAACATTTTCCCATGGCAATCAAGCCACATATTCTAGTAAATCAAATTTCCCTGCATTAGGTAAGAGTTTAAATGCTGTTTTTATGAAGGACCATTAAGGATACACATCAGGTATGCATGTTTGTGGTGTAAAATTGATTTATTAAAAAAAAACTTCTGCATTTTAGACAAAAAGAAAATCGTGTCTTCATATAAATGCTCTTATGATACAAGTCTCTTGTATTACAGAAATGCAAATAACAATAACATATTTTATGAGTTGTCATGAAATATTTATTGACTATATTCCTTATGCATCATAGTAAAAATTTTATTCCAAGTACAGTATGCAAAATCCACACAGTGTGATTCAGGTGACTTAAATACTTCTTATGCCTAACTTTTTTTAACATTTAATTCAACTCTTTGTTAGTATCTACATAAACTGCAATACTTTTTTGGATACTTAAAAAGTAATAAGCTTACTAACTTGTTTTATAATATGTAAATGCTTGGATTAGTTTGTTCAAGGCAGATTAATATAATACTTTGCAACAGAAATTATTTTAAATCTATATGTTCAAAGTGTCACTGGAGAGTTTATCACTCTCAAACAATATTCCCTTTTAAACACTGATGAAACAAATGCTGTGCTCTTTATATTGTGTAATTTCTACCAACTACAGTGGCACTCCAGTATATTACATAGATGTGAATTGAAAAGCAATCATTAAAAGTCATCCATGCTGCCCCTCCTTTGCCCTTTTCTGTTCATTCAAAAATAACAGCTATAAGGAGTAGGCCTATGTTATGCTAAGGACTTTTGTTGTCTCTATAACTGTATTTAATTGTCATGTCAAGTGAGAGTCATGCAATTAAAATAATAAAAATAAGTTTTCATAGCAGCTGCACTTGGAAACTAATGGTAATATATAAGCTAACTGATCTGTGCTCACCAGAGAGTAAATTTCCCAGATTGTTTTCATTATGTAGAAATCAATAGCCAAGATTAAAATCATCATATCAAATTTCAGTTGAAATCATTTAAATGTTCAAATAAAGAATGCGTTTACATATAGTCTATATTTTGCATGGAAATAATAAAGCAGAATTGATTCAAACTATCATTTCTGTGGAATAAGTTTTCTAAAGCTTTCTTGCCAAATCTAGCTTAATGCTCAAACATAAAAACAGATATGCAACATCTTCTCAAAAACACTAAGTATATTGAATTATGTCTAAAAACTGCTTTATTATATCATAACTCAGCTTAAGCTTTATTGAAACTTCTAAAATATTTTCTAGATGCCAAGTAAACAAATGAGCATTGAATTACATGATAATAACGACTATAGTATACCTTCCATGTTTCAGGCACTTTATCTAAATTATTCAATGTAATGCTTCCAAAGCCTTAAAAGGAAGTTATTGAATCTATTGTTGCTTAAATTTTCTGCAGGAAAACATACATGATCAGAGAAATGAGATATTTGGTCATTTTGGTTCATTAATTGTGAGGTTTTAATAGAATTTATTTCTATTTGACACTCTCCCAGGTACAGGGTTACAAAGAGTTATAAGACAGATCAATGCCACCAAGAATTTAAGAGTAGGTTTGATTCTAAATCACCTGCATTTAACCTACAGTCCTATTGCCAACACAACATACTTGGTCTGACTAGTTGATTCATAATTTTTTCATTAATCCCCTTCTCCATTCAAGGAAATGAATTATCATTCAATAAATTTAAAAAGCAAATAAGGTTATTAGATATAGGCATCAGTGATGACCAGATTTCTTATTTTTATTTATACAATGTTTGTAGAATGAAGGGAAAAATGTATTTGTGCCTACGAAATCTCCCTTAGTAATACAGCAGTGTTAAACATAAACACATGTAAAGCAAAAGGATGATAGATTTGGTTACTCAAAATGTTAAATATTTCCATGTATCAAAAAAGGCAAAACATAATTTAGAAACATTTTTGTAACAGAAGTGATAATCAAAAGTTTGACATCTTTAGATTAGGTAATGCAAAGCTACCATATATTCATTGACTCAACCAGTAATTATTGATATTTGTTACATGTCAGTCATATGAGGCACTAAGGTATAAAATGATAACACTTCCTGCTTTCAAGAAGATTTTAGACAGATGAGGCATGCAAATATTACTAAATTGTTTGAGAAGTATTTGACATCTGCTATGAACAAGGACTTTTGTTTGTTAAAAGATATACTGCAGTAAAGTAAAGCTCCTATCCTCAGTGAAGTTATACTTCACGTTCAACAAATAACCTCAGAAAAATAACTATCCAATGATCCAATGCTATGAATCTAGAGTAAGGACTAGCTGAGTAAAAATTATCAGTTCTTTTCTAAACCTGGAGTGATCGTCATGGTGGTGAGTACGAGGAACTCTCCATTTTAAACTTGAGATTAATCAGTAATTTAACAAGTTACAAGTAATTAGTTAAATTGATGGAGGGAAAAGGAGAATATCATAACCAGGAAGTGAATGTGAAAGTGCCCTGAGATAGAAAAAGTTTGACGTATCAAGGAACCAGGAGAAAGTTAATGTGTCTGGAATTGAGTGAAAATGGTAAAGGCAAGCTAAGAGAAGACAAGCTCATGTACAGACCCATGAGGTAGGCTCATAATTGTGGATTTTATCCTATATAAAATAGTCACAGCTGGTTTTGAAACATAAATTGGTATACTCCGATGTGTAATAATATTAATATAATTTCTAGTAATATTTTGAAAGAATGGCTATTGCATTAAGAATTACAAATGTACCAGGCAATGTGTCACCTGCTCTTTTACTGCCATTTCCTTCATTCAATATTGAAAGAAATTAAGGTAGATATTAATGCTATTATTTCACAGTTAAAGAGATTTGGATTCTGTGAAATCATAAAATCTAAGATCACATAGCTAGTGTGAGAAACTCTGGATTCAAATAAGGCCTGTCTGATTCTATAGCCTAACCAATGTTTTTGAACTCTAAATTGGAAGCCTTTTAAGAATATTGCTTTCACAAATTAGCAAAAGACCAAATAAGAAGAACTAATTGGTTTCCTTTCAATCCCCAGGCTCTAGTGCTAGTAAGCAAAGGAGGACTTGGGACAGGGTTTATGTTTCAGAGCCTTTCACCTGCAGAGATGTTTTCCTGAGGAGGCCTTAACTCTGATCTCAATGTGGAAGATTATAATTTAATTATGCTATGATAATGAGTCAATTTTAAATAAGAAATCAACCCAACACAACAAAGAAGTCCTCTGGAGACAAAAGAAAGTCATCCAGAGAAAAGATCACTGTATTTTCATTAATGGCTTAGGGATTTCTCATTTGCAAGTAGCAAAGATAACAAGGTTGGAGGAGGCTCAATTTAGACTTTTGAATATAAGTAATTTTTAGATGCTCAACCCGTATGATACAGAATGTGTCCTCCGGGAAACAGACTTGAATGCCCTTCAGATTAAAGTTCATTGAGAGAAGAGAAAGAAGCAAGACTGAGCAGAAGATGAGCTGCAATGCAGTCCAGAAAGTTTCAATATTCACTATCCTGAGAATTAGGGTAGGAAATTATGGGAGTGATTTTAGGATCGCGTCTACCTCATAGATCATATGGATTCAATCACAATTACTCAAATCTGCAAGCTGCAATGTTAAGGCAGTCAGAGAAAATACATAATAATGAAAATGGCTGTTTTCCAATAAAACTTTATAAAAATGGGTGTTGAGCTAGATTTAGCCTATGAGCAAGAGTTGCCAATCCTTACAAATAGTAAGAGCAGAATTGTTAGAAATAGATTTACATTAAGTTAATGTAGAATTGGACCCAGCTGAACACACCTCCAGCTAAAGAATTCTGGGCATTAAGAATAACCATATCAAGAATTTACCATATTACAAATGAATTATGGAAAAGAAATATTAGAAAATGTGACTGTTTCTGTAGCCAACAATATGTTCTTCAATGCTGACTGAAATACTGAGTTCTAGAAGAAGTTATTCTTTTTAATATTAAAAAAAAAAACAAAAGATTCAAACAGAAATGAAATTAAATAGTCAGGCAGCCAGAGAGAGAGAGGAAGAGGAAGCATTTCACTTATTTTGCTTTAGTTGTTCATCATGGTTGTTCCCTGCAGTCCCAGACCTGAACCAGGATTATACCCGATGTACTAAACTGCTAGGTCACTAGGGCAAAAGCGAGGAAGGAAAGGAAAGGAAGAAGAAATATTTGAGGAAAGAAAGAAGAAAGAGAAAGAAGAGGCATTTTCATGTGCTTAGTTGTTCTTTCTTTTTTTTTTTTTTTTTTTTTTTTTCGGGGGGCGACGTTTACACTGACTCCCTGTTGAAATCCTGGTCCTTGGGCTATATGTGGCTTTCATGCCAGTGTCTCAACTGCACAAAGGCACACCCTAGAATTAGTTTTAATTCTTACCAGAGAGACGACTTTACAAAAGAGCACTACCAAAGAACATTTATTAACGCTGACTCTGGGTTTTTGACAACTAAGAGCCAGGAGTCTTGAAAGGTAAAAGGATTCCATAAAGTAGCATCAGTACATCAATATTATGTTAATATTAGTTATATAATTGTGGAAATATTTTAAAAGGCATACGTAAATTAAAGTTCTTGATACATCAAGAATTTCATCTGTATAGTCAAGTGTTAACTAATATGAACACTCCAGCAAACACTAAAACTTATAGCTATTATTGTGTTATGCCAATATCAATGAAAAAAAATATATATATATACATATATATCCTAAAATATTTCCTGTGATCTAAGTTCATGTTCGTGATTTTACACAAAGTAATTCCCTCATCATAAAGACTATGGTATACCCTTCACTTTATTAATAAGTAATTTATTAATTCAAATTTCAGGATTTTTCTGCAATTATGAAAAAGAAAAAAAATGTTTTAAGTTACTTTTTTGTTCAAAGTGTCGTTTTTGATCTATGAATGGTTATTTCATACACGTATTATATGAAGACTGTAAGAATATCAAATATATTATGCAATTTAATTGAATTTCGTTCTTTTCTTAATGCATAGATCACTAACCATAAGAAACGTAACTAATGATCTGGTCTCATATCTCTGTCCTCTCATCTCTCCTTCAACAATGAAACTTTTCAATACAGAAAAGTCCAAATCAAACTTTTCTTCCACCTTTTTAATTCAGAACTATCTTTTTATTTTGTTCTGTGAATTCTGTATGGGGTAATTGGAGGTACTATGTCATTGGCTCAGACTCTTTCATGAAAAACACAGATTGGTTGAGCAGTAAGTTATTATCTATAGTAAAAATATTATTAGCATAATAATGATGATAACAATGTACAACCATCATTATCTGTTAGATCTTTTAAGAATTTCAGGTTCTAAGAATCTCAAAGCAATAGTGTGAAAAATTTTATCTAAATACATTGTTTCCTCAACACAGTCACTTAATTTTTCAATATGAAAATACTATTTTTTATATCTACTCTGCTTTTTATGCATTAGCTATAACCCCAACTAAATACTTGTTCAAAATTTTCATGCTATGCCTGCATTCTGACATTCCATATAAAAGAAATCACTCTTATTCATTCTATAAATTATCTAGTGCTAAACTTTAACAATTTTAATATTTAATATATATGACATAATATATATGTAATATATTATGTCATATATGTATGTTTATGAATATATTACACATATGTAGAGACAGAGGAAGAGAAGAGTAGTTATTTTAACACAAAAAGGCAAAATTTCACTATCAAGTCACTGTTCTTAGGTAGTTTATAACTTAGAGTTCCATGAGAAAAACAAAATAAGTGGGGTGATAATAGAAACCTGTTTCAAGGAATTGGATAATGCAATTGTGGGAACTGGTGGAGCAAATCCAAAGTCTGTGGGGCTGTCAGGAAGGGAAGAGAATGAATAAGCTCAACCCCCTTGAGCATGATCTGCACTGTGTTGTCCACTGGCAGTCAGGAAAGAAGATTCCTCTGAAGAGAGGGAAATAGCTGAACTAGCTGCTTTTGGAAATTTCTCATCTCAGGAAGGCCTGGTGTCTCTTTCAAAAAGTCTTCCAGCTGACTAACCAGGATCATCCAGGATAATCTTCAGTTTGAGTAATTTAAAGTTAACTGATTAGAGACTAATCATTTCTACAAAATCCCTTCTCTGCAGCACCTAGATTAGTGTTTGACTGAATAACTGTGATATGTGTACCAGATTAAAATGGCAGAGGTCTTCCTTCCATGTTCCAACATTTGCAAAAGATTATCTGTAGCACATCCTAACATCATAGAATCATCCTGGAAACATCCTGAAAAGGAGGTTCTGAGGAATGTAGTTCAGCTTCACCACCTTTACACAACAACACCACCACAGAAATTATTTGCTATAGTCTTACAAATTTAAGACTAACCAGCATTTGACCTATGTTCAACTAAAACTTCATAGCATCTATTTGGTAGAACTGGAACCAACTCCTATGCCAATTTCCTTAGTTCATCTCCATTTTTTAACTTTCTCATTAAAAGATAGGGACAAAGGCACAATGAATATACAATGGGAATAATAATAAAGATAGAGTAGTAATGTTTCAACAAAAATCACATGAAACAATGCTAAATTCTTATATAAAGATATTTTGATGGGAAATTGTTTAAATCATTATTTTAATATGTTTGAATATATATCTAGATTTATCCTCTGCATTTTAAAAGTATTTTGAGATAGTATAAGCACATTTTTCTGAAACCCATCAGTTTGATGTAACTTCCTAGGTGAACTGAAGAGACACATCATCATAAAATTAGCCAGTTTACCTTGGCAAGTAGCTCTATGAGTGGAAATTTGTTAAACTTCTATCAAATGTTTTTGAGGCCAGTATCACAAATTAATACAATTTTACAGATCTTCCCAGAATAAAACAGCATTGAATCAAAGTACCAACATTAGGGGGAAGATCAGAAGCTCATATGACTCTACTGACAGTGGTCAAGTTGTTCTCTTATATTTTAGAAAAGGTATTAGGTAGTTAAATTACCTCTGTGGACATTTTGTTGTGATGTCCACAGTTTTTGAAGACATCTGTGTTGTTACAGGCAATAAAATTTCTTGATGATGAAATGGTTTCTGACAACACATTCTAATTGCTAAAGAAAATCTCTGCTTAATAATGAAGGCTGTGAAAAATACCACATTACTCTTAAATGTCAAGATATCAAGTCATAATTATTCCTGAAGCTCAAGTAATGTTTATTCCTGAGCTCTGAACTTATCTTCTGTGAAAGAGGGCAAAGATGTGAACTGGAGATGTGGGCTGGAGTTGCTTATCCCTGCTAGTGAGAGCCATCTGTGCTCATCTAGTAATTAGTAAACTGGAATCCAAACCCTGCCCCCTCTTCTGCCATCCTGGCAACCAAAATCACTACCCAAGATTTTGTTCATGCAGGGAATACGCCTATTCATTTCTTTGGGGAAAATTTTTCCTAACTTCATCTCTAAAAGAAAGACTACCAATGATTTCCTCAAGAATGAAAGAAAAGAAAAAAAATGATATTGTAAGAATCTCAGGGCAAGAGAAAATATTTGCCTAAATCTCAAATTTCTTCCAAACTACAAAGATCAAGCCAGTGAAGTTCATCTGATGGTAACACTCTTATTTCTTCATTCCCCAGATTGATTTTCTTATGAGAAGAGCACTATAGAAGTTTTAGACTTTCACTTCTATGTGAAGTGTCTATGCCTCTATGGACATGTGAATGAATGACATTTATGGGTTCATGCCTGTGTGTGTGTGTGTGTGTGTGTGTGCGTGCGTGTAGGACAGGGGTGTGTGAATGCATATGTACTTGGTAAAAGACACTATTTAGAAGTCTTGGAATAAAAAGTTGTGTTAGATACGGATCTTGACTAAAATCTAATGTTATTTCACCATTGAAACATGAGATTTGGAAAATTGACATAGAATTCAAAACTTTCAGTTAGATCAATAGCCATGGTGATGTCCAATTAAAGATGTTGTATATATTCTATATGTTGTCTATATTAATACATTAAAAATTCTTATTTCACACATTCTGAAAGTAGGTTATATACAAAGATTTCATAATTTTTCTTCATAAGTCAAAAGCCTGATTTCAAAATTAAGGAAGAATGTGGAAAGCAGCTTTTAATAAGCAGTTCTCTGTATACATATGAAATTATCTAAGGTATTTGTAAAATGCTGTAGCTCATCAGGGATCCATTCCAGAGATTTTTTTTCATAGACTCAAGGGAAACTGCATACATTAACAAGCAGGTGAGGGTGCAATTCTGACACCATCAGTCCCTTTCCCATTTTGAAAAACTGATGAGAGACATAATCAGGACTTTCTTTTAGGTGAAAGCAAAGCACAGACCCCCTGATAACTTCTGAGGCACAGTACCCTTCCTCCACTCAGAGTCATGACTGTCCTTCAGCCATTTTCCAACTTTGATAAATGAGCATCACTTACTATTGTGCTTACACAAAGTGGTTGTACAATAACCCCGGGTAGGAAAGGTGTGGTCAAAAAAAAAGGGGGGGAAAGAAAAAAAGAAGTGGATGGGGGTATTCTGACTAGAAGTAATTTTGTACCAGAAAGGTATCTTGATATCAGTTTACTATGGAATTCTCAATATACGTGAAATCATTTCCCATCACCTTTCAGACTCATGGAAACATCAGTTTTCTTTAATATGTCACCTTCTCACTAAAAACCCATACTCTGAGAATGACTTTCATGAATAAATATGGCCAAAGTTGAAATAAGTTGAATAAAGGTTATATTTCATCGTATAACAACAACAAAAAGTCAGAAAACAAATCAAGAGGTCAAATACCAATCTCTCTGAAATGTGTTACTAATAACCTTCATTGTTACATCTAACACAAACCAACAAATAATCAAAATACCTTAAAATTGTAACAGACATTTTATCCTTTAAACTTTTGTTTCAAATTCTGTAAAAATTTAACAGCAAGAAAAAAAAATACACATTTAAATATCATAAGATAAACAGAGTGGACAAAGAGTAGAAATCTTCTCGTGTCCCTGATGCAGTTTCTCCTCTAAGAAATAAATTGGTAGTTACTGATTGCAGAACATTACAAATACACCATCTCAATAACAATTTTGTTGAATAAAATAGATTATATCAGAGTTGGAAGAAAAATAAAGTTTCCTGTTTTTTTGTTTTTCATTTGGCACTAAGCAAAATTGTTCTGTATTTATATGGAAATATATAAATCTTGTGGATGCAGGATTGATAAGTCAAACATAAAGAATCATAAATATTGCTTTACTCTTAACTACAGAAGATGAGATACAATCTTGAGTAAGAACATACAGGCCTAGAATTTTAGCTTTGGTGATTTAGTGCGGCAAATCTAATGGTAAAGGATGAAAATCTTCTTTACGGGCAGAAAAGAGACAAACGTTGTGGTGTTTATTGGGATAACCCAGGAGATCTGTGTGTGCACACAGTGTAAGGGTGATACTCAGACAACCTCAATTTTCTCATGAATAATTATCCTCTTGGTTGTTATCAAATACTTCAAGCATCACCTGACATTACAGTGATTGCCCTGAAAAGCTCAAGAAACAAACACTTGAGGAGGGCCAACCACAAGTCATTATTGTGATTTGAATATTTTGATAATAAAAATCTAAGTATGTTTTACATAAAGTCAGCATGATTTTAATTTTTTTTTTTAATTTGAGTAAATTGTTTGAACCATAATTTTTGAAAACGCCTCTGGGGATGGCAAAATAAAATATACATATGAGCTTAAAGATTAAATATTAAATCCAGTTACCTGTGCTTTGAGACAGGCACTTGTGAAATATTGGCACAGACTTAAGAACTTTTGGAAGAAAATCTGTCCTATTTAAGATATGTTTAAACTATATCTACATCTACACCAAGAAGCACCATGTCTAGAATTTTACCCTAAGTTAGGAAGGAGTCAGATATCTTTTTTTATTAGGGATCAGAGTGCAATAATTTAGGCTCTGTAGGCCATATGGTCTCTGTTTTGCAACTCTTCAACTCTGCTGTTGTAGCATGCAAGCTGCCATAGACCAAACATAAACAAATGAGTGTGTTATGTTCTATTAAAATGTTATTTACAAAAACAGGCAGCAAGCCATAGTTTGTCAACCTTTGTCCTAAAGATTAAGCAGAGTTAGCAAGATTTATTATACAGATATTCTGAAAACACGCTATTGATAAAAAAAAAGATTAAATCGACCAAATACCAATATAATAGAAATGAATATTATTGCAAATTTACATAATGGTACTGTATTGGTCTGTCTAATATTTTGCAATATTAGGTGAATACAGTATAATATAAAATTATACATGTAGCATAATTTAAATTTTATCATATATAGAAATATTAAATATTTTATTTATTTTTAAATAATTTTACTGAAATAGCAATGCGTTACTATATGAGTTTCAGATATGACTCATGATAAATCAAAATCTTTATATACCACAATAAGGTCATCACTTTTAAGTTCTATTCTATCCTTCGCCACATGATTGACATTTTTTATTTAATTTGCCCATTCCTCTTCCTTTTTCCCTACTGTGAACCACTAATTTGGTCTGACACACTACAAGTTTGTTTTGGTTTTATTTGGTTGGTCTGTTTGCTTGGTTTCTTGATACACCAACTGAGTGGAAGCGTATGTTTTTTTGTTTTTCTCCATCTAACTGATTTCACTAAGCATGATACCCTCTAGTCAAATTCATACTTTTGCACATGGAAAAATTTAATCTTTCTTTTATAGATTAGTATTATTCCATTATGTATATATGCCACCAATTTTTAATTAATGGTGAAACTAGCACAGTCTAAACTATCAAAATGTTGCTAAATAAAATGTTCATTTAGATGGATAATCGATTTTATTAAAAAATGAGGGAAAACAAGGTAATGGATATATTTAGTTGAAAGGAAATTTGAGTAAATAGAAAAACAACAAACCAAATTAAAGATGCAAAGTCTTGAAAAATAAGGTTGCCACCATTCTCAAAATTAATCTATATAGCCAGTGTAATACCAAAAAAAGTAACTAGTTTTTTTCGAAACCTGATAGTGAGGCATAATGAACTAAGATAACCTTAAAGAGGATGTCATTGTTCTCACCTCCTGAAATACTAAAACTATTGTAATTTTAAAAGATGATATTGACGCATAGATAAACTGATAACCCCCAAACAAATCTGAGTGTACAAACCACTTGTTAAATAATTTACTTTTAAGAATATGTATTTTTAAGAATTTTGTTAAATACATGTATTAGTTTAGAAGTATTATGCTGAATGATTTTTGATAGTGGCAAAAATATTCTTTTCAAAATAATAATATTGGATTATTAATAAAGGGTAGTAAATTTTACATTTTCTCTGAATAAAACAAAATCTTGTTAAAGGGATTTGATCAGAAGTACCAATGTTGAATTATATCTGAGGCCTATACTACTCAGAAAGCAACAATAGTTAGAATCCCTCACCCTATTTTTTTCTCTGAAATTCGCTACACTCTGCTCCAAGAAATGATGAATAACAGATCCTCTTGCTTTACTTTCAGATATTCCTCTTTTATTCATTTCTTCCAATTACAATACCTTGGATGAACTTGTTTGCTTAATTTTTCAGTCTTTAACAAAAGTCATATGGGAGAATATGTACCACTCAATATATACGCTTGAAAAGTTTGTTTCTCTTTGGGGTTAAAAAACAAACAAACAAAAACATAGCAGTATACTTTCTGTATAATATAAACACAAATACTTTTTTATAGCTATAAAGATATAAAAAAGTAATCCTAATTTTTTAGGAAAAAATGCAGGAGAACATTTACGACTTCAAGGTAAGAAGGAATTTCCACTAAACAAAACACAAAAAGGAAATAAATCTAAAGGAAAAGAATGATGACACTGACTATATTAACATTTTAAAATTGTGTGCTTTAGGAAATAATGTTAAAAAATGAAAGAAGTGAATACAGTTGAATAGAAAATTCACAATGGTGTTTGTTATGTGTTTTTCTGCAGCTATTTCATGTCAGAGTTATTTCCTAATTAAAAAAAGTAAGTTTGGGATTTATTCTTTGGCAATCTTCTGCTCTGGAGTAGAATATTCCAAACACTTAAAACTCTCAGCAGTTAGTCATCAGCCCTGTCCCAGATCAAACTCTGTCCAGACTAGACTTAAAATCTATGTGTTTTAATACCCTGATCTTAAATCTTTATTTAAATAGTCGTGGGGAGAGATAGTAGTCTGAATTATCACCCCCTTGCATTAGCGATGGGAGATATTTCCAAGTCTAGACAAACTTTCAGAGCCTCTAGAGTTTGTTTTTTTGTTTTTTTCTTAGTCCTGTTCAACCTCTGGCAGTGCAGAGTCTAGGAAATCACTCCAGTCGTCTCAATACAGAGTCCTGGCAGGGCGACACCTTCTTTTACAGTGGGTAGCATAGTATATTCCCAAGAGTACAGCAACAGCTCCAATATCTAGGCTATTTTAAAGTTTGCTCTTAGCGATAATGACATAATATATGTGAAAGGGGAATAACAAAGATAAGCTCTGCTCTGGGAAAGAATGTAGAAAAAAGAGGATGATAGAGAAGGCTTCCCACTGAGGAAATGAATTCAGTGGTGTGGAAAAGAGAATCATAAAACCGCCCTGGATTTATATATCATTGTTTCTTCCTAAGAAAGCTGGGGGATTTCTCATTCTATTACCTCATTTTATTCTTGTAAACAGGTACTCATTGGAGACTAGAGCTTAAGATTTTTGAAAACTGCCAAGTGGGAGGTTATGTGCTGTTTCTGCCCGATTGGCTGGAAATGGATGTTGTTTGAGGCAGACTTGCTTTTATTCTGGGAGGGAAACTTGGTTGCTGCGGTACTTAAGTCATGGAGTTACAGAGCATATAGATAAGTCCTTAAATCATTTTTGGAAAGTCCTGACTCAGTAAAGCAAACAAATGAAGACACTCATGTAATAAATGTTCAGTGTATTATTTATTTTTCTGATTTGTGACTATCTATAAGCAGCACCTTTTTTTTTTTTTTCTGTTTCTGTTTTTTTTTTCATTTAGTGTTGGGTTTAAGTGTGCCCTCCTTTCTAAATAGGATGAATTCTTAACTCGCCATACCTGTGACAGTGACCTTATTTGAAAAAAGGTTCTTTGCAGATATACTGACGCGAGGTGGGTCATACTCGACCTTATTCCTCATTATATAATTTATGTCTTCACAGGAGTCAGAAGATTTGGATATAGAGCCAGACAGGGGTAAATAACGCGTGCCCAAAGTACATGAAGTTACTCCGAGGATTCGCAGCAACCACTGCTGGGAGAGAGCGCATAGAACAAATTCTCCCTCGGTGCCTCCCAAAGGAACCAGCCTTGCAGATACATAACCTGTTTCGAACTTCTGACCTCCAGAATTTTAATAAGACCCTATTGTTTTAAGCCACTTAGCTTATAGTACTTCCTTAGGGCAGTCTTAGGAAACTAATAAATGTCAAATTTAGTTTAGCTGAGATTTATTTAGTTCTCCCTGGATCTGGATTTAAAATATTTAATGCTTGAATTGTGTATATTCTGTGACATGTGAGTGTTCATTCTCATTGAGACAGAGAATAAAAAATAGTGTTAGTTTTAGCAATTGTTTTGTCTTCATTAATAAACTAGACCAGACAGCCAGAATAAATAACCAGATCTGATTTTCTCTGAAAATCTCACTTGTTGAAAGGAAATCAAAGGAACTAAAAAGAGGTCTCTCATATGAGATGTTATTTAATACAACGTACCTAATTTGGGGAGTGAACTGTCAGTTAAATTGCACCATGTTGTTTTGTGTGACCCAGACCACACCATCTCTATGGGAGTAGTAGTTATATTCTGAAGTAATGGGCATTCTCACTGTCAATCATCCTGAAAATAAGTTAAGTGGTAGGAAATTAGTTGGCTCTTGGACTCTCTTAAGAGTTAGGGAACTAGTAGAAGTCTTCTGATCATCTCTGGGGATACAGTCAACTCTTCCAGACACGAGATACTGCGCATTTCCAGTGATGTGAGATGAGCCAGAGCCCAGTTGTATAGACCTATCTAGAGAGCATTAGGTGATGGTTTGAAAGTTTTGTTCTGTGAGATCTAAGAATAGCCTCTGCTCTTTGTGTTTGTAAGATAATTTTATGCAGCACTTGCCATAACATCAAGGCTATATGAAATTCTTAATAAAGCTACTTCCTCATATGAGTTTTGTTGTGAAAGCTAGGTGTGGAGTAGAATTGTTTGTGGCTGTGATTAGGGGGGAAAAATCACATCTAAAAAGTAACCTGAAATAAATGAAGCAGTATGATGACAGCAAAATTAGAAGACAGGAATAGGAGAAGATTTGGTCTGGGGCATCCATGGCATCTTCCAGGGGACTCTTCAGAAATACAAATGGTGAGTCATTAATAAATCCAAAAATTTAAGATACATGACAATAAGAACTATAGGTATAATAATCATATCATTTAATGCCATCATTATCTGGTAAGCTTCCTTTTTCACAATATCCATTTGTGTCTGGCATATGATAGGTGCTCACTGGATACATCTTAGTTAAGCTTTCTTTCTATGTTGAAGGTAGAACAAATGAGAAATGGAAAAGTTGGGAAGATGACAGAGTTAATATGAGCGGTTGAGACTTTAATACAGAGTGTATCGTAGTTTCCAACAGTGATCCTAAAGTTCCTCGCTTCTCTGTACATAGAAGTCACTCCTCATTTCACACAATGGAACATATTTCTCTTCTCAAATTCAGGGTGGCCTATGGTTGCTTTGACCAATAGAATATGGTCGAGGTGATCTCCTGGGGATTAAGTGACACGAGAACAAAAAAGGGACTGTCTCCACTTTTTTTTTAACAGATTACTACTCTTGGACTACCCTCTGTTGGTAACCAGTACAACTCCAGTTCAGCTCCCTGTCAACAGTCACACAATGTTGAGTGAGCTATTTTGAATATTCCATACCAAGGCTCTGGACAATTACAACCACATCAAACATAATGTAGAGCAGAAGAAGAGCTCAGTTTGACCCAGTATCCTAATGAATCAAAAAATATAATACATTGTTTTAAGTAACTAAATTGGAGGGAAGGAAGTGAGATCTGTTTTATATACATCGATGAAATCTAAGAAAAAAAATACCGATATCCTTGAATTAAATGGCTTTTGAATACAAATTGATGTGTTTTGTCATTTTTTGCTATTACACAGATAGAAAGAAAATAAACAACACTCTGAACTTGATGAATGCTGATGATCAAATGATGAAAATCATTGTGAATATCATCAAGCCTACAACATTCAGAAAAAATTCTTGGACATACCTGTCCTTTATACGTGTATGGGACTTCAAAGTAATAAAACAAAGCGAAGTCATGTTAAATTTCTATTTCCTATATTTTTACAAGATGCTTATTTTTCACAGTTTCAAGTAATTATTGTGGTTTAAGCTGGGCTTAATTTAAACATGTATGCATTCCAATTTGATTCAGAATCTGAAAGGGAGAGTCCTAGCCTCATTATTTACATGCCATTAATATGAACCCAAGAAAATTGAGCTGGATACAATTTACCACATTTACTTTACTTGTTAATACCTCAAAAATCTTCCCTCTGTCTTTTTTAGGGCTGGAAAATATTTGAAGTTTATTGTTGGTAAAATGTTTGGCAAAACAAAGGGTAAGTAAGTTATGGTGGGGGGAGGAGAAAGCTTTTACGTGAACATTTTGACAATGTATAAAATCTTGAGTAACATTCACCATCTAAGTTATTCACAATGGCACATTCTATTTTTATATGAAAAATATAGAATGACAATCAACTTAATTGTAACAACTGGATGATTTTTTAGACTTCATTTATCATTACTTCTTCCTCAAAAATTTACATTGACTGAAAATGACACCATAATGCTTGAAATTACAATAAGTAATAGATCCAAGATAAGTTATAACTCTCTAGAGACTATCTATTAAAGATCTATAAACATTTTTATAGCAAATGAGCCATTTTAAATCAGCTTTTATAAAACACTTTGTAAGATTCTCGATATCCTCATATGATTAAAATTAAACTGCCTTGATAAAAATCAGGATTATCTCTGACAAATTTTTTAAGTGTAATGTAGGAATAGAAGATTTTCTGATTTATAGTGTGAACTTTAACAAGGTTGATTAAATCTAGTGATAATTCTTAAGGAACACCATTAACTCTTCACGTTTCACTCACAAAGACAAGTGAAAATACTGAGCTGAGACATGAAATGCACAATGGTTAAAGACAATAAAACATAAAACATATAATTTTAAACTACCATTTGAACATTGTTTCCTGTATTTATTTTAAGATTTTTTTTTTTTCTGGAAGTTCAGATAATATTTCAATTACCAGAGATTTAAATCTTGTGTGCAGTCCTTTACATGACTCACAAAAATGTAAGACATGTCTAAAACAATGTTTTGAAATTCAAGTTATTTTGTTCCTATTTATGAGACAAATATCTGTCTAAATTAAATTAGCCTGTGATTTTTTTTTGTTGAATATAATGTTTTCAAATTTTAAAATAGTTTTTACTTCAATGTCAAAAACTCATGACCTTTGAAAAACCATTCATTATGCCATTTTAATTTGGAAAATATTTGTATGCAAGAAAATCTCATTTATATCCTTAACATGGTGTTCATTTAAATGTACAGTATATCATGATCATTCTATTTGTTCCTTTGTATTTTTTTCTGATGCATTATTATATATGACATTTAAAAAATATGAATGATATATTTAAACAGAAATTTTCTAAGATGAGCTGTATTTTTACTCAACATTAAGGGACAAACTATTTTGTCTATACATATTCATAAGACATCAGTTTTCAGTCAACAGTCACATAATTATTTAGTTTTTTTAAACAAAAGTTTCAAAACACTTGTAGTCAGGCATGTAGTCATTACAGTTATTTGCATGGTACCAACCCATGAGTGTTTCCTGAACTATATAAAACAATGATGACCTCTGAAATAGTCACTTATTGCTTCTCTTACTTCTTATTTCATAACAAACCACCACTTACAAGCCTAATTTAAATAGTTAATATATTTACTCTTATTCACAATTATTAAGTTCAGTCATTTAGACAGAAATCACAGAACTCAACTCATTTCTGTTCCATAGTTATATTACCAGGATTGAACTTTTCTAAAGCTAAAGGAGAGATAATTTCACTCAAGTTCACCACCAGCATTACATTGGTATAAAATGAGTGAGACTCACTAGGATATTTGAGTTGCTTCGTTTGTTGTAGTTGTCTGAGATTTGGTTTTCTGTGACAAGCCCTCTCTCTATCTGGCTTCTTTTTACAGCATGAAATCCTGGACTTTTTTACATGTTAGTTGTACTTGTGCAAATGTAAAAGTTGAAGTCTCTAAAGTCCTGGCTATGGAAACCTCAGCACATCATTCCTTACATGGTTATCAATAAAATGAAGTTACAGAATGAAACAAAATCAAAGGGATGGGAAAATAGACTCTTGCTCTTGATGGCAGAGAAAAAGGAGATAAAACAAAAGGTTATGGTTACAGGGAGATATAATATTTCGGAGGAATATTGTCAATAATCAATTCCAGATACACAGAACTTATCCTGAATTTTTAAAAATTGAAAGAAAATATGTTATTCTTTGGAGAAATGCATGAATATGAATTAGTTAAATATCTTCCACTTTGTTGTTTTTCTGATTTGTTTTTATGAGTTTGGTAGAAAGTTTATTTTCCTGCACTATAATTTTTTAAGCTCCTGTTTAAAGCCTATTGAGCAAAAGCAACTCATATTTTTCCCAATTTGAAAGGACTTTTTGAAATATTATTAGAAAATAATTCAAATATAATATAATATAATATGTGGTTTTAAATTCAGAAATATTCAGAAACACTTTCTGATTTCATTTTATCTCTCCTGTTACTAAAGAGTAGCAGGTATAAATTCAGAAAAATTTTCCTGCATCTCTACTATAACCTCCATACTTTTCCTTCTGAATTTCACTAAAGATATTTCTTTTTCCACCCTTGTTCTTCTTTGGTTTAGCTATGATAATTATTCGAAGATTTAATTAAAATTCCAAGTGCAAGGAGAATACAGCAATTATTTGTTATTTCATTTACTCCTTTCATGAAATGATTGATCATATGCTGTGTGTAAGGTATTGAAATGAATTCCTTAAGGTACATTCCCTCACCTCAAAGATATTCCACTGGGAAAATCAAACAAATGAATACTTAATTATGATACAATATGTTAACTGCAACCATTTTTGGTGAACAAAAATAGGGAGGGGGGGAATTCTAGTTCAAAGTATTGGACAAATACAGGTGATTTAATGCAGGCTGGACCTCACAGAAGGATTAATAGATAAAATCCCTTCGTCTGTCTTCCCAGTAACCTGTGAGGTGTGTGCAAGCAAAGTACTGGGAAAGCTATGGAGGCTGTATTTCCAGTGAGTGGTGGGAGGGAGGATTGACGGTCTTGGTACTCCTGTATTTTATCTCCACTGTATTTTGTTCATATATTTCCTATGATCTGTCACAGTAAAACCTAATCTAAGTCTATAATGTTCTCAAAAAATTATAGGAAATTTTGTATATTCACCCAAATTTTATATCAGATCTTGTATATAAAGACACACTATGACTGATCCTTCACTTTTCATCTTTAATCACCAAGATGACGTGGAAAAAATTCAAAATCTGGTTGCATTTTGTACTATAACATAAGAACGAGGCAAAGGTCCCTTGGCTTTTTGGATCCCCAACTCTCTTAAGGATTATAGCACCCAGCAAGTTTGACTCCAAGATGTGTACTGAATGTATTTTCAGAGACATATGAAAGTAAATAATGCTATTTATCTTCTCTCTTCTCTTCCCTAGATTGAACAACCTTCAGAGTATCAAAGTAATTGCTATTCTTCTGTGTCTGCTGCTTAGTTAAGGACCTGGATAGACACATGATGCTCCTGAGAATAGATGATTGATATGCAGACTTTTTCCTGACACTGTCATTGTCATCTATACGTTAACATCCATCTAGGAGCTAAACTTTACTCATTTTCCTGAAATTTCTGAGGTAATCGTCCTACATCAAGAGTAACAAAAATAGAATTGCTAAACTGACTAAAAGAGACCAGGGAGGACTTTTATCAATACGGAGCAAAACTGAGACTAGTGTGGCAAAAGAATAGGCGGAAATTATTTGCAACACATTTTACAATATCAGCCTAATCCAGAGATCTCAGCGAAGAATGAGTCTAGTCAATGGTTTTGACTGCTGGATCAAAGAACAAGGGATCGACTGACTTCCAGATGGTGACTCTACAGGGCATGCTTTCGGGTCACTCCCTACAGGCATTGAAAAAAAAACGCAAATCACCTATTTTCCCTAGACAAACACCAAGAAACGAATGGCACTTAAGGTGGAGACTGATCGACTAAACTGATTGGCCGATGACTAACGGTGGGTGAGGGCACGCAGCGTAGTCCTCAGCTAAGTCATAGATTTGTATATGGGATGTAGCTTGAGAGTCTCTGGACTCGTGGTGTGGCGGAGGATAGGGATTTAATAACCAGCGCAGATGTAGTGAGAGGCGGGCCCAGTGGGGCTGAGATGTGGAGTCACGGAGGGCCTACTTGGAAGAGGGCGAAAGGAGAGCCAACACATTGGGAGCTTAGCTGGAGCCTGCACGGTGAAACTGCACTGGGTGCCACGATAACTGGAAATCAGCCAAATCAAACCCCTCCCACAACCATTTTGCGTCAGAGCCTGAGGTCCACTGAGCAGAAATCCCACCCACTGGGACTCTCACCCATCAGATGCCAACCTTTGGAATACAGTGAGAAGGCCTTGATGCTACCCACTAGCGCCATCCCGTGGGTAGAGGTGAAACTGCAGCCTGATTGCCAATCCTAGGCAAGTCAAACATACACAAGGCCAGGGAAATTGAACCCTCAGAAATATTAACAGAATGCCGAATAGAACAAAGGCACAGAGGAGTATATGTGAAATGATTGATCCAATAAAAAACCCAGGGGGAAATCTAATTACAGCAGATGTATGTAAATTACCTGAAGAGGAATTTAGGGTAACAGAGATTAACACACTCATGGGAATCCAGAAATCAGTAGAGGTGGTAAACAAGAATCAGGAAGAAAAGAGAAGAATTAAGAAAGACATCAAACAGGTAAGAGACACAATGGCTGAATTAAAGAACTCAATAGAAGGGCTCAACAATAGAATCAGTGATCGAAAAGATAGGACAGAGGAACTCAATCAAGCAAACCAGTAAAGAGATAAGAAAATTCACAGAATCAAAGACAGGATTCAAGACCTCTGGGATAACATCAAAAGAAACAACATTTACATCATAGGGGTCCCAGAGGAAGAGAGAGAAAAGTGGGCAGAAACCATATTTGAAGAAATAGTAGAGGAGAACTTCGCCAACATGAAGAATGAAGCAAACCTCCAGATCCAGGAAGCTCAAAGAGTTCCTAATAGAAGAAACCCAAAGAGAAATACACCTAGATATCAAAAATACAAGATAAAGAATGACTATTAAAAGTAGCCAGAGAAAAACAGGTCACATACAGAGGATCCCCCATAAGATTGTCAGCGGACTTCTCAAGTGAAAATCTACACGTCAGAAGGGAATGACATAATATATTCAAAGTGCTGAAAGAAAAAGAATTTCAACCAAAGATACTATATCCAATAAGATTATAATTCAGAACTGAAGGAACCTTTTCTGACGAGCGAAAGTTAAAGGAGTACATCACCACAAAACCAGTTTTGTAAAAAATGTTAAAGGATGTTGTATAAAGCATCAAGAAACCACATAGAAAAACAGTACAACAACAAATATTAAAAGTGGGGAGGAAGAGAAGAGAACAAAAATGTGGATGGCTAGAATGAGTAGAAGATTACTATACTTTCAAATAAATATAGGAAGTAAACATAGAATTGTGAATGCTAATTTCAGGATAACCTCAAAATACATGCCCAAGGAGAAAGCAAAGAAGAATACAAAGGGTAAAATCAACCAGAACATAACTGCACCATCCAACCTAACAAGAGAAAGAGAATGAAGTCATCATCTGCAGCAACATAAAAAAGACAAATTATAAAATGACACTAAGAAGCTATATATCAATAATCACCTTAAACATTAATAGACTGAACTCACCAGTCAGATGACAGGGTGGCTGAATGGATTAAAAAGCATAACCCAACCTTCTGCTGAATTCAGGATCCCCATGTTTATTGTGGCCCTATTCACAATAGCTAAGAACTGGGAATTACCTAAGTGTCCAACAGCAGATGAATGGATAAAGAAGATGTGATACATATATACAATGGAATACTACAGCCCTTACAAGAGATGAAATCCTGTCATTTGAATCAACATATGGAACTAGAGGGGATTATTCTAAGTGAAACAAGTCAAAAGAAGGAAAATAGATATCAGATGACCTCACTTATAGGTGGAATGTGAATAGACAAAACAAAGTAACAGATAAAACATAACCAACTCTGAAACATTTGCAACAGAACTGAAGTTACCAAAAGGGGATGGGATGGGCGGGGGCAAATGGTGGTGGAGCCCACTGCGCAACGGGGAAGAACACTTGGTGACTCGGTGGAGAGCGTGGTGTGTTGAAATATATCTAAGAAATGGGGAACCTACACATAGGAACTTACTTTAATGTGTGGAATAATTCCTACAATAAAACTGAAATTTTTAAAAGAAGAATAAGAAATAAATCATGACCCCAAGTATCTTGTTGGTTTCATTCATCAAAAATGACAAGAGTAAAACAGATTTGAGAAAATCTGATGAACTAGGCCAGATCCAGTGCAATATTTTAAGAATAACTCAGTCTAGATTTGATAGTATTGTAACTTAACATATTTATGAACCCAAAAACAATTGGTAAAAAGGTCAAACAAGAAAAATTATAAGTCAATTTGTATAGCTTTATGAGACCCAATGGTAAATGTCATTTGTGCTTTTTTTTTTTTTTTTTTTATTTTGAGGGTATTTTTTAGGCAAAATTTGCTCATATGATCAAATAGTCTCAGACTCAGAAAATATTAGAAACAGTAGCAAATTTCTGAGTCTCTATACATGAAGGGTATCTCTTGAAGAAGTGAGCTTAAAACCAACTTTATGGTATAATGATATAACAGCAAAAAAGCAAGGTCATTTTTAAAATAAATTTTAACTGTGAGTGATGCTACTACTAATTCTTCAACATTTGCTCTCCTCACTCCTTTTATCTTTTTTATTTTGTTTTTTTCTCAAGGAAAGGTGTCAGCAGGAATGAATGGGATCAGAGGCAGGCAGGCAGGAAGAGAGAGGTACAAGAAGCACTCATCAATCTTATTTAGTTGCTCATCTTGATTGTTTCCACCAACCTCAGGGTGCAATCCTGAGACCTTGGGATGTATATGGACTGTGCCCAACTGCTGTTCTACGAGAGCACACCCTACTTGTCCCTTCTTTCATAAAAATGTTTATAAAATTATTTATTTTCACCTGATTACCTTGAAAAAAATGAATAATTTTCTACCTGGCCATGATTCCAGGCCATGTGACTAAGTTTCAGCAATGAGATACAATGGAGGTGTCTGTGTTTCTCCTACTTATCTTCCTTAAAATATAGCTAGAAGGTCCATTGTGTCCCTTTGTTATCTCTTCCTCCTTCCTATTGGTTAAAATATAAGTATGATGGATAAAAAGGACAGTCTTTGGGAATTATTAATTGACTTTGAGAATAGAAGGTAAATATGACAGAATAAGATAGAGGTAGCCTAGTATTCTAGGGAGATTGTGGAAGAAAGTTGTTAGATTGGCTCTAGTGAATATATTCAGGACTTTTATATGAGAGAAAAATAACATTTCTTCTTGATTAAGCAACTGCTTTTTGGATCTCTGTCTCTAACAGCCACAACAAATCCTAAGTGTCATGTTAACTGACTGCTGCTTTTCTCAGGATCAGTTGAACTTTGGCGCACATACTAATCTGAAAAACAGGTGGAGATAAGTTAAGCATTAGCAAGTGATCTGAGAAATGAATCCCAGTTTCTCTCTAAAGACTCATTTTAGTTCTCATATTAAGTCTATTTTACTAATTGTTTTATTCATATTTTGTTTATTTCCATAGCATCATATCTCCATCCTCTGACAGCACATTCTTTGTCAGTGACATATTAAAGAATAAAACTTGCATTTTCAGACCTCCTGTGCTATTATTTAAAGCCTTTGCTGACACAGGATCAAAAACCAAGTCTTATTTAATATATCTAGCTATTTTATTGGTGGATCCTTATATATATATTTCTTGTTTTGAAATCTATGTCATCCAGGATTTCCACTTTATACATCTAAGTAATGTGAAACAGTAGTTAATTTGCTGCTATGTAAGTTTTGTCATCTCCTTGCAAACTTTTCGGCAATGTAGTGATAGCCAGGCATCTTTAAGCTTTATCACTCACAAACTATTGATTTTAGGCATATTCTTAACGACAGCTCACAATGGTCTTGGTAAATGATATAGCACTGTTTATTTTGTTTTAAATTTTGGTTTCATAGGTTTGTATATGACACTAGATGATGTTTTAAAGATATTTATCCGATTAAAGATAATTGATGATTTTGGTGACAAACCATAAACAAATGAGAGGAAGATAAAGTTGTAATAATGATCTGAATATAGTAGTGTTTACATTCATTTTCTAAATGTATGATGTCAGTAAAAAATTAGATTGACTGTGTACACTTCTGTTTCCCTTGGGGACAAAAAATTACTTTGAAGATTTGCTTTTTCATTAAAACACAATTTGAATATTATTGATGAAAGATATTCAAAATTTATAGCAACTTTGCTCTGTGATTCTGTTTAAGAATGGACTATGACCATCAGGAAACAGTTTCTCACACCTTAGAGCTTCCTCACACCCACATCAAAGAAATCACTCTGCTCTTATTGTTCACTTGATTTTTCTAGGCTAATTTCCTAATTGAAAAGAACTTTATTTTTCCTAGTTAATGGAAAAAAAGTGAAAAATAAACAACTTTTCTACTACAACTTCATTTTTGTTCTGATTACTGCTTTACCCAATGGAAAAAGTAAGTACAAAAACAACAACAAAAAACTGTCAGAAACTTGAAGATGAAATAAATGGAGAGCTACTAAAGATCTCAAAGGGCATCACCATATTGGTACTCTAAAAGTCTTTTCTACTTGAAATGATAAAGTAAGCCCATTTATTAAAAATCTGCAGCCTATCACATTATGCAGTATAAATCAACATAATGTGATATGATCTGACATCAAGTTAAAAAGTGCCTTTTCTGCTTCTGCTAAGACCATATGTTCAAATTATTAAAAAGATTCAAAAATGCATTTTTTTAACAAACCCAAGCTTCTCTCAAATAAACCATTTTGAATTAATATATTGTTTGGGAAGAAAACTATATTCTTGGGCACTCTGTTATTATATTTTTACAGGTAGTAATTTTATCTTTTGCCAGGGGAACTTTTATGACAGAAACACATAATAAATACATGTATACATTTATACACAAAAAATAAACTGCTGTCAAATAGCAAGACACTACTATGTAGTGAAGAAAAATAACTTCCTTGATAAACAGAAGTCTCCTTTTGATATCAGATACTTGTGAGAGTGGATTATAGTAAAAGCTTCTGGGTATTCTATCATATTTTGAACATTTTAATATCTAACTATGAGTCACTGAACAACTAAATATGATTGTCTGTTCATTGTTGCTAATTTTGACCTGAATTCTGTTTACTGAGCACTCTCTAAAAACCTGCTCACCCATGAGTAAATAGAAGCTAAGCTTTGTATTAAAAAAATTATTATTATTATTCCATGCAATTTATGGGAAAACAGCCAAGTTGGCAAGTTTAAACACACACACACACACAAACGTTGGAACATCTTGACTGGGTTAATGACATGACAGCATTGTAGTATACTACCAGCTGGGAGCTGGCTGAGGTTCAGAAATGGACTCAAGACAGTGGAGCAGAATGCTAGAGGAGGCAGCTCTCCACTAGTGTGGCTGCTTTGTTAAAACCAGCAAGAAAACCATTTGCTACACCAGCTTTCCCTCTCTCTGCCCTTAGCTGATTTTTTGTGGGCAACAGAAAAATGTGACATAAGGGGATACACTAGCATGTGAGATGATACTTCACAATCTGCTCAAGTTTCCGTTGCAGTCTCCAGACCTGTTTCTCATCTTGCTCTGGATCCCCCCTGAGCTGATGCAAGCAAGGAGCTCCTGTGGATTTCCTAGGGGGCTCTAGACTTCCAATAAAGTAGACTAGAGAATAGAAGGAAAATGGGAAGCAAGGGAGTAGGACAAGTGAGTCACTTCCAGTTATTTATTTGGTTATTATTTCCTTAAATGAAAAGTCAAGTAAAACTACTAAAAAACAAAACCAAACCAACAACCCAGCCCCTCTCATTTATAAAAAGTTTGAAAGCTCACTTCTGCCTTTTTATCGTCACTGTGTTTCTGAGTTTCCCCTCTTTTTAAGATGACCCAGAGAATGCTGAAAAAGCAGGGAGGGGCCATGCATATAACATTTTCAGTCCAAGTAAGCAACATGATTCTCTCAAAATCTTGCAAGATAGACCTTTCCCCCCAGACTTGCAGCTCAATTTTGCAAACACTAGAATTTCCACAGTTTTGATAAAGTTCAAGTAAGCATCCTCCAAACTTCAGTATTTATCTGGACCGGTGTAAACGTTGCATTATTTTTTAATTCACCCAGCACTAATTACCTTAATATTTTGAGACAACAAATACTGATCTGTAATCTTTCCTGGGGAAAAAATTTCCGAAGTTCCCATAAGAAATAGCTTTTTATTAACATCCTTGAGGATCTTGAAACATTGGGTATTGTTATGTCAGCACATCTGTGTATCCTGTTTGGGCAGAGAAATTAACTATCTGGCATTACTGATACAGCAGGGGAATTTCTGGGGTCCTTTGATGAGAAGAAAGTATAACTGTAATGAAAATTTGAGGGTGTTTTTTTCCTTATCTTTCCCTTCTCAATTTATATTGCAGCCTCTCTGGCCATTAGGAAAGTGAAAGAAGTAGTGTAAATTTCTTAATAACTAAATGAGGCCTGAAATAGACCTGCAAATTTAAAAGTGTAATCCTACACATAAAGAGAAATTATCTACCTTCCAGCATTCCTTTAGATATGACAATTCTTTATTTAGCTATAATAATAAAGATTGGAAAAGTTTATGCTTTAATTTAATAGCTAAGTACTCTTTTAAAAATTTACTTCTATTAATCCTTCATGCTTGGTCAGCCATGAGAAATAAAATGTTGAGAATCTCAGAGTACTTATATTAATTTGTATTTGCCATACAGTACCCTATTATGTATTTGTATAATAAAGTTAATTAGGATTTATAAATTAAAATATGTAAGGCAAAATAAATTCCAATTGCCTTAGCTTGAAATAAAGGGCTGCCTATTACCTGCATGTTGATAATTCTTAAGAGAGCAGTCCTGGATATTTGTACAAACTATGAACTCGGTCAACTTACACTTAGTTCTCTTCTCCCAATTTTGTCTTCTTTTTTGAAATGCTTTTCCTGTTGCCTTAATGAGCTGCTTTCCCAAAAACATACGAACTTTTTTCTTCTCATTTTTATTTTTACTTTGTTATAGCTCCTCGATATCTCGACTCGTGAATAGGTTTCATTAACCTGTTTTTAAGTTCTTATAGTTTTAGGATTCCAAATACAGGTTTAAGATAATAGCAACAATCTAAAGAGTAGCAAGACATGGCTTAGTGATTTTTCATTATATGTGGCACTTCGTACTTGATATACCACTTATTGACCTTATTCAATTCTCACAATAATTCCATAAAGCTGATATTATTATCATGAGGATGTGCAGAAATGGAGATTGAAAGAATTTAAGTAAATTCAGCAAAGTTGCAAGAATCAGTATCTAATAAATTTGGAATTGTAATCTTGGTCTTTCGGACTCTGACACGAAGTCATCAACATCAAATTAGACTCTTACCCTTAAGAATTTCCATCCCCAGTTTTATGACATATCATTATGAAATGTCTAACTAGATTATAAATATATTAAAGATATATCTTGATTGAAATAATTATGGAAAAATATTACTATCCTGTACATTTTTCCTTTTTCCAATTATTCAACAAGGCCTGCATGAACAGACTTCATGTTTGTATTCTGTGATGATGATTCTAAGTTTGTGTCAGAGATATGAAGCTGAGAATGACAGCAGTCCATAAAACTCAGATATTAAAAAGTCTTCTTTATTTTTACCTAAATCAACTTACAATCTAGCATGAGCTCTCCATATTGTATGATTGCATAAAATTGGATCTATTTAATTTGGGGTTCTTGCAGCCCTATTCAATGATTCTCAGTTATTGCAGATTTATAACAAAGTTCCATTTAGTGTTAAAAGTCTCTCTCCAACATGACTCTTGCTGAAGATATTCTAAGAAGAAACCATTTCACAATGTGGACTCAATGTAGGAGGGTTATCTTTTGCTTCATCAATCTCATTTCTCTTCTGACCTTTACTTTCACTTAAAAATTATCTTATTGAGTACTTTTCAGAATGATGAAGTGCTATCTGAGATATCTTTGAGGCTAAATTTGACGTTAATTTGACTATTTCTTTTAGAGTCAATCCATTGATATTTCAACTATGTACTTCATCTTTAGAGGAAAATGCATAAGGTATATAGCAGGATACACTCCTTCCTAACTATCAGCTCACCATTAAGTGTGCTGACATGCTTTTCTCTATCCAGTGTCAGTGATATCTTACTTGAGAACATAGGGGACTTGAGATGCCCTCACGAAAAAATTAAAATATCGTTTTGGGACCACTTGTTTTCAAAGTGGATTATGCTTCTTTTCTTGAGAGTTAAATGGGTGAATTTATTCCAAAAATAAATATAGAGGGAAAGCAATTTTATAGTAAAGATACATCTAAACCATCTTCCTGACCAAGTCAGGAACCTAATCAAGATTGATCTAGAGGTTAACAACCAAAGATTATATTCATATTATGTTTCATGATTTTATGAGAAGGTCAAATAATCTCCCTGGCATTTTCAAAACTTAAGAAAAACCATAAGACAAACAAAATTAAGGAACATTCTAAAGAATATCATTATTTTCAAAACCGAACGTCATAAAAAAGAAAAAAAAAAAACCTGAGAAACTATCACATCTTGATGCAAACAGGAGAAATAAGAGTAATTTAGTATCATAGACTGGATCCTGAAACAGGAAAAGGAAATTTATTAAAGAAAAAATACGTGAAGTCCATGTAAATCTGCAGTTTATAGTGGTATTTTGAGTTTTGAGATGTGTACAATGGTTTTGTAATTATTAATTTAGGGAAAAGTGGATGAAAGCTATGTGTAAATTATCTGCACTGTCCTGAAACTTTTCTATAAATCAAAATATTTTTGCAAAATTTTTAAATCTCAAAAACTAAATTAGACATTCACCATGTGTATAAGATGATTTAATTGAGGCATAGGGAGAAACAATTTGAAGCATCCTTAGTCACAGAATATGAAATGATCACTTGTCTCATACAAAGAAAGGACTTCTGAATGGTTGGAGATATCATCACTCTTAATATACATTAATATATTATGAAATAGTGAGGTTTTTGAAAGTGAATATATATTCTATATTACCTAAACAGAAGAATCTTTAAGTAATTTGAAACGAGAAACCATGTTGAAGGAAAATTTGCATACCTTACAGCAGTGTGCCACATATACAAATACACTTAATGAATTTTCAAAGTTAAAGATGAGATGAGTTTTCTTTACAAAATTAAGTACTGCAAAATGTCATATTTAAGTAATAAGTAGGAGAGTAGTTGCTTTTCAAGGAACTTTCTGCTATGGAGAGAACAGTTTTTAAAGTGTCACTTATAACTATGTCCATCTTTAGATTAGTTTGTTTCTGAAAATAAGGGGTATCACCTATAAAAATGTTCTCATGTTACCAAGCTTTAAGATCTTAGAATTTTAATATTTTATTCTGATTTTGAACATTCTAACGAATTTATCTGAATAGCTATGAACATATTTTATAAAAAAAATGAAAATACAGCATTTCCTATCTTAAAAGAATAACTGATGAGCATCAGATGTCAAAACTTACTAGCTTATTTCATAGAAATATTTGCATTTTTAGTAGGTGGGATTACTGGAGAATGAGTTTTAGGTTTAGTAAATGCAAGCAATATGAATTTCATCCATTTAGATCGATGAATTTCTGTCACTGGACTTTTCAAATAATGATGTCTTTACATCGATATTGTCTCAATAAAGAGAACTTAGAATCAGATCTGAAATTATTCTAGCACACAGTTTTAAATCGAAGTATTTACGATGCTGCTGCATTGTGAATTACATTGAAATATCTAAGCAGCTTTGATAGAATTTAAAAAAAAAATTTAGAATCATCTAACAAATAGAACAGGGCATCTTTTTAAAATAATTGTATTTCGTCTTTATCTTATTCATTCTAATGTTATGTTTTTGGTACATTATATAATACAAACATAGATGATCTCCAACTAATGACAGTTCAATTTGTGATTTTTCTTCTTTATGATGTGGTGGCTGCAATATACATTCAGCAGAAACTGTACTTCGAATTTTGAATATAGATCTTACTGAAGTGGACAATATGCAAGTATGATAGTTTCTTGCATGCTGAGCAGCAATAGGGAAACACAGCTCCAGTCAGTCACATGACTATGTGGATAAACAGTCCATACTCTATAGAAAGTTTTTGACTTTCAGTTCAGTATTAAATAGATTACATGAAATATTCAATACTTTATTTTAAAATGGGCTTGGTGTTAGATGATCTTTGCCTACTATAAGTTAATGTAAGTGTTCTGAGCTTTTTTAAGGTACACCAGGGCATGCTATAATATTCAGCAGGCTAAATGCATTTTTGACTTAGATTATTTTCAATTTATGATGGTTTTGTCAGTTGTAACCTCACTGCAAGTTGAAGAAGAACTGTATACAACTATAGTTATACATGAATATCTTCTAAAGATTTTCACATGCATTTAACATAACAAAGACTACTGGTTTTTTTTGTTTTTTGTTTTTTTTTTAATTGTAGAGAAAAAAGGTGGTAACAACTGCTTCTCCTGAACACTTTGTCTCTATCCTGGACTATGGTCTAGATCATGCGACTCTGCTTTCCAGACTTAAGGAGATTTTCTATGTGGAGTGAAACATAGACATTGAAGCACACAGTTAATCTCTAACTTCTTGCTTCTCTTCAACTCTAACTTGTTTCTTGTTGGGGAATCAGGAAAGGTTACTATCAATTAGGTTTATATATACTATCACACTTTTATATTTTGTTTGAACTATGAATGCCCAGGTCAAATTTAGGAGTATTATTTACTATCTTTTGAGTTTGTGCTGTTTTCTCCTCCTGGACAAAAGTCTTTCTCATATCAACCTTTTGAATGGAGTGGTCATCAGAAATAATGTGGGGTTTGTTTATTGCTTTAACTCATTGTATAAGGTTCAGGTAGAAAATAAATAAGACGACTCAAGGAGTAAAATCTGACATGAGGCAAGTTCATCCTGATGTTTCACAAAGAAACATGTTCTAAATGTACAAGGTAGTTCAGCTAAGCCAAGGAAGTAGAGCCAAAGGGCAGCAGGTATCAGGGGATTGTATCCTGGAGTGGGTGTTCTTTGATTCAAAACAAAATCATCATGCATACTGCACATGCTAGTGTGACACAGATTTTAAAGAATGAACCCTCGGGACCTGAAAAAAAAATTAATGAGTTTTGCCTCTCTTTTCTGTGACCTTTTAGTTAGGTTTTCAAGGGAATTTGTTTTCTTTGTTTTTGTCTGAGCTGTTCTGGGAAGAGTCACAGTGGGGTAGTGAATCTGCAAATGCTCTTTCAAGGCACTGATTTTGTAATCCCTCAAGCAATTGTTGGCCTGAGTACTGGGAGGTCCTGACCTAGGTAAATCTGTATAGAAGTCAGACATAGTCATATAAAATCCAACCAAACATTCCTTTTCCTAGGTGTTTTCTCTTCAAAAGTATCCTTTTTCTGCAGTGTTTTTTTATCTTCTTGTCACTTCTTTTTCCATCGTTCCAAGTCTGATTTCATTAACAGGTCAAACTAATTTATTCAATGTGTCACAAAAGAGTAGAAAATAGAAACAAGATCAAGGGACCTGAAGTCAGAAAATCCGACCTAAAAATCTGATATTGCCACATACTATGAGATTGAGGCCAAATGAATCACATTTTGGCCCTCACTTTCTTCATTAGTCCTATAATCTAGGACTAATGACTTCTGCCTTGATTCAGAAGTGGTCATGTAGATTGTGTTTCAGTCTCCCTTCCCCTAAGCCCCCTTTCTTCTCTAGCTAGTAAGATTTGAGTGAAATTGATCCATGCTCAGATCCATTGCAGGCCACTGATCTATATTAGTTATATTGATATCTTATCAGCTAATTTCATCCCATCCATCAAGACTGACTCCTGGATAGACAGTAATTTTAAATTATGTGAATAAGTCCTTTTCATCTCTTAACATTTGGTCTAGTGGAGACTTAGGAACTCAAACTGTTCAATCAACACTGAAAGAAAAGCACTTCTCTTTAAACTGTCTATTCTGTGGGTATGAAACTTGGAGCCAAAGGCTACTGAAGGTTTGAAATTAACCACAGCAATAGTGAAATTATCTAATATTCTCCAAATAGCTTTGTTGATAGCACTTTCTGTCTTGCAATGAAATCCTTACAGCCATTAGTAACTTAATGTAGTCAAACTCAACCTCATTGCCAATCATAGAGCTTGCAATATATATAACCATATGAAAGTGATACAAATATTTTTCCTGATTGTCTATCACTTATCAAATTATTCTTTTGTAATTTACTTTAAATAAAACACAATTTTTCTGTTTTTTTAAGAATTCAGAAAGCAAAATCATAATAAAAATCAGAAATAGTGAAGGAAGAAGAAAAAATAAAGTAAGGAATATAAACATGACCAAAGAGCAAGGGTAATTAAAAAATATTAAATATTTATATATACATGCAAAGGCAAATTATACATTTCATTCTAAACCTGGATGGTAACTTTTGTTTCATATAAAATTTGAAATGTTATTGTTTGGAGATGTCCCTGAAGTGTACATAAACATTCTTCACTGCATCTGAATTCTTCAGAAATGAGTGTTTTGTCATCAGTTATAACTGTCTTCTTCCAAAAAGGAAATTGTAGGTATAAGATATTGAGAGACAATTATTTTCTGCATATCACTGATAATCTTTACATAAAAAGCAGCCTTAGAAGACAGCACTAGTTCTTCCCTTGGGAGCTGTAGGTAGACTGATATATTATCTCATCTAATCAGGATAATGTCTCACCCTGGGCAAACGTTAGAAGTCTTACTGTCTGTTATAAAACATTTTTGTTTCTTATACTGGAAGTTCCTTTCTTCGGTACAACCCAAAGTCTGTGTAGAAAAGTCCAATCAGCTGGGTTTCAGGAAACCAGCACAAATCCTGACACTCTGGCTTCTGCTCTGGCTTCTAGTATGAAGGTCATCTGTCTGTCATCTTGTCTCTTCTACTAGCCTGTGTGAAATTGTGGCAAGTTAAATTTTACACTCCAAGCAGAGTAAATTTTAGACCACAATCCTTTTTATAATAATCTGTATTGATTTTCCATTCTGATTTAACAAATTATCACAAAACTTAGATGCTGAAGACACTTGCTAATTAGGTCACAGTTCCTTAGGTCAGAAATTCAGACACAGTGTGACTAGGTTTCTGCTCACATCATATAAAACAAAATCAAAATGTCTTCCATGATTTTTTAAGTTTTGGAATCTCTAGGGGAGAGAATATACTTTCAAGCTCATTTACTTTTTTTGGCCAATTAAGTTCCTTGTAAGTATAGAATAGAGGTTTCAATTACCTTGTTAAGTACTGCTCCCAGTTACTCTGATTTCTTGGCACACCTTCAAGGGCAAAGAATACATTTCAACTTGAATCTCTCTCACCTTTAGAAGAGTTTACTTCATCTGCCTCAGTCCTCTAGATGCATATTTAAGGGTCATATTTTAGGTCAGACCCATTGGGACAATCTTCCTATCTTAAGATTTACTAACTTGAAGCGTAATTACATCTGTAAAATCTCATCTCTACAGATTCTACCCACATTCAAGGAGCAGGAAATTACACAAGAATGAATGTTAATGAGGGCCATAGAATTCTGCCCACACAAAGTTCCAATATTTTTCATAGCTGATTGTCTTAGAAAAACTTCCTTGTGCCTTTACTCTCCTGCTACTACTGTATTGGAGTACTTCTAATGCCGTATGTGTCAGTTTTCCACACATGAAGTTATTCTCTGCAACATCAGCTAGGTGTCCTACAATTCAATCCAATTCTGTCTCTAGCTGGAATTAGCATAAATCCACAGGGTAAGGGTTTTCTCATTTGCACAAAACTCTTCTTCACCCCAACTCAGACATTAATCACAAGCAACAAATTGTTACTTGTGCTTCTTACAGTCCAGCTATATCAGAGATTGCCAAACCACACCCTGGGGTCCAATTATTCACTAAAACAGCTCCCAGAACTCAGGAAGACACCTAAAGTTATTGGTTAATTATTATAAATATCATAATGAAGCATAACAATGAACAGCTAGAGGTGAAAATACAGAGAAAAAGGTCCAGAAGAATCCTGTGGATAGGAGATTTTGTCCCTGTGGAATAAGGGTACGCAAACCCCCTGGCACTTGAACGAGTTCACCATTTAGAAGCTCTGAATCACAGCATTATAGAATATTATAGAGTTTTATAATATAACTATAATTGACTAATGATTCAGAATTTAGCTCCTCTCTGTTTCGTGGAGGATAGGAATTGAGGCTAGAAATGCCAAGATTATAAATATGACTTGATCTTTCTGTGAGTAGTCTCCATCCTGAATCTTTCTAGAACTCACCAGAAGTCTTTTCAGAACAGAAAGCATCATCCAGGAAATGTCAAGATTTCTAGGAGTTGTGTGCTAGCAACCAAGGGTAAAGCATAAATATTAGAGACAGATACTCAAGTAATGCCCTATCACTTAGCAAGTAATAAAGATTTTAGGAGCTTAGTGCATTTACATACATATATGTAAAGAACTACATGCGTGTATGCGTGTTTATACACATATATATTCTATTATTTCACATTTACCTAAATTGTCAATCAACCAATGGAAACTGCACAGTGAAATCAGTATTGAATAACACTGGCTTGAGATTAAAAATAAGCCAATTACTAGAAAAATTTAATTCAATAAGAATATCAGAAATAAAGTTTTTGATAATTGTTTCATAAAAGGAATGCTATATGCTACAAGGTATAAGTGTAAAACGTCCTAAACAACATCCTTGCTATGAATAATGTGTATATATGTATGTATATCTATCTATCTATATATAGATATAGATATAGATATATACAGGAAAGGTGCAGTAATAGTGGAGAACAGGGAGGCAGGCAGGTGGAAAGAGAGGAGGAAGAAGCATTTTACTTATTTTATTTAGTTATTCATATTGTCTGTTCTCACCTAACTGAATGGTAATCCAGGCCCTTGGGCTGTATGTGGATTACGTTCACTGGAAGCAGTGGACTTAACTGTTAAACTACCAGGGCATGGATGTGTGTGTGCACACACACACAGACTTGACTTCTTTTTTGTAAGATTTGTTTATTTTTAAATTATTGATATATATCATCTCTTTTGTTCACAATGTTACATTCACTTTTGAGTATTGACATTGTATCTCTATCTATATTTCATATTGCCCTCCACCTGAGTTCCAGTGTCGTTTAGCACCACCTTCTACCTCTTTTCATACCCTATGCCCTCCCACCCATCTTGTGCCCTGAGTTTTTCCTAAGGCTTTTCTATTTGTTTCATTTCCTTATATTCCACATATAAGTGACACCATCCTGTAATTCTTTTTCATTCTGAACCTATTTCACTTAATTTGAACCACATGATCCCTTCCAATCCCATGCATATTGTTACAAAGGACACAATCATTTTAATAGCTGCACAGAATTTCATTGATTATAGATATGTGCATATGTATACTATATGTATATTATATGTATACAGCATGTTATTATACATACTACAGCTTCTTTATCTAGTCGTCTCTTAGGCATTTAGCCTGTTTCATGTTTTGAATACTGTGAACTATGTTGCTGTGAGCATCTGAGTGCAGATATATTTTTTTCTGATTAGAGATTTTGTATCTTCTGGGTATAAGAGTAGGACTTCTGAATCAAATAGTAGATAAATCTTTTTTTGAGGAATCACAATACTGTTTTCCAAAGTGGTTGCACCAATTTACTTTCCCATCGACTGTGTAGGAGTGTTCCTTTTTCTTCAGAGAGAATATAAGATGTTCTCACTGATATGAGATGGTATCTATTTGTAGATAATATTTGCATTTCTCTGATGCTGAGTGATGTAGAAAAAATTTTCAGGTGTTTGTAGGACATGTGGGCATCTTCTTTAGATAGGCATTTATTCTATTCTTTTGCCCATTTTTTGAGTTGGTTCATTTGCTTTTTTTATTGCTGAGGTGTATGACCTCATTGTATATTTTAGAAAGTAAACTTTTCTCTGATGTGAATATCTTACCCAGTTCATTGGGGTTTATTTTTTCTTTTAGTGGGGGTTTCTTTTGTCATGCTGAAGCTTTTCAGTTTGATGTAGTCCCAGTCGCTCAATTTCACTTTGGCCTCTTCGGCCAGAGCTGTTCCTCCTCAAAGACATCTCCGAGGTTGAGATCATGGACTAAGTTTCCTGCATTGTCTTATAACTATTTTATGGTTTGTGTTTTCCTTTGTCCAGGTCTTTGATCCATCTTGAACTAACTTTTGTGCATGATGATAATGAAGAATCTAATTTCTTTTTTTTCTGCATATTTCTTTCCTTTTTCCTCAGCACCATTTGTTAAATAGACTTTCCTTTCTCAGTTGTATGCTCTTGGTGATTTTTTAATAGATTAACTATCCATATATGTGTGGCTTTATATCTGGGCTTTCGGTATGATTCCACTGATCAGTGTGTCTGTTTTTGCTCCCATGCCAAAATGTTACGATGGTAATTACTCTGTAAAATAGTTTGAGACCAGGGAATATGAGTCCTCCTTTGTACTTTATTTCTTGTAAGGTATCTTTGGTTATCCAAGATCTTTTGTGATGCCATAAATTTCAGTATTGTTTGCTCCATTTCCTTAAAGAATGTCCCTGGGAGTTTGTTGGGAATTGCATTTAACCTATATATTGCTTTGGATAGAATGGCCATTTTTACTGTTAATTCTTCCAACCCATAAACATGGACTGTTTTCCATCTCTCTGTATCTTCTTTTATTAAGATCCTGTATGCTTCATTATAGATGTCTTGTACCTCTTTTGATAAGTTTATTATTTGGTCTTCTTGGTGTTATTATGAATGGGATTTCTTAACATTTTTCTTCCTCTAATTCATTGTTTAAAGGAATGTTACTGATTTTTGGGAGTTGATTTTATATCCTGCCACTTCGCTATACTCATTTATAGTTTCAGGCAGTTTTTCTGTTGAGTCTTTAGGGTTTTCTAGGTATAATACCATATCATCTGCAAATAATGATAGTTTTATTGCTTCTTTTCCAGTTTGGATTCCTTTAATAAGTTTTTCTTGCCTTATTACACTGCCCAAGAGTAATGGTAGCTGAACAGTGACAACGGTGGGCAATCTTTTCATGTTCCAGATCTTAGAGGAAAGCTCTCAATTTTTCACCACTTATTGTGATGTTAGATAATGGGTTTGATAAATATTGCTTTGATTATGTTGAGGTATGTGCCTCTTATGCTTATTTTGGTGAGGGTTTTTATCATGAGTGGATTCTTGTCAAATGCTTTTTCTGTACCTGTTGAGACAGTCATATGGTTTTTCATTTTCAGTCTGTTGGTGTGGTGTACTACATTAATATGTGTATGTTAAACCATCCTTGCATCCCTTAAATAAAAGCCAGTTGACCATGATGTATAATTTTTTTGATGTTCTATTGAATTCTATTTGCCAGGATTTTGTTGACAATTTTTGCATCTATATTTATCAGTGATATTAGTCTGTAGTTTTCTTTTGTGGAACTGTCTTTGTCCAATTTTATAATGAGGGTAATACTGACATCATAGATGTATTTGGAAGTTTTCCCTCCTCTTCAACTTTGTGGAAGAGTTTAAGGAAGATGAGAATTTGCTCTTTTTGAAAACCAGTATAATTCACTAGTGAAGTCCTCTGGACCTGGGCTTTTGTTTTTAGGGAGCTTTTGTTTGTCTGTTTGTTTTTTCACTGCTTCAATTTCTGTGCTTGTGAATGGCCTGTTTAAGATGTCTGTGTCCTCCTGGTTCAATTTTGGGAGGCAGAAGGATCCTAGAAATATGTCCATTTCTTCATGATTAATTAATTTGTTGGTCTATTGTTCATAATAATAGTTTTGTTTTCCATGGTCCTTTGCATTTCTGCAATGTCAGTTGTAATCTCACGTCTTTCATTTATGACTTTTGTTGTTAGGATATTCTGTCTTTTTCTTACTGAATCTAACTAGGGGTGTATCAATTTTGTTTAATTTTTCAAAGAATCAGCTAGTGGATTCATTTATTATGTAGATGGTCCTTTAGTTTTCAATTTCCTTTTATTATTTCCTTCCTTCTGCTGATATTTGTTTTTAATTGTTCTTCCCTTTCTAGTTTCCTCAAGTATGAATTTAGGGATTTAATTTGGACTCACTCTTGGTTTTTGATTTGTGCTCGTATGGCTATAAACTTTCCTCTTAGAACTGCTTTTACTGTATCCCAAGCCATTGACTATATCTTTCATCTCATCCTAGCATTTCTACTAGGACTTTCTTTATGGCCTCAATATCCTTGGTGAAGTGATCCTTGTGATGTATCACACCTTTTCTGAGATCTTCCAAATGCCTTTAGGTAGCTGTGTGTCTCTTGCATCTCATTGAAACTGTTAATAACTGTATTTTTGAACTGTTGATCTCTTAGGTTGTTCCAATTAACGTCAGTGGAGTTCTTCTCTGAAGAGCTCCTCGAATCTTCCTTTTTTTGAGCCATTCGAATATTTTGGGTGACTTAGATTTTGGCGTGACTTTCTTTTCTGCCTTCAATTTCACACCGTGGCATTCTTTTTCTTTTACTTTAGACTTATTTCTAACTGCATGATACTGTGGAAGCTTCCAGCACCTTGTTTTCAGTTGTGGAGGGGCTGCTTCTGCTTTCTAAGAGTCCCTCTTCTGGTGAGACACTGACACCTTTTCAGGTGGTGCCTGAAGGCTTTGCAACTCTCCAGCACAGAGCGTTTCATATGCAGCCCACGGGCAATCTGGAAATATAGCTCTCAGGTAGCCCAATTATGTATTTTAGGATTTATGGGTCTGGGTCTGAGTTGAAGCACCATGCATGTCCTAAGGCCCCAAAGCCTAGTAGGTGTTTGTTCTTATATTACCTAAGCCATTTGAGAATGATGACCCATGAATCCAGAGGCATTTTGAGTACTGATTTTGTCCTGAAGCCCAGAACAACTACTGGGCCACTGCAGGTGGATCTGGTGATAAAGGGTTTGGGGGAGCAGAGACCTTGGGTGACTGAACACTAGTGAGCACAATGAAGCTGGGAGGTCACAGCTCAGGGCCTCTTTTGAGCTGGTTTGTTGATCCAGGGATCCTTGGGAGCAGAGGTCACGGGTAGTTGGAAGCTGGGTAGGTTCCACTCCAGGTCTCTTTTGGGCAGGTATGGTGATCTAGGGTGTCATGGAGTGGAGGCTTGGGCTTGTTGGGGACCAGTGAGCATGGTGGTGCTGGGTCCTGTGTGTGTGTGTGTGTTTGTGTGTATACACACATTTTTTTTTCACAATGTCTTTCACAGTAGATTGAAGCATACTAAAGTACAACTCAGCGAAAGAAATTGCATAAGGGTTCATTTCAAAGATTCAAACTACACTTGCGTTGCCAGTTATTTTTAACTCAAAGATAGCTGTTAAAAGTATCCGCAACAAATTAATAAGGTGAAATCATGTCAAGAAACAGATAAACAGCATAATAGTGGAGACAATAGCGAGTGGTAATATCTGAGACTAACTAGAGTGAACACATCTTGACTAATGATATACAATGAATCATTTTCAAAACACTACACCTGACAAACAAAACAGATCTTCAGATTGCAAAGAGGCAATTTTAAGTTACCACCTATAATATATCTTCATGTCATTCAAGCAATCTCCTATATTGTCATCTTACTTGAACTTTAGATTATATTTGTCAGTGAGTTCAAGATCATATGTCTTGAAAATATATCAAACATAATCAACAAATAAAAGCCAGTTAGGATTTAAATAATAAGGCTTATTATTAACTTTCAATTTGTTTTTTTTAATAATTCTGTTAAAATTCTGTTGATGATCATGCTGATATTTAAAACATTTGAGCCACTGACAAGTTCACTTCTTTTGTGAATCTACTTATTAAGAATAGAACCATATATTCACTTCTAAATAAATTGATTTAACAATCATTAGAATTTCCTGTTTATATATAACTTATGAAAAAATGGATCATATTTCTAAATTTGCTCTAAGTAAAGCTGATAGAAATGGAGAGCCTATACATTTAATTAAATATTTTTGATACTGGCAAAGCATAAACATATACACATATATATGCATATACGTATATGAGTACATATATCTGTATATGTCAAATTTCTGCTCATTGCCTACTGAAATCTCTTAAAATTTTTAGATGTCTCAAATTTAATAGGGATAAATAGAACACTTAATTGTTTCTTCAAATTCAAAGTTACATCTTTCTTAAATCAGTAAAAGGCATCTGACCTAGTGAAAAATTAGTATTTTTGATGATTTCTCACTTTCTTTAACATTTTGTAAATAACCATAAATTATGTCCTATTGATTCTACCTCCAAAATGCAGACAATTGCTCCATCTCTAATGCCACCACCCTTAGTTATGTCATCATCATTGTTTACCTCGTGTTTCATATTAAAAAAAAAATCTTTTCTCTTATTCAGTTCTTGCATTCTCCTTCCTCCAAATTTCATACCCAAAATTTCATATTGCTGACATCCCACATAAAGTATTTTCCTGAACAGCAATCAGATACTGCCACGATCTTAATGACAATGTTTTGTTAACACTTAAAAGCCCTGTAAAGAAGTATATAAGTATATAAGTATATAAGTATATAAGTATACTTCTACCACAAGGTATTGGTATCTGATGTTCCCTCTGTTTGTGATAACTTCCTCTGCACAACTGCTTGGCTTTCTACCTCACTGCTTTCCAGTCTTATGCAAGTCCCTTTCTCCCTAATCTCTTACCTAACAGAATGACTTACCTATATCTCCCAGTGTCTAGATTTCCCTATTACTTCACTCTATGTAGCATACTATATCTTTCACCTACTTACTTGTTTCTTATCTGTTTTTGTGTCCAGGTATAAACTCAATGATGACGAAGATTTTGTCCATATTTTTCCATGCTAGAATATTTTCCCCCTCATTCTTGATATGATAGTTCCATCTCTTCCTTTAATACTCAATGTAAATACAACATCTTGGGAGAAGTCAGGTTTGCTACGCCATTTAGAATAAATTCACTTTTCGCTTAATCTTTTTTAAAAACCATAGCACACAACCAAAAATATTCCTTGATTTTACTCCCCTAGTGTTTAATATTTGCTCAAATGACTAGCTGTATAAATGAAGAATGAAATAATTGCATATATAAAGCATGAGTTAGTTAAAATGAATTTAGGAAAAATTTATATATAAATAACTTTGATTCTTCAAAGGAATTCTTCAAATCCATTTATTGATTTGATTTTGTAAATAATATATTATTTATTTTTAGCAACCAAACTTACAAAAAAATCTTGTGATATTTGGAATAAGTTTCAGAATTAAATTCCTTTTCCAATTCTTATTAGCTATGCAGTCATGGACAAGTCATGAACATTAATTTCTTTATTAATACAGTTGGAATAATTATACCTTCATTATAAGTTTAAATGTGGTAACATTCAATTAATGGTTTTGTTTTTGTTGTTAATAGTGTAAAAGGAAAGTGTTCATAGAAGTTGGTGAAAGCTCTTTTGAATAAGAAATAAAATACATGTTCACATAGCACTAAGCACCCTGGGGGTAGATAAGTTACAAAGATTAGCGTTTGCATAATTGGTGTAACTCATAGTTTGCATTAACCTTATGAAGGGCAGCCATTTTTCATAGGTGCTGAGAATAATGTTAAAGAATACCGAAACCTAAGCCCTAACAATCATGAAAGTTAGCATAGATTATTAAGCTAATTAAAACACTGGGGCTCTGGAGATGTGAATTTTAATACACATTTTGCCACTAACTTATAATGTAACCCTAGGCAAGAGAGCAGGCCTCTTTATTCTTTGCTTTCTTCATCTGTGAACATTACCTTCCAGAGGTACTTGAGCTGCATAGCAATGAACTGATATAAAGTTCACTATAAGAATGGCATCCTTATGATAATTCTGGCATAAAATAGAGGGGATGTAGCATGGTTCAAAGAAATCTGAAGATACGTTAAGTCTTATCTTTTTGTTTTATTGTTCATAGAGGGAATGAAATTATTTTGCTTTTTGCTATTTGGTTTAGTCCGGACCACTCTTAGCCCTACCACATCACTTCATATAGCATCCAAAAGTAAATGATAAACTGGTCAGAATAGTACAACAGCTTACACACTGGAACAATTTATAGCTAACAAATGTTAATTAAGATCATGTCCTCGCCTAATTTACTTAAAGTGTGAGATACACAGAATTACCTCACAAGAGCACTCATATCTACTATTCTTTAATTAAGATTCTCATGTCTATGGCCATCGTTACTCTTGACTGGGCCTCCAAGAAGCATAATTGGAAAGTGAGAATATGTTTGTAAATGATGAATGAGTATAGTACTCCCTATACTAAGTACCATTCCAGGACATAAAAATAGTTGAATGTCATCTTCATGTAAAATATGACTTGAGTTTAAGACAAATTAGCTTACCTGTAGCACATTGAAATTTCTCTATAAAATTAATTTATTTTACATGCTAAATTGCTGTACATTTATTAAGTTTTCCAGGTTGTACATTTTATTGAGAATTTTTTTGTATGATAGCAAATAATTTCTGATTCTTTTTTACTTTGTTAAATGACACCATTAAACATTCTCTCTCTGAAACACTGTAAACATGAAGAAATAAGAACAGAATTCAGAAAGTTCTATTTTGCTTATAGAAGCTATTGCTAGTTGCTTAGGTTATCTTTTTTCATTTGAACACCTTTATTAACAATGACATTGTTTCTACTAAAAAAAAAAATCTAAGTTCATTTGTGGAAAGCACAAACCATGTAAGATAATCTACATTGAATCGTCCTTATTCAAGAATGAGTCATTCATTTCAAGAGAACTAAATTTTCTTTTACATATATTCTCTCTTAGATTATTGTGATGCAATCATAGGTTATAGTTCTGGCATATTCTTTACATAGAATGTGATCTCCTTTAAGGTCATATAGAAAGAATGAAAATAAATATCAGAAAACCTGTAGAACACTACACTAGAATATTTTACATACGTGAACTACCCGAGCTCTTCATCCCACCAAATTGTTTTCCAAAACGAAAATTAAGAAGTATTGTTTTATTCTAAGGAACTTACCGATGTTAAAAAACATTGAAAAGTAGATCAGCTGTTCTACTGAAACAGATTATATAACTGTGAATACAAATTCAGTAAGTAGTAGTTGATCATAAATGAATGGAATTTTTTGAAGGAAATTGTGACATTGTTATTATTACTACATAAACCCCAAAGTCATAAGTCAGCACAATTCTGAGTATTTCCTTTTTCATGAAAAAGACAACATCAAGTATGTATATGCACCCCTTCAATTATATTTGTTTTACAGTCTAGCAGAACTCTTAAGACAATTAGGAATTCTAGAGTGATGCGTGAATGCATTAAACCTCTTACGAAGGTATTCCAAAAATTGTTGGTTTCATTTGCTCTTCGAATAAACTAATCCATAAGTTAATATCTACTTTATTTGACCTTCATGCAAGTATTACACTGAGTATGGAATATGAAATGACTATCTCTGTAAATGTTTTGTTTAAAAATATAGTCCAATAACATTGATTTACGGTGATGTCTAGTCACAAAACCCTTATGAATACAACATTCAAAATGAATAGGACAGTGACAGTACATCATTCTGGGGAAAGGGAACAGCTCGGCAATACACAGACATACATAACTGTTGTCACTTAAAACACATTAATATTAAAGGATGTAGTTTAGTATTTTAGAATTACTCAGTATGCAAACATTGCATTTCAAACTTATAATGAATACCTAATCAACACAGGAAATTACATAGAAAAAATTTTAAGCATAACTAAAACAGTCATGACTTTCTTTTTTAAAGGAGAGGTACAGGCAGGATTAAAGATGAACAGAAACAGCAAGGCAAGAAGAGAGAGGTGGAAGCACTTTATTTTTATTAGTTGGCTCATTTTGGTTTTCATCCTGGCCCTGGGTCTTGAACACAAGTCTTTGGGATATATGACTTGTACTCTGACTACACCGCTACTCCCCAGGTTACTCCAGAAATAGTCATGACATTTTACGCACTAGATAACTGACTTTCGATATCAATATTTTCTGGATTAATAATAACAAATAATAATGATAGTTCTCAAAATTGTAATGATAACCAAAACATAATTGATTAGCAAATAATTTCAAAGCTAGGGATTGTTTCACATGATGGGCAGACTATAATGGCAATGTCCAGGATAGATTACGACTGAGATTGTAATTCCTTACATGCTTCTCAAGGGAATATAAAATATATGTGTAATTATGTACTTATGCAAAGTAAATAACAGAGATTTTGCCGCTAAATTCTTATAACTTGCAAGTTTTTGTTCCTCTGTAGACTACAGAAAGAAAAAGAAAACCTTGATAACTGATGAATAGCTCTCTATAATATGCCCCAAGAGTGGACAGAAAAAAATAATGACTTATGTTTCACAGACATTAGGAGGCAGTTTAAAGCAGCTTGTTAGTTGAATTGAGCAAAAGGGAAACTTACAGTTCAACAGTTTTGCTAGCAGGTGTTTCTATTTTTGTGGTAAAGAGCTGCGCCTTTTACTCAATAATGGTGATAATACGATCAAGTTATCCCAAAACTGTAAAAACTCACAATGATTCAGTACTCTAGTGTTGCTTTAAACTATGTGCCCCTAAATACATCTGCTTTTAAAAATTATCTCTTATTTAGATGAGAGGAAAAAATGATAAATTAGAAAATGGAATTTGATTTTACCTTATATGCTTTGTTAGGTAGGTATATTTTATTTTCTCATCAGTTTCACAGGTTATTATCAATAAATATGTGGTTATCTATGGTTACAGTAACTAATAATAAAAAAAAGAAATATTGCATTTCCCCATCAGTCTCCAGATAATATAGGATCTCCTCTGGTTATTATGTATTCTAAACCTTACAACTTTTATAAAATTAAAAAAAAAAAAAAAGCTTAATCTTAGGGCAAGACAAATCAGTGCACTACATTAAAAGTGACATTAGTTATTAAGCATGATTATTTAAATTTGGCAATAGAAGTTTTTATTTGTTTTGGTTTAGGATTATTTTTCGTGTAGGAAATTAAATAAAAAGGAAAATTATAAATGAAAATGTACAAAAGAGAGAAATTGAAACAAGCAAAAGAATCCACTACCAAGATAGGTATAGTTTTCTCTCTGAACTCTTAACAGAGTTTACTTTAGGGTCAGGCACAGGAATAAGGTTTCAACCTAACATGCTTTTCAATTAGAGGAACTTCTGTGTCACCTCCATACTCAGTAATTATTCACATTTATTCATTTTCTAGCAAGACCTCATACCAGGGACTGAGGCAATACAAATGAGGGAATAGGACCTGACCTCCAGGGACTTAGTGTCCAGTGGAAGAAAAAGACAAAAAAAGTAAACATAAAAAATTGCATATAGTGTTATGAAAAAGATGAACAAGGTGATAGAGCACAAAGGAGAAAATACAACACTCAGCCTGAAGGTATTAAGCCATAGTCTAAGGATTGCAGACACTTAAGAGTAGTAAATATTGATCTCCTTGGGGACTGAGGGCATGTGCACCAGAGTTTGAAGGACAGCATTGATTTAAATCATTATTCGCAATTCAACATAGCTAGGATGTTTATTTTCTACTGGAAACTTGTTGGTGCAGTTATGATACCTTTTGGGATCTCATACATAAGTATATTGATAAGGCTAAGTCTATGAAAACATGCATTGAATAATCAAGTCTTATTAGCCTTATAAATAAGAATGAGATAAGTCATAATAACGTGTTAGAAATAAATGGCTGAATCTTTCTGCAAATTTTTTCCACAATAAATCGTGTTTTGATACAAATAGGTTGAAAATGGCAAATTAAAATGTGGACTTAAAATAACTGTTACAAATTTAGACAACGCAATTGAAATTTATTCTTTCTTATTGCATGATCCAACATCAAACAGCAATAACTTTTATCTACAGCTATAGAGTAGATGGAAGTAAAAAATATGCTAGAATATTTATTATATAGAATGCAATGATAAAAATAAGTAAAAGTGTATACACATTCCTCAAAAAGTGTAAAATTTTGAAACACATTAGACTTTGCTGATAAATGATGTATGTAAAATTACCAATTATTGATTTTATTACTATTATTAATATAACCAAACTAAAATCTGTTGTGTTTTATCATGTGTCAGTCATTCTAATTGCTTTACAAATATATAATATAATGTAAATCAAAACCCATGTATTCATTGTTTTATGATTCTTATGTAATAGATGAGAAAACTGAGTCTCAGAGAGGTGATATTGCTTAACTAACATAGCAAAACTAGTTAGTAGAACAATCAATACAGGAACTCAACTACCTATAACTGAAAAGTTGCACTTGAAATCCCAGAACAGCAATGAAGAGTTATTTAATACTAATAGAAATGTCATTTTCAACTTATGTATTGCAATACCAAGCTGTAGAAGATGGTAGGCCCACATACACAAAGAAGAAAAAGGAAAGAAAACCTTACATTTTATAATACTAAAGCTATATTTTTAATCCTTGGACTATGTGAACTTTTAATGAAAATCCTGCAGAATTGTGTATCAATATTCTACTAGCTTTCCTACACATCAAGTATTCCAGGTCCAGATTCAGCTCTGATTAAACAAAATCAAATGATATCAGCCATATTCATGGTGATATGAGTTAATCAGTAATGTGGAAAGTTATTATGCAAATAATGATTAGATATGTTGTCTTTTCATGTTATGAAGTTCACAATGAAACATGATTATAATGAAAAGTGAATATAGTAAAATAATACATAAATTGTGGCTACTAATATACAAAATAAACAGGTAAAATACTATGTAAATTAATAGCATAGTAGTAGAATTATGGGTGTTTTTTATTTGGAATATTCTGAGCTAATAAATTTTGAAACATAAAAATGTAATTGGAAAAATACTCAAGTGAAAGTCAATGTAGAGCAAAAATTGAAACATCAAATATTGAATCTTTTTCTCCTGCCTGCAATTATAATGTATTTATTTATCATGTTTTTGCAAATATATTTTATAGCATAGATAGTTACACATAAAATCTTTCCCTCCTTAAGGTCAAGTGTCCTTGCATATATCTCTTAAATTAGATATGCTTTATTTTGTATTTCATTAGTCAATAGTTTTAGAAAGAATTATTATTGATATTATTTTAATTTTAACCATTATTCAGTCTACTAGGAATTGATCATTGTTAAATTATTATGTTAATAAATTACATGCATATATATGTGTATTGTGTATATATTACAGATATATTATTGAATCATATATGGGGGAGAAAGAAAAGGCAATTTCCTTTCTAGGTATTTGCCTCAACAATATGAAATCACTAATTCATAAATATATATGAACCGCTATATTCTTAACAACATAATTCATAATCACCAGGGAATCAACCTAAATGTCCATCTATGAAAGACTGGGTAAAAAACATGTGGCGTGTTGTACTCTGTAGAACACTACTCTGTTATAAAAAGAAAGATAAACATTTTATTTTATGCTAATGTACATGAAACTTGCAGTGATTATACTTAGCAAAATAAGTTAGAGAAAGAAAAATACCGGTTGTTTCCTCATGTGATACACAAAGAAAGAATGCAAATGATCTAACAAAACACAACAGGAATACTCTCAGACTCTCATGTCAATACTGTGGTTACCAAAGAGGTTATCAGAGAAGGGGGAGGGAAATACAGGCAGAGAGGGTCAAATTGATAGTGGTGAGTGGTGAACTTGGTATAACTCACACACTGATAGAAAAAATTTGTATTTGAACATGAAACAATATGCATTATCCTTTAATGTTTCAGCAAGTATTTTGTTTAATATCATTAATTGAGCGTATGGAATAATTGCTACTGCATATTTATCAGCTACACAGTTATAGTTCATATATTTGATACTAAAGTAAGATGGCTTGGCAAGAATATAAACAAACTCCATACAATAAGTGAGGAAAAGATGAAAATATACATATGTTTTAAATAAGCTATTCAATGTACAATAATTTTCTCACAATAAAACAATCTGGAAAGGAATAAAAAGTAGCTAAAATTAATAATAAAGATTTAAAACCTTCCATTATTAGTCTTTTATTTCAGCATTGCTAATCCAACTACAATATATTTACATATTTAAATCAAGTTTATTTTTCAAAAATGTGAAATAAAGATCAAAGTTTGCTCTCATATCTCTTTTGAATTATATTCTAACCATTATCATATTATTCCAACAAGTGATTCTGTTTAATATATCTTCCATACATTTATAATATTGTATAACCACCTGTGGAAGTGAAGAAAATTGGTTAAGTATTATGGTATTTTCTTCATGAATATTTATTCAAGAGGAAGCATTTAAAATATGATTTTATCTCTGTATTATATGTTGCATTACATACTATTTTAAAATTTTCCATTATTGGATTCCCTACTCATTAAATATTTTAAAGACAGTAAAATAACATTATCTTGAATTTTGTATATTTTCAAACTTTTGATGTAAGCTTCTTTTTCATTAATTGTTTATCCTTTATCAGTCTATATTAAGCAAACTTTGCAGGTCATATGATCTACTGTGTAATGTTATATAAGATTAACTGACAATTGTTATCAGAGACAGGCAAAGAGTAGGTATGTCACAAATACTCATTGATAATTGATTGTTTTCTGTTAAAGTATGTCCCACAATACATTGTTAGTATATTGAAGTATAAGCAGAGATGTTATGTATTTAAACATCTTAAAATATGTTGCCATTATAGAAAGCTATGTCTGACTGCTTTAGAATCAGTGGTAAATGTTTCTGAGGATGATTAAAGTTGTATTAAGTTTTTGTTGTCTTGTTTGCTTCACATTTTCATTTGGGAATCTAGTCAAGTCGGTCACCTCTGTGGAGGATTGGGGAAATGGCTATGTTTCAATAATAAGCAAAGGTTCTTGAGAGAGTTTAGAAGGTCAGAGCTTATTGATCCCTGATAAATACTGATTAAAGTGAATTTTCAAACTCCACCACCTTGGGAACAATTAGGCAAATAAACCCAGGGCTGAAGGAAAAAGATAACATGAAAATTAATGTAGTATTTATCTTTCTATTCTTCACTTTCTTTTCCTTATCTCTAATTTATAGTTTGGCATCATCTAGTTTCATATATAGGTCTTTATTCTGGATAAATACAATCTCAAAGCGTTTATAAAATATCATTAATCATATTTTCAGAAAAAATATTGATAGTATTTGATCAGTAAGACAGTTGTAAATAGACTGAGTGGAGAATTGAAAGTGATTATGTAGATCACCTAAAGGGTTAAAAAAGTGTGACAGATTTGGGGACTTAGAGGACTTATCAAATGTGACTGTTACATTGTTCAAATTTTCCAGTAAAAGTCTAAAATCTACATTCTCTATTGAGTATGCAAACTACTGCCAAATTATCACTTCAGCTTTGTTTTGTTTTATTTTGTCTTTTGGGATAAAAAAAAATAGTTTACTAATTTTCATTGTGTCGTGTACAATTGTAAAATCAATGTTTCTAGAAAATTATCTTCAATGAAATATTAAGTCAAAGTTTACAATTTTTAAACAGTTGACAATATTTAAAAGGATACCGAAGAAGATATCTGAAGAGTGAAATAAATCCTCAGTATAAATAATTTTGTTGCAAATTATCTTTCACTTCTGTCAATGCAAACACATTTGATTTTATTATAGTCTAACAATATGCTATATTTTATTTCTCAAATTTTTTGAATTATCTTAAAATCTGTTTCCATGATTTTCATTATATTTATAATGACTTTAATGGTTTCTGTCCATCACAATTCAAAACAATTATCTGAGCATAGAACTGAAAATCAAAGCTGATTATTTTTATAGTGTAATGGTAGAATCAATATGAATATACCATCAAATCTCTTACTGTATAATTTTAAACATTCAATGAATATTTACTAATTTGAATTATAGTATCAAGCTTTGGGAGCCTGTTAGTATTGTGCAAAGGTACACATATTTTACATATCTCTATTGTAGATTGGTACACAAAGATTATTTATATATATATAATTGATTACTAAATTAAAATCAATTACTACGCTAAATATGTTTGTATATTTTATTCTTTTAATGAACTTTGCACAAGTGTCAATATTGAAAATAAAGTATTTTATTTCGAGTATCACTGTTGCAATCTGTAAAATTCGAATGAAAATGACAAGCTCACGCAATAAAGCAAAGTAACAGTAATACACAATATAATCTTTAACTGAATTTTACTGGTTACTGAGAGCTAAAAGTAGTTACTATATAACCAGGTTAATTTTTATATAAAATATTATGCTGTTGAAATACTTGTCTAAAATATTTGTCATATTTTAGGAAAAATAATAACAAATTATAAGTCCTGGATTATCAACCCATTAAGACTGCAAATGATAATGACAGTTTTGATATTTGAATAATACATTCATTTTGAAGAGAAAAAATAGGACAACAACAACATTTAAAGTTTGGGTCTTTAATTCAGTTAGTATACCCTCAAACACAAATAAGACATCAACTTTAGACTGACTTAACTATTAAGGAATATTTATCTTTCAGATGAGAAATAAAAAGATAGGGACTTACTTTCTTCTGTAATTTAGATTCTCAGGGACATTCTCAAGGATCCAGATTCTTCCCATCTCTTTAAGTTGATAACCTCGGCACAGTAACATGGTAATAAAAACAGCTGTCTGCAGCAATTCAGGGTGTGTCTATAGCATTTCTAATTATCATGTCTAAATATAACAACATTCAGCAAAATCCAAATCCAGCTATTCCTATGTATCTACATTTGAGACTTTTAAATAATGAGTCTACTAGATACCACCACATTTAATTTGATATCAGACCAATTTTCTACAGCTTTGTCTTATACCCATTCTTAAATCAATATTAACAAAAGAAATGATGACCATGGCTGACTTGCTTATATTTAAGATCTACTTGTGTAGACACCTAGATTGCTTCATCTGATCCTGAAAGCAAAATTGGTATAGACAGTTCTTAAAGGCAATAGAAAAGAGATTAATGGCTACAGCAATATACTAAAACTAACACTATACTAAATAATTTAAGTGAAAAGAAAACTTAACGTAATTTAAATGATGAATTACAATTAAATTTATTAATTAGACCAAATTAATAACATTGGCTGAGTTTCTAGGTATAATTGCTCCCACTATGATCCATTTCAAGCTGCCAACAAGAATCAACAACTGCCTGGCTCTAGGACCCTACTGCTTCTGTTAATGGGTTCCCAGCTTCCACCTAGCCCACCTGTCATAGATGTGCAGCACACCTCCAGAGTCATTCTTTGACTACTTATCATATCATCTCAATTCTGAACAGGAAGTGTTCCACTGGCATTCTATGCCATCAGAGCCCAAAATGCTTGCAATGGTATATGCAGCTCTCCCTTATCTTTCCTTTTCTCTTGACTCTCTCTCCCATGCTTTCCCTCATGGTCTCATCATTTTAACTCTATAAATGCCAGGTTATTCTTTGATTATTCCAAGCTGACTCTTCTTTGAGGGCCTCTTTCTGAACTTCTGAATCTTTTTTCAAACAGTATTTTCTTCATGAGACCCAGTTAATCCAAAGTCTTATTTATAATTTACTTAACATTTCCATTTTTTCCTCTCTGTAACTTTATCTTCATCCTGCTCTCTATTCCATTACTACATAACTTAATATATTACATAATGTAAAATTTTCTTATTTGTTGTGTTTGTGTTGTATTTGTCTTCTTCTGCTATAGTTTAAGCACTAAAATAAAATAACGTGATCTTTCTTTGTTGTTCTGCTGTTGTTACTGTTGTTTTCTGACATATTCCAAGTTAAAAGAACAGTGCCTGGCACATGATAGGTATTTAATAAACATCTTTTCATTAAAAGAACATATTTAACTTATAATAAAGCAAATAATGTTTAAAGAATATGTCTCTGACTTCTGAAAGCTGCTACTCTTTGCAATGGTTTTTCTATATAAATCCAGTATGTTTTCTTACTCACTATTTTAAAAATGTTCCACCATACCCATTTTAGATTTGGAATTTAGATTTGAAACAAGTAAATAAGTGTTATGAGTTTCCTCTTAGAAACCAAATACAAAGTAGTTAAATAAGTGAACTTTCTATCTTTTCTTTATGTATGATCAAACTCTACCTTTAGAATTTTAGAATTTATCTTGCAATGGGAATCATATAGAAAATATGAAAACTCCCTCTTAACATATATCATAAATCATAAAAAATAGTTATACAAATTATTGAGTGAATCTTACAAAATTATTTTAAATTTAAGAGTTAATACTATAGATATCATATTCATTTGGAATAGTATCTTTCAAAAATAATTTGAAAATTATATTGATATCTTTAATTTAAAAAATTTTTCCATATAGTCCTATAGATGTCATGCATAGTATCAATGAATATAAGAAGTAAAAAATGTTCTATGTTTAAAATTAATTTTCAAAGAAATTTTTTTCTTTTGTATTTAGGTTTTAGGAATGAAAATGTAAAAATAGTATCTCAATGATCTGTATGCTCATGTTATAATCTAAGAGGGAGAAAAATATTGATGGCATAGTCATGGAGAAATAATTGATTATAAATAGTCTAATATAACTTGATGATATTTGTCCTTATTCTTAGAATTCATGTTGAATTTCTCTTCTATTTATCCTTGTCTTAATGTGTTGATTTACTCTAGAGGCAAGTAAATTAATTATTTGGTTGAGTAGAAAGAAAATTGCATTATTTTCTAAATATGTTTCATGGTGAATCAGTCATAGTCATTTTTCTTTGAATCTCAAGCATCTAAATGCACATAATAGCTCAAAATTTATTTCCCACTAATATGTCTCCAATCACATCAGTTTTGTTTTTTTTTTTCCCCTAGAGAGTTCATACTTCAGACTTTCAGTTTTTGGTTCCAAGTGTTAAAAGCTTGGAAATTGCCACTCAGTCCTAAAAAGTAAAATGCTAAACAGACTGCTAAATCAACAACTTTTCATAAATCCACAAGAGAGATGAGGACATTGAGAAAACCACTAAGGAATGGAGACAGATAATAGAGGGAATCACAGCTTCCCTGAGCAGAGATTCACCGAAAGCATCTCAGGACCAGTATCAGGAGAGAAAAACTTGGACTTAAATTGGAAAATTGCTGGAGGCTCAATGTGGACAACTGTGAGAAATAAAAACTCAAGAGGCACCCTGTCCTAAGAGGAGACCCACAATAATGTGAGATTTATTTTAGTAGCTCAACTAAGTTGCCACAGCAAATAATGGAGAAAAATCACTCATATTTCCATCAAGGGGATGGGGGAAATAATCATTTTAAACACACCAGAGGACACTCTTATGGAGCCTGACTTCAAAGGAAAATAGTTAATCCATAGCCCAACCAGATAAATATTATCAATCTAACTGACCCAGGTGGGAAAATACCCAACTTCAGTCTACACTAGTCATCTGTTCCTCGCAAGTGGGTTAAAAAACCCCTACTACTGAAAGACACTTTTGAAGTTCACAGTCCAGAAGCACAGGTTTACTTAAAAAGTAATCATAAATGTATAGAATGCCTCCCCAGACCTTGTACTTTACCACCACTTCACTAAAGTTTTATTTACAACAATTACTTTTATATATACTTCATGACCAGTTATCAAAACAAATTTACAAAGTGTAAACGAACTGTACACTGTCTGATGTTTTAATGATTACATGTGCCAACATATTTCCTTCAATTTCTCTTTTTACTGTTAAAATTAGTCTTCTACTAGAAAATGTTTGTTTCCAATTATATTTCCATCTTACTTCTTAAATGTTAGGAGGTAATGTCTTTCTTGAAAAGGAAAACTTTTTGTAAAAAATAAAAGAACTCATTTTGATTAATATGTCTTAACCAATATCAGGTTTCAAAGTTCATTGTTATTTGGATTTTACTCATTTCATAGTGATAGTTTACACAGATACTCTCAGAAAAATATTTTAATTTTTATTCTGTGATAGCTACATTTAAGTTGGCAGCCTACTGGCACTTAACTGAAATGATTTTTATTAAAATAAAAGTTCTGACACTGACTGTGCTCCTGTTCGAAAGAATCACTTTGGAGCTCATGTCTAGGATCAGAGCTACTTTTGGGATCACCTGAATTGGATTAGTCAAGCAGGAAAGTAAAATAAAATTAAGTAAAAAAAATTGTACTTTGCTACTTTTTCTTGTGTTGAAGCCTTTTAACAATTAAGAAAAGCTTGACTGTAGATATTAATCTTGTTACTTTTTTGCTGGGTCTATTTGTTTATTTCAGATTCACATCCTTATAACCATGGCATTACTAACAATGGTTGCAGTTATGAATTAGGATACTATAATCAAGAGTAGAAATCAATAAAAACTGAAACATAATACAAAGAAAAGAGAATTCTTCGTATTGGTTTAACAAAAGGAAATATGAAGAAATGTAACTCATAGATAATGATTTCCTACATAAAGAAGCTCGGGTGTTTTTATCCAAAATTAGTACTAAACAATTAAAAACCAAATGTTATTCACTTTTTTCAACTTATTTGTGTACCAATCAGAAAGGAAATACTTTCGAAATCATTTAATCAGGTGGGCATAATCTAAAAACAAAATATGACAAAGGAAATAAGAAGAAACTTAATGGTCTTATTAATGTAGAAATATACCTGCAGAATTTCATAAGCAAATTAAATCAAGTAAAGTATGAAAACTTTAGTATATTGTAATAAAGTTGTGTCTATGTCAGGATTACAAATATTTGTATTTGTAGGTCTAATAGTAAGGAATACTACTGGCAGATAAGTAATCCTGCAGAAAACATCCATATGTGCTGAATGAAATACAAAACCATTTGACTGAAAGCACTGGAGTTCTGCTAAGGCAACAAGACCTAAAGAAACTAAGCCTCTTAAGACGGAAGAATTTCAAAAATGAGCTGACTTTTGTAGTTACTATTGCCCTGGCATTATTAAGAGATTCCAGGCATAATCTGGAAATTGATAATCTGAACTTTGCATCTGTAGAAGGTCACTGCTGAGGGAGGAAGAAACAAGTCAATATTTTGGAAGAGATTTAAGAAACTTCAAGCCATGACCAGTTTTAACCTAAAGACATTTTAAAAATTATGGAACTGCATGAAGTAGAAAAATGAAAAATTTAGCAGAAAATTTCTCGGGATCTTTCTTCTGTCCAATGTGAAAAAACAAAAACTAGGAACTTACCAAAGAAGAGATCCAAGAACATATTAAAATATCAGTTGAAAGTTATTAAGGACCAAGAACTAAACAGGATACACTGAATCATCATTTTTACATACAAATGTAGCATAGAAAGTCCATAATCAACCATTACTTTCTCTGCCTACACAAAAGAAGAGCAATGACACTATTTTCAAGGGACTATTAAAGGGACTATATTTCACAGATAAAGCTTTAGATTCAATTATAGATTGTTAAACATGATAAAGAAAAGACTATATAAATAAAAATATCAAATAGTGAGATAATCTGGGCTCAGGTGTCATGTTATTAAATAACTATGATCAACATTATCTTTTTAAAAAAGAAAACGTTGGAAAATAGATGAAAGAAATGGTGAATTTACTATATAATACTGAATTAGCAAAAATGATGTAGTGACTTTATAAATGAAAATGACATTAAAGGGTATCAAAATTTAACAGACAGTTAGAAAACACATTAGAAATAACAGATGATGGCATTAGAGACCCAGAAAAAAAATACATAGATATATGCTTTAAAAAAAAAAAAAACACGAAGGAAAAGAACGTGAATGGAAAATACAAATAAGACCAATAAAATTAAATAGAATATTGTGAATAGATCTAATATACATAAAATTGGAGTCTCAAGAAGGAAGGCTAAAATATTTGAAAGAACAAAGTCTGAACATTTTTTCAAAATTGGCAGAAAATTCAGTTTAAGGAAGGCTGTCAAGCCCATGTGAAATAAATACAAATAAAGCGAGATCTAGGGATACCATAAAAATTTTACTTAAAAACAAAGACAAATAGTGTTCTTAAACTGAATGAGAGAGGAAATGAGTAAAGACTTTAAGAATTAGCGTCAGCAAAACAGCATTAAGAAAATATTAAAATTAATTACATAACAATAAATTAAATACAGAAAATGAATGGACAACTGAAAACATAAATATTTTAGTGATATCAATATCAACAATGTTATTGATTGAATAATATAATATCTTTGATAGATGGAAATATGAATATTTAAAATGCTCATTAAATCATGCTAAAATAGGCAAATGAGAGTTGAAGTCTTTTAAATTCTAACATTAATAAAGAAGAGTTAATATAATTTTATGTGCTATTTTGGTATCAAAGCGTAATAAGACCTTTACAAGAAAGGAAAGTTGCAGATCATTTTTTCATATTAATATAGTCATCAAAATCCTAAACAGAAGATTGATAAAGTCTATACAATAGCACATCAGTTTCTTTTCACAACATAGAGGTTTATGCCAGTAATTTATGGATTGGTCTAACAATTAAAAGTCAATTAATGGATTTAAATAACGTAAGGATCTTATGTCAGTATTCCATTCTAACAGTAAGTATAAAGTTAAACAACCTGAAAAATTAACAACTCCTCTTACATATGTTAGAGAAGTGAACTACTGCACCCCAAATTGGAGAGACAGTCAGTACAAATAATCACAAATTATTGGAGCAGAAATCCATGAGCAGAAATCTCCTTGGGACACATTTTTGAGAATTTTACCTTCAAAAACTCTATCAGGTTCTCATAGTGAAGGTAAGAAAAATTTCCCTCCATTTTTAGCAAGAGAAAGAAAATAGTAACAATTTTGAAGTATGCAAAATAATTTATTTTGTAATTAATAACACTTTCCTTCAAGAAAAACTGCCTTTCTAAGGGAATCAAAAAGAACATGAAAAAGAATTTGTGAATTAGACATCCCAGGAGCATGAACTCACATAAGACTGAAACTGATCAGAGGACTAATAAATACTTCTCCTCTCTTACACCTTGCAACTACTTTACTGAACATCAACTAACTATATTCACTTTATTCAGTGTATTATGTTTGGTTTTCAACAAAATCTTACAAGACATTGAAGGGCAAAAGTCTTAGCTTCAAGCCTCAAAGCCTAAGAACCAGGCTCAAATATGATAAAGATAATTAAATTATTAGAACATGAAATTGAAACAGCTATGCATAATATGTGAGCACTCAGAGCATACATGTCAAACATATTAATATATGTAGATGGAAATTCTAAGAAATAATTAAAATGAAATGCAAGGGATCAAAAACACTATAACAAAAATAAGAACACTTTTGATGGACTCATTAGTACATTGTACATGGATAAAGAAAGAATTCTAAAGTTGAGGATTTGTCTGTAGAGATTGTCATAAAAGCAGAGAGTAAGAATGACTGAAAAAAAACGAAGCAGGAAATCCAATAATATGGGAAAATTATAAATTAAATAATTTACATGCAATGACAATATCAAAGGGAGAAGTAAAGTGAAGAAATATTTGAAGTAATTATTATAGAATTTTCCTAAATTAATGTCTGACTTCAAAACACAGATGTAGGAAACTCAAAGAATATTGAGCAGGACAAATGTCAACGAAAAAAATAAAAGCAGGCAAAGAAAATTCACATCTACATACATCATATTCAAACTAAGAAAATCAAAGAAAAGAATTTGAAAGAAGCTCTGTGGTTGGAGATCTTACCTATACAGAAGCTAAGATAAGAATTACATATGACTTCTCCTTGGAAACTATATAAGCAAGCAACTTGTGGAATACATTATTTAAAGTGTTGAGAGGGGAAAAAAAAAGACACTGTCAATCTTTGATCTATGCCCTGTTGGTTATTCTTCAAAAGAGCAGGAGAAATGAAAACTTTTTTATAAAAGCAAATGTGAAGGAATTGTTGCCAGTAGATCTTTTGAAAAAATGTTTTATAAAGTTAGAGAGAAGGAAACGTAGAGAATAAAAATTTGTATCTTCATCTAAGAGGGAGACCATTGTATAATGAATAAGTGAAAGCAAATAAAAGCTTCCACTTAATAAAAATATTTTATTTTCTTATGTGTAACTGAATACACAACAATATGATTAAATTATAAATAACAAAGTCATATACATAAATACATTTATTTATAAGTAAAATGAGTAACATTAAAATGATTAAGTGATGAAAAGTATCAGTTATATTTGGCAATTATGAGAAGCTTGTACTATCTGTGACGTGATATAGTATTATTTTAAAGCTGATTTAGATTAGCTGTAGATGCATATTGAAAGCTGTAGGACAGTCAATAGAATATATTCTAAAAAGTATCTTTGATAAACTAAGAGGAGAGAAATTAGAATCTTATAAAAATGTTAACAAAGACTCCAAAAGGCATATAGATTATAAGACAAAAATAGGAACAAAGAACAAGGACAATAAATAGAAAACAAGACCAAATATGATAAACGACTTATATAAATTATTATTAGATTAAATGTTGCTATAGTGTGAATGTTTGTGTCCCCCTAAAATTTATGTTAAAATTAATTATTAAAGTGCAAAGGCATATGTGATGCTTTTGGAGGCAAGCCTATAAATGGGACTACTGTTCTGAAGGAAGTCTGAGAGAAATCTTTTACCCCTTTCATGTCTAAGGATCCAATGAGAAGTCAGTGACCTGGAAGATGATCCTCACTCAACCTTGCTAGCACTCTAATCTCAGAGTTACAGCTCTAGATGGAGAAAAATGAATTTCAACTGTTCATGAGTCACCTGGTCTGTAGTATTTTGTTATAGCAGCTTGAACAGACTAAGACAAACATGAAAGGTCTAAGTACACCAATAAAAAAGGAAATTATCGGGATGAATCAAATAACAGACCCAACTGTATGTTACTGGAAACAAGAAACTTGTAGAAAACCACTTATATGAAAGTTATCAGAAATGGGCATCACATAATGATGGAGACGAGTCTTCAAGAAAATATAAACAAGCACAGCATGAATGAACCTAAAACAGTGTCAGAATACATAACAAAAACTGAGAGAACTAAGAGGAGAAAAATAAAAACCTACTATTAATGTTGGACACTTCACTATCTTTCTAACAGAAATGGAGCAATATAGTAGCCAGAAAATAAGTAAGGATGATAGCTGAAATCAACATCATCAATAAACTGAGTATAATTGAAGCTTATAGACCACTTCATCAATCAATGGCCAAATACACATTATTCTCTTCCTAATATGGTATTTTCAACAAGATAGACCACATTCTCGGTCAGAAAACATAACGCATTTAAAGTAATAGAAATCATGCAAATCTGTTCTCAGATCACAGTGCAATAAATGAGAAATCAATAGTAGAAAGATTACTGAAACATTTCAACATGAAAAGAGATTAAAATACACACTTTCAAATGACACATAAGTCTAATAAGAAATTTCAAGAGAAAGTAGAAACCATTTTAAATGGAACGAAAATAAAAATACAACTAGTCAAAATTTGTAGAATATAGCCAAGCAGTACTTAGTGGGAAATTTATATTTGAATGTACATATTAGAAAAGTGAACAATCTACAATTGATTATATAAATTTCCACCTAGGAAACAAGAAAATAAGAAAACATTAATTTTAAGTAAGAAAATAAATAATTAAAATAAAAATATACCATTGCAACTGAAAAATAAATTAATAGAGAAATTTATTCAAACTCAAAATTTGTTGACTGAAAATATCAGTAGACTGTATAAGCTTTAAAGAAAAAGGACACATATTAATAATCAGAAATGAAAAGTGGAGCATCAAGACAGTGACCATAGTTATTAAAAAGCTAATAAGGATTACTGTTAACAAATATAATAAGCTAGATTAAATTGACTAATTCTTTGAAAAACACAATCTGTAAAAGCACACACAGTAAGAAAAAGAAAACATCAAACTATTGGAAATTTAATGAATTATTAATAATCTTCCCAAACAGAAAGCATCAGTCTTTGATGAGTGTATTATATTTAGCGAGTTCTACCAAAAATTTAAAAAATAAATTATACCAATTCTCTGAACTATTTTCCAGAATTGTATAATATAATAATGTCAAAGGCAATGCTTCTTAAGTCATTCTGAGACTAGCATTACACTAATACTAAATCAAATGGAAACATTATAAGCAAAACAACTATAGACCAACATGCCTAATGAATATACAAGCAAAAATCAGCATATTAGCAAATTAAACTTTTTATACAATGCATAAAAATAAGTATGCAACTTAAAAAAGTGGGATTTATCCTAGTTGTTAGCAGGACTAGTTTAATATTAGAAAATCAATGAATATAATCCATTACATCAGCAGACAAAAGAAGAAAAATCACACAAATAGATACCAAAAAAAAACATTTGACAAAATCCAACATCTATTTATGATCAAATCTCAGAAAACTAAGATTAGAGCGGAAGTTTCTGGAAAAAAGAACATCTACCAACAAATCTGCAGCTAATATCATACAGAATGATGTAAAGCACAAAAATTTCCTGCTAAGTTTAGAGCAAGGCAACAATGTTCCATCTCATCACCCTTTCTCAATACTGCACTGGAAGTGCTCACCAATGAACACGGAACAGGAAAGGAAAGGAAATATATACAGACTGGAAAAGAATAAATGAATAAACTGATTTGTTTGCAGTTGAATTGATTTTCTATGTAGAAAATCCAAAAGAATTGACAAAAAGAACTTTGAGAACTGGTGAACTATTACAGCAAGGTTGTAGGCTAAAAAAGTAATATGCAAATGCCAACTATTTCCCTATATACTACATACCATCAAGGTACAAATGGAATTTGAAATTAAAATCTCAATACCATTTAGATTAATATCTCCTTAAATATATACTAGGTAACAATTTAACAAATATGTACAAGATAGCAGATTAATAATAAGAGCATAGATTTTTAGGGAAGTGAAACACTTCTGCATAATATTATGTTTGATACATGTCAATAAACATTTATGGAGACTTATAGAAAGAACACTATCATGGGAGTGCCTTAATGTAATGTACTTAGGGAGTTAATGATGTATCAATATAGATTCATTGATTATTATATATGTACTACTCTAGTGTGGGATATGGGTAGTAAAAAGGCCATTGGTTTATAGTGGGGAGAAAGGATGTATATTAAACCTCTGTACTTTATGACTAATTTTGCTGTGAAATAAAACTATTAAAACATAGTCAGTTTAAAAGAGAAGACAATTTCTTGGCATGAAAGACTATAAAAGATGTTGAAGATCTATCACACACTGAATAAAGATTTCTAACATTTATGAGTGGAAGAGTTTTATTAAGTTATAAATCTTCTGAAAATCAATAAAGAACAGACAACTAACACAAAACAAAAAATATGCAAATAACATGAAGAAGCAAATCACAGGCTCTGAAACCCAAATGATTAGTCATTTCAAATAAGCTCATTCTCACTGATAGTCACAAAAATACAAAATCAAATCTCAGTGCTAATACGAATCAAAGACGAGTAAGAGTATAGTAGGCACTGATATTTTGCTCATGTAAATAAAAATTCTTACATGTGTTTTACAGAATAATTTCTAGCATCTAGTGTACTGTGAATATGTCTACCCAAATAGCAAAAATTAATTTGTGAGTTATACACAAGACAAAATATTCCCACATATATAAAATACATTAAAATAATGATCATATCATCATGGTTTCTAATGATAAGAGGAGAGGGAACTGCCTTAATCTAAAAAAAAAACCCTATATTTTATAAGCCCTATATGTATGTGTGTATGTCTGTATGTATATATGCGTGTGCACGTGTATATATAAAATGAAATTCTGTAGATGGACATGAGAAAATGAATGAACTAGACTACTCATACTAAAATAGAGGAATGTTTGGAGTGGAAAAGTAAATTACCTTAGACAACTCGATTCAGTGAAATACTTTTGATTAGATTAATTATTTTTAAACTACTTTAAATTATTGTTAGGACAATTGGATAAAATTAGTACAATTAAAAATGGTTCGTACATATTAAGTATGAATCATGTATTAGATAACTGATATAATTATGTTATTACATGGAGGAATTCACTTGTTCTTTGGAGATACAAGTATTGAGATGTGAACTAAAGGTTCATACTGCCAACGACTAATGCTTCTTAGAAATATAAATAGACTGTATTAGAACTATGGTCATAGTAGATTTGAATACAACTATATGAAAAAGAAATAATTAGACAAATGGACATGCATATTTTGTTTGAAGGAAATGTGTGCCTTACAAGAAGGAACTAAAAATGTGTCAATCTACCCTTGGAAGAGTTATCAAAATGGATTATTTGGCTCAAAATAAAACTATAGTTTATAATAAGCAGCAAACATTATGAGTGAAATTCTCTCAATAAAATCCAATAATCAATCAGTAACAACAGCAATAATTAAAAATGAACTAAGCACAATAAAAGTATAAGACTAATAAAGTTCTAAGGTAAGGGAAAAGTGAGCATAGCTATTTTTCATAAATGTGTATATATTCCCCAATATTCACAAACCAAAAGGTGTAAAAATAGGATAAACAAACATTTTAAGTAACTACTTAAAAATACAAACTATATATAAAATATTATAAAAGTATGGAAGAAACGATATGGATAATATGAAATGATTTTTTCAAATAATGATAGTAAATTTGACATTGATAAAAATATGAATGATAAAGAAATTCAATTTATTGTTCTAATTTATTTTTTCAGGTCACATTATATGAAATGAAAATATAAGATTTTGTATTTTAACAAATACTATAAAGTGCTTGGTAAAGAGGAATTGACTGAGAATTATGAAACTGTAAAGAATTTACCTAATCACATTGCTGTTTATAAATACCCCTTATAGTTTATGTAAAGTTCTAAAAATTTTAAATAAAAGACTCATCATGCAATCATAAATTAAAAAATGACATCAGATTGGTTATTAAATATATCCTGAAATAAATTATTCAAAATTACAGAGAACTGAAACTTATGTGTGAGTATTTAGAAATATTCAGATACATAGAAGTCTCTGGTAAGCTTAGAATTTAGAAGAACATGTACAAAATATGGAGGAAAATGTGTTTATTGAGGGAAGTCCAATAAATACCAAATTTGGTAAGGAAAGTGAAAGGAACATGCAACCTAGTATAAACCAAAGTCTGATGGGAAAAATAATTAAGGAAATAATAACTTTGTGTTTTGCTGACAATAAAGACAAGCAAAAAAAATAAAGGAAAGCTAGACATGTTTCTAAGTGAAATAGTATAATGTTAACTGATGACAGTGAGAAAATAGAGTTGTTCAACTTCGTTCTTCTCTATCAAAGAAAATGATTTTAAAATTGGGAAGAGTTGAGCAAAAATTGTTTGAGTGGACCTGAAAAACCTCTGATAACTACCCATACCTACATCCTATACATTTTCAGCGTATTTTCTTCCTTTTTGTAGCAGTCATGAACTATCAATAGCTATCAATCTTCTCTCATCCACTTCCTATTTTGATCAATGATACTCATTTTTGAGATAGTCTCTAGAAAAGAAGTTGTGTTATATATGTGTAACAAATTTATTGAAAGGCTTAAATTTGTTGAGGAAACAAGAAGATATTTTTACTTTTCGCAAACTCTGCCTTTCGACACATTTACTTTGTATTCTTTCTTGCCGTTTGGCATCTAAGGAAAATTCCATATCTATTTTTTTTTAATTCTTTTAGAATAGAATTCACTGTCATTAAAGGAAGAAGAGAAAAAAAAGCAGAAGACATTTGTGCTACAAGTACTTAAATTTTCTCTCTCTCACAAGTTACAGTTGTGGAACTCTAAGAAACTTGCAATGAACTTTCATACCCATAATTTGTAATTAAACCAAGAACCTTTATGACTGGGTCCCTTTAATTCCTGCTTCAAGTGTAGAATCTACAGGGGCTTACTTAGACTTACTTCTGCAGCATCTCATCCCAACAGTCCTTTGTTTTGGGTGTGATAATGTTCAAGATTGTTTAGAACTACCTCTCTTCAGTAACCACCTGATACATGGGAGACCTATACATATTTATCATACCAAATAAAGAAAGTTGAGCTTGCTATTCTACTACCCTTATTCCTCATAACCTAACCTTGTGACTGTAACTGCCAGCCTCCCACCTCGTTAGAATTATATAGCTGAGAGGGAGGCATTAGTCTCTTTCATATGCCTTCCAAACTCCAAGGACTATGTTACAACATCATCCAAAAATTCTGACATGTCGAGTGTACTGCCATAAATTAATCATTTTCTAAAGCTTAGCAAATATCCAGTGTGAATGGGTAACAAATATTTTCTACTAGAAAACACTCCCCAAGCTTCTGAATGGTTCTTTTAAAGACCATTCATTTAACTTTAGGGGACAGTTACTCTATTTCCAAAGAGTAAGGAAGGAAAAAACACAAAGCTTTTTCTTGTAGGCCTGCAACTTCATTGTCTCGGTTATCCCCTTCTAGTTTCCAGTATTATCTTAGATGACCTTGATGGGGGCAGTGGGTTTGAAAGATACAGGATAATGTTTTTGTATGTTTTTCCAAGTGTTGTGGAGGAGAAAAAGGGTGTGTTATACCCAAGTGCCATCTTCTTCAGAATTTGAGCACACTTATTACCTGTAATCCTTAAAATGATGACATATTTAATTTACTATTATACATACTGTCAATAATTTACTTTTCATCTCTATATTTACATCTTTTTGAAAAACAATATGGAGATGAAATTTGTGGTACTAACTAGATAGAGAATTCGGTACATTTGAACTATCCAACCATATTTTAAGATCTAGAGAGCTATAAAGTGACTATAATTTCTTGGCTATTAGGTAACTATACCTGTCTCTGAAAGTGGTTTCATTTTAGTCTTATGTCTCTAATTTACCTGAATGTATTCAAATTTTTAAACAGCAGAATTAAATTAACATTCAGATATCAATAAAATTTTCTAAATTTCAATGACTCATAGTTTTGAGTAAAATCCCCTTGACTATTTTTAAGCCAGAGTAGGGAATAAGATAACTTTTCCAATTTTAAGTTCAATTTAAACTTAGTGTGCTTCAATAATTCAGAAACCAATGAACTTTAAAAACTGAAGATTTCCATGAGTCCAATCTTTCCCAGTCAAGATTAGTTCAGACATTTAGGCAAGATATTTTAATTACTTGAAATAAATCTTACAAAACTAGTTCTTCCAACACTGTTTAGTCTAAAAGTGGGTGATTATAGCTCAAATATGAAATATAATATTGAATAAAATTTAAGTATTCTATGGTACTGCATTGTAGAAGGAATTAGATGTATGCATTCAGATATTATGATATGAAAAAAGGTTTTTATATTAATATGTACAAAATTCTCTAAAAATAGATTATATAATTAAAATGAGAGCATATTGATAAATTAATTACATTTTTAAAGATATTGTTTTTATACTTTGTAAATATTTAGCATTCAATAAATATTGCACTCTATAAATGTATAAAATATAATATTTTAAGAATATATCTCCAGAATGTCATTATTCACTGAAAATTTCTGTGATGAAGTAATTAATGTCTGATATCTGCTGCTGTTTGGTACAACAGCTATTTACCTCTATAGCTACAAACTATTGACAATTTAAATAAAGTACTAATTTCATTTCAATTGAATAACAATGTTTATTATTATTTTATTTAATTTTATTAATTATTACCTTGTATAAACTCATGTGGCTTATGACTATCATATAGAACAGTTCAGCTCTAAAATTATATCCTTAATATCCATGTTATTTTAATTTGTGATTTTGTAATATTTGTTCAAAGCTATTTTAATTACAACACTTTGCATCTTTGGTTACACAGGCTATTAGGATACTCAAAGACTACTATTTTACTATTATCAAAACGGAATCTTGTGAAAATAAGTTTGTGGTATGTATGAAAGGACAGCATATATCATTAATACTTCCAAAAAACTGCCACTGCATATGGATTGTCCATGTCTACTATCACTCACTCTAGGCAATGTGAGATTTTTAGACATATAATTTTTAAAAAGAAAATTACAAATCAGAAGATTATAAGACAAATCTATTATTTCAAATTACAAAAGCCCAACTTAGACATTTTTATTTCCCTACTTTTAGCTCCTCCCTCATATTAATTTATCTACATGTCTTTATATATCTAGATCTTATTTAATTAGAATATAGGAATAAAATTCCAAAATTTGGAAAATGTAAACAGCTTGTTTCTCCATGACACATGTGTTCTCAACAGGAAAACTTTGTAGTGCTGACTGGCAAATGATTTCATGAACAATCTGCCTTTGGGATTGTTTGCCCTGCTCTTATTTTCAAAGATGAATGTTTTCTGTGTTCTGTCAAACACCAGAAAGTTTGTATTCACTCAAGATCAAATTATTCAAAATAATATTTTACATACCTCCTTTTAAGAGAAGACAGTTTTTTTGTTTCTTTTTGGTTATATTGTATTCTGTAGTTATTTCCAGCATAAAAAAACCCCATAAAAACAACCACAAATAACATTTAAAATCTATAATTCATGATGAAATTACTTTGGGGAGTGTGAAACAAAATTCAATCTATTCATTTTATTTGAGTTAATAATAGGAATATCTTTATAGAATTGCTGTTAATATTAAATGAAATAATATAAATTCAGCACTGGTAATAATATATGACATAGACGATTACTACTAATCCTTTTCATTTAAGAGAAAATTGTTTCATAATCACTTTTAAATTTTATTTTGTGAAAAGTATTAGAAATGAATCAAGATCTTCTCCATGATGTAGTTTAGGTAATAGTTTTCAAAGAAAAAAATAGTATTTTCCAGAAAACAATTTTTGTGAAAAATATAAATAACGAAAATTAGTATTGTGTCTATATCCTCAAACGATCTTAGTGATTCAGTCGGAGTCAGTGCTTAAGCTATTTCACTAATAATGGAAATGGATCTGTCCTGGTCCACCCACATTCTCCTGTGCAGTGGATATAATGTTTTGCAAGAGTGCTGACTAGCTTTACTCACTCACCCCAGTGGTAACTAACTCAAAGGTCATGGTAAATTGACAAATAATTACTGTCCCTTTCTAACTTTCCTTTCTGGTAAATCAAGAAATCATGACAGTTTCTTAAAATTCTTACTACTTTTTTTTTTTCAATTGCCAATCTGTGATTCCATAGACTTTCCAACTCTTTCTCTTTAAACTTTCTTAATTATAGTAAAGAAATACATGGCCAGAATATTATTTCTCCTATATAAACTGAAAGAATTCATAGTAATTTTATTTTGCTACTTATTATTCAAATATAGTCAAGAAAAGAATTTAATGAGCATTTTAGAGTATTAGACTGAATATATAAATACCATCATAATAGTTTCTGTTTTACCCAAAAGCATGGTGTTAGTACTTAAAGATAATACATCAATTGCTAACACTAATATTTTCAGAAAGACAACTGTTCAAGGACTCCATGAGGGTGTAAAATCATTTTTTAAATAATTGTTTTGAAGAACTTAAAATCTAAATGATATTCAAATCATACTTCAGTTAATAAATGCAAAAACAGATGGATTTAATCAAGATTTGGAAATACACATGGAAGAATTAAATCATGGAGAATAGTGTGACTATTCTTTATTAAATTAACAAGAAGGCATATTTGCTATACCATGCATAGACAAGATTTCGTGAGGAAGAACCATGTGCAAGGAAATCAGATTAAAATCAGACTTTCAATTATTAGATATGTTAAGTATATTAATAAATGGGAAGACATTGAAATTTAAATTTGGCATTATGCAATTCTATTATCTTCATGAAATTAATAATATAACTAAAGCAGATATATTTTAATAGGAGTACATAAGGCAGGGAGATAAGTTAGGATTTTACGATGATGCTATCGGGTAGTAATTCAGTTGCAATAATAATAATCATTGTATTTCATTTTTAAGTTGCTATTTGACAGAATTCTTTGCCCACTTTGTCTCATATGATAGTAACAGGGCTGATACATTTTGCAATTAAATTTGAGGTAAAAGTAATAGAGAAGTGATAAATGTAAGTTTGGGGGTTTTATTTTTTAAGCAGACAAAATTTGGCAATAATACGTTGTGAGTATAGCCAACTATATCAGAGATAGTTCTGAGGTTATAAAAGAAATAACACAATGGAAACAAGAACTAGCTTGCAAGAAAACTGTGAATTGTTTTCTACAGTGTTGGATTTTGAACTGATTGCATAACTTTAAAATATCAGCGCTCAGTAGGCAATTAAGTATTTTAACTTCTTATGTAATAGAAAGACCCAGGAGATGAAAGTGAGCATTTCTCTAAGAATATCTAAAGAGAATTTTTTTTTTTAAAGACTATAACGAATACAAAATCTTCAGAAAAAAATGAGAAAATTTGTTAAACCAGGAAAATTTGGTGCCATAGCCATAATAAAATAACACTTTTAACAAAAGACCTGTAGCTCTATTGCAATTTCAAAGATTCTAAATTTCAGTTACTGATAGAAGAAATTCTGGGTAGGGGTGAGCATTGTTAGTGATCTTAACATGTGGACTTTCAGATCCCAGAGTATAATAGAGATAAAAAACATGAAGATTTTAAGAATATTGTGTCAGGGAATGTCAGAGTAAAGACAAGAAATAAAGGAACGATAGAGCAGCTTTATGGAGGTGAAAAGGTTTAAAAGCAAAAGAATAAGAGAAAAGGGTGAGATTCAACATGCTAGCAAAAGAGAAACAAATATCAGCAAAGTTCCCAGAGGATACAGGTTCATAACCAGAGAGTAAAAATTCATTTTTTCTCAACTGTACATTCTTGATATAATTTCCTAATTAAAACCCAGTGAAGTACACTTTCAACCAAAATACTTTTAAGTAATTACTTCATGCAATAATCATTAAGTGATTTTATTGATAACATTTGAACAATATGAAAAAGAAGGAAAAGGTTGAGTTTCAGCTCTCTTAGAAGAGGCACTCTTTAATCAAAATTAATTGTATAGTCATTCATATCTACACATAGCACTTTAGATCCCATAAGTGGGTTCAAAGGACAAATACTCAGACCAGAGATAAAGAAAAAATCTCGTTCAAAGGATTCTCTTTTTACTGTCATATTTTTATATGCATATCCTTATATTTGCAGCTTATAAAATTGCCTTTTTCAGTATCACATGAATGGAATTTATAGTATTTTGTTTTTAATAAAAACCATGCTTTCTGCTTTTACTAGTTCTATCCCACATTTGTTGGCATAGTCACTTCATTCCCTTCTTCCAACATGAAGTGAAAAGGCCTTCTCCTAAGGAAGGATGGAAAGAAATGCTTAATATTAGAACAATAAAAGTCGACATATCTCAGAAAATAGAAGAGTAGTGTTTCAGGTAACTTCTTTCAGCTGTAGTAGTTTCTGTGTTCACACCAGTTTTCTTCTGTGTAAAAGAGAATAGGCAATATTGATAACCTGTTAAGAGAGGAAAATGCTTATAAACGATGAAGATTTTATGTCAGGAAAATTAAGCCACTTTTCTAAAAAAGATTTAAATAGTAGTGAAGGTCAAATTTACCTTCTAAGCATCCTTAGTGTCCACGTCCGTGGAGGATAAATTTTCTAAGACCTTTCGACCAAATTGTAAGTTATCCTTTCATCTTATTGAGAGATAGCATAGATAGAATCCTTGTATGAAAAAAGCAATCTTAACTGGCCTTAATTTCTCTTCAAGGTTTCAGGGTATTCAGTATTTACATAAAAATTATGTTTTCCCAGCAAGCTATGAATGCCGTTTACTCCACCTGTCTGTGATCCCTCTGCTTAACTCTCCCAACAGCCTCATCATCAGTTCGTCAATTTATCATCATCAGAAACACTTTTCCAGCAATATTGCTATGATTTAATATTTTACTCTAGCATTGAATATCTAGCATTGAATAAAAAATAAATTATTTTCCAGATTTAATTACATTTAAATACTGTGTTTCAAATTAGTGACCTCAGCAAAATCAGCACTATGGGCCAATGTTTTTTGAACGAAAAACAGTTCTATATATTTCACTTACAGTGTGCCTAATGTGATAACTCACAGCAACTGCTTAGAAAATAAAGAAAGGCAATTATATTTAAAGGTCTTATAATACTATTCTTTCGAAATGGTTTGGTCTATACCAATGTCCTATGCCTAAATCCTAGTTTCAAATCAGTTTAGAGACCATTAGTGTTCACAGAAGTGACTTAAAAGAACTGAATGAACAGTTCTTGGCACACAGTAGGTAGTGACTAAAGATTTGACAGCATTACATTTGAAAAAGGATTTTCAAAGTGAAGTCAAGCTACTACTCTAATCAAATCTAAATGTCTTTTCATTCTATGTAAGAATATGATTGTTTTCAGATTAAGAACAATGAATAGTATCTAACAAAATTCTACAAAACAAGCATCTTAGATACAATTTTATATAAAATAAATTTAGAGAAAATACATTTGAGACAAATATAAAATTATATTCACTATTAATTTGACAAGACATTTTGCTTTTTGGCTTCGTTTGAAATTACTATAGTGAGGAAGCAAAGAATTTAAGAATGTGAACTCCTTTGAAAGAAGCCTGCATAAGCCATTCTTGCTTTCCACTATAACTGACCAATTATAATTTTCTATATAGTTAAGGAACACTCTTTGAAACATGAATTTTTTGTTTATATAATTTGAATGGCATTCATTGCAAATATTACAGTGTTAATTGAATGCATCTGGGATGCGAGACTATTCCACCTTTGTGTTGAGGCAAGAAATGAAAATTAATGAATATAATTAAATCAAATTCTATTCACAGAGCATAGTACTGGATACTGTTTCTTCTCCAATACTCCTTACCCTTTCTTACATTGATAGCAGATATTTTTTCCCCAAAGTTTAGTTTTACTCTCCTTATTCTTATCAATCCAAAACTTTATAGAAACTGAATTTGTTTACAATTTTTTTTCTTTTCTTGATTTTCGCTCTTTCCATTTGTCTTTTTTTCTTTACTTTTTTCTAAAGAGAACTCTTACTCTTGAAGTAGCGATCAACCATTCCACCTGTCCCATTCTTTCTCTGCTGTCTTCTCTTTTTTTTTTTCATTTTGTCCTCTCTTCTTCATTTTCCCTGTTTCTCCCTCCCATTTTCTTTCTTCATAAAACCATTCTCTATATCAAAATCTCAGGAATAGATCTGGCCATGGCAGAATTCTTCATTGAGAGTAAGAAAGAAGAATCTTTGCCAGTAAAAAAAATTGCCTTTAGAAATGTAAAAATGTTGGTGGTGGGTTATGTTTGTGACTATTTTTCTGTTAAATATTCTTGTACTTGTTACAAACAAAAATTATAAAATTCTTAAATGACCATGCCTAACTCTAACCTTTAGTTTCAATCCAAAATTTTAACTAGGAAAACATGATTGATATTGGGAGTTTAACATCATGCTTTAATTCTCAAAATAAGTAAAACTCATTAGACATTGTGAAAACAGTAACATATCATTCCATGAATATTATGTTTAAAGGCTAAAATGAAACCATTCAAGTCATGAAGACAACTGCATCTCCCTCCAGTTTTGGGACCTAAGGACAAGGTCTTCCATGGAAAAGCTCTATTTTGATTTATGAAAAGCAAACGAAGAAAAAAATTTCGATTTTATCTATGTGTTATGCCACAAAAGAGAAATTACAGTCAGTATCAATACTTTAAGTTGTACTATACTTTGCAGTTTCCAAGGTCTGTTCACTTACAGTATTGTATTTGACCCAGAGCACCCTGTGAGTTAGCTATTATCATTTCAATTTCATAGAAATGGTAACTCGAGCTCAGCGAGGTTAAATGACTTGCCCAAGTTCAGATAGTAAGAGACAACAGGGCCTGGAACCTATGACTTCTAAAATTGGCTCCAAAGATAGCTATTCATTTTCACAGACAAAAACCGAGTCTGAAATTTATTATGTGGATAATGGGTTATTCATTGCCTTTTGTGTTTTCTCACGAGGAAGAGACACCAGGACAGAGATACTCGACATGTGGAAAGTGTTAGAGGGTAGCGAGATCAAGCAAACTGGTTGGACTGTTGGACTTCTATATTTAATTTCCCTATATGGTGTCTTATGAATACTACATAGCTTCTGCCACAATAGCCCTTGTACCTTGTATCCTTTTAACAAGTCATAAAAGATACAATGGCTGAATCTCTAAAACCATAGCAAATTGAATGCAAAGCAAAACCTTTTTTTTTCCCCCCCTTTCCATCCAATTTACCAGAAGTCATCCTATGGTCACACACGCAATGGGAATCTTGGTTGTATCTGATTGAAGTCGTAGTCACATGGATGAATGGCAGTAGGGCCAAAGCTCTCATGGTCACATTAGCAGTTATTCTCTGCTGCTGTGTTCTGACACAGTAGCTTCCTAATAAGTGGCTCCCTGACTGAAGCATCAAATGAACACAAGAGCGTAGTTCCTGATGTTCTGCCTACTTTGGCCTCTGGGCCTATTGAAGTCAGTTTCTTGAGATATTTATTCCTTTGCAAGCACACTGAGTATCAGCAAGTTCCTGCCTAAGGCTCACCCTCATTAACCAAGTCACAACTCTGCATGATGAAATTTTCCAGGGTCCCTTTTAAAGACTGCAGTGATCAATAGTTAAGTGAATTACAAAATTGTCTCATTGTACAAACCTGAAGGCAACTTGTCTTTCTATCGATCTGTACTTGGGGTCTCCTCTTTTGAAACTGCAACCTTGGGGACCATTTTCGTCTTTCTTTAAAAAGAATTCTTCATTTCTTCTCTTGTTTGAATGTCATGATTCTTTGTCTCATAAATCTTCAACAAAATATATGAAGGAAAGTTTAGGATAAAAAAACATTTATTTTTGATGCTTCTATCTGGAGCAAAACTGCACTTAGATTTGGCAATGCACTTGATAAAATATTTTAAAGTTTAAACTTTCATTTTCATCAGTTTCTTTTTTATCTTATACAAACCTTTAAAGAAGACTTCACTTTGAGTCCCACTGAGCCATATGAGTAGGATGCTGCAGTTTGATAAAAGAATTCTGCCATTTACAAAGCAATGTGATCAGTCAGCAAACCACCCAGAATTTCCTTATGTAAACAAAACTAATTAAGAATGTCACTTAGATGGATGTTTATGTTTTTTCTGATTGGTAGAAAATGCATAATTCTGGATAAAAGTTGGAAAGCAAACTAATGAATGCATTATATGACAGAGACGTTCATAGATTCATTTACGCAATGATTTAAACAATGAATACATTTTTGTAAGTATAACAATTCGGATGCTTTTATTATTGTGTTAGTATGAGGTAAAATGAAACATATTGTGCTATGATTAGGATAGTGTATATTGCTAAATATAAAGATATTTGCCATTTTGCTTAAACAGATGTTCTTATATCCTGAGTTGGTCCCTCATTACTTGAAGGAAAGTGATATTTCTTTGTTACTTAACACTTCTATATACTTTATTACTCCTTAAATAAGAGCTATAAATTTAGAATAAAAGTGATATGAAAGAAAATCCTAATCTTTTAGTATATACTATGCTTGTATTTGGTTTAATTCAAATATTCATAATTTATATGTATAAACCTTTTAATATATTTTATACATCATATGTGTCAATTTTATCATTCATCATTGGAAAATATTTATTCATAGATTCATATTGCCTTCTAAAGTAGAATTAAATCTAAATAGCATGTCAAGAATATATCCAGAAATATTTTCATACATTATGTTTCTTAATGATGTTTACATACTAACTGATTAACATGTTTATCTAGTAAAGTTTTGTGGTTCATTCTTGATTTTTAAGACTTTTATATTATCTTATAATTAAGTACCTAGAAAATAAAATATTCAGATTGTCATTGCTGTGGTTGAAATTACTATAATAAATGGAGAACAATTAATTAAAATATGACACTTACTTTACCTAAAATAATTCTAGTATCTTCACTACTTTCTCTTCATTCCAATTTCCATTGTGCACTCTCTGTCTCTCTCTTTCTCTCCATCTGCTAATGACCTTATATCACACTCCCAAGAGAAATTGTGCCTACTAGACATGAATTTCCTCTATAGCTGTCTTATCATCTCTAATTATCTCTTATCTGTATTCATTCTTAGCCCCTTTCTATTTATAAAGAAGCAGTGATTTCCTCCCCAACCTTGGGTTCCTAAATAAACTTATACCATTATACCTCCTCAGGAAACACCTTGCTATCAATTAGCTCTTTTTCTATGTATCTTCAATGATACATCTCCACTAATTATTCTTTATATTGTAGAAAGCTGAAAACCTATCTTTATCTTCAAATAACCAAAGAAATACTTCACTAATATTTTTGTACTGTAGCTCTGCTCTATTCTACTTTATTTATTAATATCTGTGGTATTATAGTATTTGCTTTTGCCATGCTTTTCCTGTATCTTGCTCTCAGATGAACTCACACTTTTCACACAATATATGGCCTTTTTGAAGTCACTTCTCTGATTGCTCAGTACAAAAATCAGTACTCATTTTAGCTGAACTGCCTGCTTATGAGTTCAGTTACAACTATATCAGCTGTCCTAACAATTTCTTCCAATTTGGTCTCCAAATTCTTGGACAATTAAGTCTCAGGTTTGTTCCTGACTCATCTTTCTCATTTTTGCTTTTTAAATATTTTTGTGATTCAGAATTCTACATTCTGTTTTCTATTTTACTCCATAGTCCATCTCCCTTCACCTTAAGATTTGCATTAACCAGCATGGCTTCTCCTTTTAACTCATATCATTCTCTTTAGCTCCAGATTCACATACCTCATAAGTATGTCTAAATGTATATTCTATAAGAACTTATTCAGCTGTCCCAAATTTGATCTTGCTATCAATTTTTGTTATTTTTACTGATACCTAATAATATAATATTCATGTTTGAACATGAACTAGAAGTACTTTAAATCATCCTGTTGAACTATACTGAATAATGATTCCTTGCAATCATTCTCAGTTTTGGTGTTGTTTTAAACAGTTTTAAACTAATTTTCTGTGTATTTTACTTAATTTTGAGTGATATTGAAATTAATTAGTATTGGTTCTGGTACAAAAAATCCATATATTGAGAAAATTGACATAAAAATGCTTTGTAAATTTGAATTATTTTCTATTTAAATTCATATCTGCTTCTTGATAATATATCATTATAGCTGGAAAAGCCATAAAATTATTAGTAGGGAATTGAAAAAGTAGCTCTGCAGATCTTTACCTGATGTGCCCAAAGAGTGTGAAATCTGGAGGGCTCTTATTTAATTCATTTAACAAGGAGTCCTTTAGATTTTGGTAGCTCTAATGCTGTGATTTCCTAAGTAAGTCAACCAAAATTTAATCTCAATTTATGAAAATCAGACGTAAAGAGAACCAATCACAGGTTGCCAAAATGATTTTAAGATGTATCTGATCAATAATGGCCTGACTTTACTTCCACTTTTTCTCTATGAGAGATTCTCCTTGAGCATTTCTGAGGAGGCACTCCTAAGCATTTCCACTTTGGTGCTGCCCAATTTGAATAGGTAAAATTCAAACTCTTTTAGTATGTGTCATTATGTCATTTAACACTATCAGTTATCTAAAATAGTGTTATCTGAAGTAGTGGAGGCAATTTGACTCTGCTCTATGTGATCTTTCCCCATCAGGCTAGTCTGTGTACGTCCTTCAAGCAAAGGGAATAGAATAGGGGAGAAGAAACATATGTGCTTCTCAAATCTTTGCATCAGATTATCCAGTGTAAGTCAGAATGTTAAGGTATTGTAGAGTTACATGGAAAGGCAGTTATTTTTGTACAAATGAATATTTGAAGCAATATTTATAATTTTTTTAAATAAAATTAAATTTTGGTCCTTTAGGTAAGTGCTTTTATAAACATTAGCTCATTTAAATTTGACAATGCAGTGAGATCAGTTATTATTGTTATTGATAATTTCTAATACCTCTTATTTTTCAATTAAGAAATTTTAGTTTAAAGGAGATATTTAGTCCAGAGACACAGAAGTTGCAAATGGATGTGAGCTAAGATGGTTTGACTCTAAAGACTCTTGTTGACCACTGTGCAATCATGTCACAAATACTTATTTAAAAAAAAAGTAAAAAGAAGTCCTTGATGAGCCATGCTGGAGTAGAGGTTACATCAGTTTCAGGCCAAGCACGGTGCACATATATTTCAAGGATTAGGGTTCCCGTCCTGGAGGTGGGGAGAAAAACTAAAATTAACACTAAATAAAAATAAATAAAATTCTTTGTCCTCCTCTCTCTTCCTGCCTGCCATTTTACTCACCTTCTTTTCTGCCTGTACCTTTTCTTTAAAATTAAAAAAGAAGTTCTTGTGAATGCAATGTTCTACTTTCATATGGTTGCCATTTTTATTATTTTATGAAGACTACATAAAAGCATTAATATACTTATGCAACATCTCAATTATTTTATTAGTGAATGATTACTATTGTTTTTCACATTTATGAGTATTATGTTATTTTCTATATTTTAGTTCTGCAAATAAAAAGTTCCACAACAATATGTAGGGTTTGTCAATGAACCTCAGTTTCATATCTTATAATATAATCTCAGGTCTAGTGTTAAATTCACCTGACAAACAGGAACTGCCACAGGCTTCAACTGCTAGTATAAAATACAAAGTAAAAGAAAGGGAAATTCATTAAATCCTTACTACAGGCTTTTCATGCTTTGAAGTTGAAAACTGGTTTAAGTCTTAATGCTTTCAGCATTTTATAATTTGCCTTGTAATCAGTTAGGAGAGAGGAAAAGCAATCCCCCTAAACAGAGTAGTTTACCATGCTACAAATGGAGCAGCAGAAAAATTTATTTCTTGATAATATCAAAATAAAGGAATGTCTAGCAACTACAGTAAAACATTCTTTATAACAGAAAGCTTGTGCTGTGCAAAATTTCAATTTTAATATTTAATTCATGACCTCATGCACATTCTAAAATGATGAGTTTACATATCACAAAATAGATTTTGTTTCTCTAAAACAACCAAAAAGAAATCCAAAAATTCTCTATTCACATTGAATATCTTTTTGTTTAAAAAAATAATAAATATGTTATTCACCAATTCCAAGAACCTGTTGAAAATTAAAAAAGAGAGACACAGCTAAGAAGTTTGAAGACGAGGACTAGAATATCCTGGTCTAATTGGGACATGCTTGGTGGGGGAAGGGAGATCTGTTAATATCTTTATAGCATTTGCATGTCTCACAGCTCCTTTTGTAGCTATCTGCTGTATTGAACAATTTTCTGAATGAACTTAATAAATGTTGACCTCTTTTCTTCACATCAGCTAGAAGCTTTCCAACTGAAGAACGGACGCAAAATTGACTACATTCTTCAAGATGTTTAATTGACTCTTCAAAGATCAAAAGCTAATAGACTGACTGCTGTTAAATCCTAAACATTAAAATTGTTTCTACACCTTGACTTTTCAGAGGTTACCAACATGATCTAGATGCAAATATAAGAAAATCCCTACTCAACTTTATTTTCTGACGACTGGTGCCACATTTAAAAGACAAATAAAATGTGCCAGTTGGTTGTCACTTCTTCATAATGAATAACAATAGATAATAACTTTTTTCTGATCATGGTTCTCATGAAGCTGAACTTTCCAAGTTCAACTCGAAAAGCCCTATATTCTCAAATTAATCCTCTCCCCTTGTTAGTGCTTCTTCTCCTCCTTGCTTAAAGATAAGCTTTCCTTTCTGTGGCAATGCACTTAAAAGCTTTGAGACTTGAGACAGTTTTAATGCCTGCATTACCTATTGACTGAGGGAGAAGGTAGAGCATCAGGAAGAACACCTCAGGGTATACTGAGAATTTAATTCACTAAAATGTGATTCCTTATAACATCACCTGCAGAGAGACACTTTATAGCTAAGGAATGTGACAGTGACTGCTTCATCATGGGTTCCATGATTCAAATAATATATCACAGTACACAAACCACTGGCATCACTGAATTGTAGAAGGGTTTCTTGAAGATGAAAATGTAACATCAACTCGGAGAGTACATAATAGAAGTGTGGAATACATTTTCCAATGTTTCAATATATACCCTAAATCAATGAGTAATATAGTGTCATATCTCTAGAAAGAAGGGTATCTGGGCTGATGAACCAAGGGGTAGATGTTGGAGTATATCTTATTTCCCTTTATAGTTATATGAAGAATTTGGATCTCTCATTTTCATGACTTGGGACTCAGAGTACAGAGAGAGCTGCATAGTTTCAATATTCCTCTGAGACAACCTTTGTTCAATGATTGGTCTCGAGAAATTCAAAGGACCAGATCTCTTGCCTCAATTTGGGTGTCTCTGAAAATCAACCAAGACCAAAGACTGTTGATCAGCCATGTGCTCTCGCATTTCGCTGTAGTTCAGATTCTCTCTCTGCTTCATTAACTGACTAAAGAGAACATTTTTGAGTGCAGTCCCTAAAGATACTTGAATGCTAAGTTCCTATTCAGAGTTGTGGGTTTTTTGTTTTGTTTTGTTTTTTAGGAAATTCAAGAAGCTATGCAACTATATCTTATATTTATCACTTGGCAAAAATCTAATGCCTTCTATTTTTGTACTTGCTAATATTCCATATTATATATGTCTCATATTTCATCTAACAGTTTTAGCTGATTCGAAAATTCTATCTTACAGAGCATGTTGCTAGAAACATTTCTAGAGAAGCGCTCTATTGCTAAACTTTAGTCCAAATTCCAGTTTCTTATCCACTTAATATCTTAATATCTAAGCCTTAGTGATTTTAATGCTTTCCTTTCGTTGAACTATAAAATGTTTCTTTTGTTACAGTGTGTGATAAGATTAAGTGAGATAATTTTCAAATAAGTGATTTTTAATACTGTTAGTAGTCATTTTATTTAACCTTCCTTAATCTCATATTTCAATTTCATTTGGCTAGTCTGAGTTTCCTGGGCAAGCTTAAATCAAAAGCAATGTTCATCAATAACGATTTCCTATTGCATGTTCAACATTCCTTTCTTTTGACTAATCCAAAGATTCATTCATTGATTTTTTTTTCTTATTTTATGCTATAATTAACAAACATTGTTAGAGAACCAAAACAAACTCTCATGATTGTGTTCACAAAACAGTAGGACTTCTTACATGAAATGAAACATTTGTCTATCAGAAACACAATATTCATTGTTTTTATAAAAATGAAATATATAGCAGAGTATATCAAAACACAAATCATAAGTGTGAAATTGATCAAATTTCACATCAAATATATACACATACCTTTGCAACCAGCAAAACTTTTGACATAAATTTCCAGCCCCAGATTTTTATCCCTTCCCATTCACCTGTCCCTCCAGAGGGGACCATTATTCTGATTTTTTATCACCTAGATTAATTTTGCCTATTCTTGAATTTCATATAAATAGAAGCATAAAGTACATATTTTTTTCTCTGGTTTCTTTACTCATCATATATTTGTGAAATTCATTGATGTTGCTGCACTAAGAAGTAGTCTACTCTATCTTATTGGTATGTTTGCTATGTCATTATGAAACATAGTGGAAATATATATTTGTATTTCTATTGAGTAAGAGCTTTTTGAATAAAGTTTGCTGGAAACTTGGGATCTTGGGCTGAGAGAAGCCTTGGTAATTAAGTTTACAATTTGTATATGTATTGAAATTTGCATATACATATACTTATATATTATTTTTTTGAGAGACAGAGAAGAAAAATAAATTCCAGAGAGATTTTCTAGATCCAGAGTTACGTGTTTACATTTCAAGAGAAAAAGTGATCCAAGATTTTGGATACATCTCTAGGTTGTAAAATTTGAAGTCACTAGGGATTATCTGATCCTTGGAGAGATTTTATTTATATTCCAAAATATTGGATTGAGAACAGAGAGACTTTCCCATTCCTTCTAAAAGGAGCGAAGATTTTTCTCTCTTCTCTTGGGAGGAGAAAAAGCGTTGTCTCCCTCATTCTTCTGTATATGAGCAGAGAAAATAAATGTGTTTCTATCTCTTGCCTGTAATACAGACTTCAAAGTTTTTATGTTTTTATATTTTTTGAATAAATCAAAGAAGAAATATATGTTCTTCATAGAAATAACAGTAAGTTATTGGGTAAATGTTGAACAAATAATTTGTAAGTCACAAGATAATAAATATCTTAACTATTATAAGTGCTGAAAAAACAGGTATCTGTCAGAAGTAGAATAAATGCTTTTTTAAAAAATTGGAATAAGTTAGAACACTTGAAAATTGGTAGGAGTGTATTGTAAACTCCCTTTGCAAAACTATTTGGCAATATTTTCAAATTTTTGAAATTCTCAGATGATCATCCTTCTAAATACTATATATGGGAATTCATCCTAGTTTACCTAGTCATTAACTGATCTACCGTATAACTCCAGACGTATGAACTCTAGCCTACAAGAAAACAGTGAAGCCTTTCTAAACCAAAGTAAATATTTGGTCAATTAACATAACTAGGAAAAATGAAACTACAGAGTTATGAACTATTAATAAAGAGCTGTTGTTTCAGGCCACTAAGCTATGCTGTTGTAAGTTATCTAGGAAGATATAAATTTCTCTCTGACTTACGTGCTTTATACATTTTGTGTTCTTTTGCATTCTTTTTTCCCCATTCTATAATTACTTTGAATGTTTTCTATTGATCTGCCATTGAGTTCTATTCAGAGCAACCTTATCTTCTTCATTTAATTGGTGATTTCACTGGTTAGAATTACTCCATAGCATGTATTAAGGTATTATTAGATTTTCTCTAGCTTTCACAAAAAAGTTTGTAATGTGTTTTATTGAGAAAATATGCTTTAAAAACTCTAACAAATTATCTAAATAAACTCAATGAAGCACATGAATTATAGTGCTATTGGCTGCAAATTCAAAGTTCATAGCTTAATATTTATTAGTTAATAATTTAATGAACATATATATTAAATGAAGATTTTTTTTTTTAAGAACAGGAACACATATAGATTAACTTTATGTGTTGGTGATGTGTTGATCCAATATCCAATCAATATCCCCTAATTCAAATTCAATGTTGTGTTCCAGGTTCAAAAAAAAAAAAAAAGATAATAAAAAGAATTGATTTTCACACTCAGGCAGGAGTTAATGCTACAATCCACTGGCAGAAGCTTTCTTTCTTTAGCAAAATCTTAATTTTATTAATGGCTTTCAGCTGATTGAATCAAAAACACTCAGATTATCTGGATAATCTCCTTTACTTAAAATTAACAGACTTTAGATGTCAAATGAACTTGTAAAATACCATCACAGCAGCATTTAAATTTCTGTTTTATTGAATAACTGGTTCTGTAGTTCAACCAAGTTGACATATAAAACCAATTGTTTTAATAAGTATATCCGTAGATAATGGAAAATAATGTTTCAGGCACAGAAATACCCAGCCACTTTAAGGCCTTTGGTTTACTATTCTGAGAGAAATAGGTATTTATTACACTTTTCTGAGTGGAAGAGAGAGATGATCTAATTTATATTTCAATATTATCAATTTTACTGTGGTATTGATGAGGACGATATGGGCAGCAAATGGGAACACATATTTAGGTAAAGGACTACAAATTTTGAATGAGTGATACTGGTGATGGTAATAAAGCATGATCAGATTCTGAATATAGTTTATAGTTAGCATCAACTAGATCTTGAAAATAGTGAGTGAAGGGGTGATCAGAATGGTTATATGAGTTTTGACATGAGTAGTTATAGGAACAAATTTGGCGTTAAGTTAGAGAAAGCGCAGAGTACAGATGATTTGGATTAGGGAAGAAATTAGAGGTATAGTCTTAAAGATAACTAAAACAGTACAGCTGAATGAATGAGTCTAGTAATAAGGATCTTAATTTGGTATAAATTTTGAAGTCCTAAACTTATATTTTATGTTTCAATCCATTAAACTAGAAGATATCATAAACAGGGAATAGACTAAAAAGCGAGCACTGAAATATCTCAATATTAAGAGATTGGAGAGAATACACACACACATGGTACATGCATGCATGTGCACACACATATGTACTCACATGCACAAACATACACAAATCATAAGAGAAGGAATTAATATTAGATAAAAATACATTTTGAGTGGTTTTCTGGGAATCATGAAGAATGAATTTCTAGAGAGAGATTTACCAAGTATTCAAATGCTACTGGTAGTGAGTGAATTTTGGACAATAATTTCTTACTGAATTTAACAATGTGGATGTTATTGGTGACCTGGTGAAAAGACAGAGACTGAAATATGATTGGAGAGTGGTTTGAAGATATATTGGGAAGAGAGACAATATATTGAAGAAAACAAAAAACAGAAAGTTTATTTTGCTGGAACATGAAGATAAATTTATTTGGATATATGAGGAGAAGACTATTGATTGAGGAGGATAACCTCCCTTTCATCCAGACTCAAGTTACCATCACCAGATGCTAGTCTTTGAATTTATTTTGAACTTCAGCAGGAATTCTTTTATTCATATAGTTCTAGGAAAGTAGGACTTATTGCCATCTTTCAAATTATCCTCTCCTACCCAATTTCATCTTATTAAAGTCATCTTTTAAATTAATTCTCTCATAATTTCCTTTAATATGATTTCTTTTATTTCTTAATTTAATTTTGTATTATTTTATATGTATATTTTTCTTAGCATTCAGTCATTCTAATTTCTATGGCAACTTCTGCTACTTTTCTTATCTCTATTAGATTGAAGATTTGTAAAGATAGGAAGTTTTCTCCCTCATCATTATATTTTTCATAGCACCTAGCATCTTGCCTTGAATATAGTAGGTTTTGAATATGTGTTTAGAAAATGAACGAATAAGTGCAATAGTACCACCTCTTTATTGATTAAATATTTTGAGGAAAAAAAGGTGGCAAAAGTGGCACGAAATTCAATATGCATTTCAACTAAGCTTTATAAAGATAATAATAAAACATTGAGCTAAAAAGCATTCAGATTTTTTTTTTTGAGATTTTCGTCATTATATAAATTTGCTATATTTGACTTTATATGAATATATTCAGTTTATTTGTGTCCTTTTTCATTCACATGGTCATATTTAACTCAAACCCCCATTCAATTTGTCATTATATGAAGTATTTTGTGGCAAACAACCTTATTTCTGAGTTTTTCAAAATAAATTAGAATTATTAAACTAAATTTCATTGGTATGATTCATTAATAACCATGTTACTTTTGCTATTTTATTACAGCATCTTTGCAGATGTTACAAAATTAATGTCCAACAATGATGCTATTTATTTTTTACATTATATAAAATATATGATAATTATATGAAATAAATGAAAGAGCTGAAAACCACAGACATAGCAATTTAGATTAAATTATTAAATGCAAAATTAGTCTAGAGGAACACTGACAAAACATGTTGCATCATACACCAGTGCTTGAATAAATTTATTTTGTTTATAGCAATAGAAAGAGACTGCTTAATTATGAGGACACAGGGAAGCTGGAAACCACGACAGGAAGAGAGTGTGACCAGCACATGATGTGAGTTTTCTCACAATGGCCAAATACAGTTAACCTCTAACAATGCCCCGAATTTCAGATTTAGGAGAGGAAACAATTCAGTGGGTTAGCTTTCATCATTTAGCTATAGCCAGGAAGATTTAGAATATACCTCTTACTCAAAGGCACCAAAAATCAACAACGACAACATAAACAAGTTAGCATCTACAAAGAATCTTGAAACTAAAACTATGGCCTTTGAAAAAGAATGCAGTATTGGTGGTAGTACATCATGTCCAGAATAAAAAATAATTAAAAAACTTTGGAAAGGAGGGAAAACAGACATATTCTCATTGGAAACAACGCCTGAGCACTGTGAATGAAAACTGGAATGCATAACAGTGTTATGCAGCCTCTTTCCAATGACCTAAGGGCTTATTCACACATTGGGTGCCCGCCCCCAGAACTTGAGAACCGCACCAAAGAAAGGAATTCATGTATTCTGGCATGGGAAATAGAAGAGGGTTTCTTTTGGACAACAATAGAACTCTAGAGAATAGAGAATTTAGGAAGAGTTGACAGATGAAATGTTTATAGACCTACCTGAAGGATTTTCATCTGTTGAGTCAAAAATTTCAGTGGGAGGAATAAGAAAGAGAGATAGTCTTCCCAAGAGCAGAGACCCTAGTATGTGTCTTCTCCAGGCTCTCTTTTGTCCATAAGGCATTGGAGTGGTGAACATAATATCGAAATAAGAGCAAATTCAAACTCCAGACCTTTTCCTATTTGCCTTCAAGAGCTGTTTTCACAGTTACATTTCTCTGACTACCAGGCCAGTACTTGCTTAGGACCATAGCAGACAGCCTAGTCTGAAAGTCTGAGCACGAGTAGTTAAGCATTTCTGTACAATGCTTGGTTTGTGGAGTCTGCAGTCTAAAACCCACAGTTCTAGCACTTGAGCTCCTACAGTATCTATATTTTGCAGTTTAAAATCTTAAGACAAGACCATTGCATTAAGAGCAAAAAACAAAAACAAAACTTTTTACCCTAAGTCATATAAATAAGCACAGATTACAAAGCAAAATGAAGAGAGAGCAATTTACCCCAAATGATGGATCAGATTCCAGATAAAAATCTTAATGTAACATAATTAAGTAAACTACCTGAGGAAAATTACAAAAGCAACAGTCATAATGATGTTCTCTGAAATTAGAACAATGAATGAATAAAATACCTACAAAGACAAAGAAAAGATAAAAAAAATGTTTAGAACACAAATCATAGAACTAAACAATATAATAGCTTAATTAAAAAACACAGTATAAGGGTTCAACCGTAAACATATGGAAACATCTCATGAAATCAGTGAACTAGAAGGTTAGGAGATAGAAAGTACCCAAGCAGACCAGCAATGAGGTAAAAGAATAAAAATCAATAAAGACAGCATAAAAGACATATGTATCATTAGGTTCTGGAAGAGGAAAAAGAGAAAGAAGGAAAAACTTTACAGGAAGAATTAATAGTGGAGAACTTCCATAACTTGGAGAAGGAAACAGATGTCCATGTTTAGGTGGCTCAAAAAGTTCCACACAAAAGAAATCCAGATACACACTAAGATACATTGTAACTAAAGTGACAAAAGATTAATATGGATGAAAATCTTAAAAGCAGTTAGAAGAAAACATGAGTCACATACAAGGTAATTCCCATAAAACTGTCTACAGTTTTCTCAGCAAAACTATGCAAACCAGAAAAAATTGGTATGATATGTTCAAAGAATGTAAAGAAAAGAACTTTTAACTAAGAATATTCTGGTAGAAATAAAGGATTGATAAATAACTTTACATACAAGCAAAATTAAAGAAATTAATCACCACTAAGGCAGCCTGGAAGAAAATATTAAAGATATTTTCACAAAATGAAAAGAAATGTCACATAAAAGCAAAACAAGACACCATCAGTATAAAATTTAAAAGGGAGAAGAGGAAATGTGTGGGCTGTTAGAATGAGTCTAAAATTAACTTTCTTTCAATTTAAAATTAGTTATAAGCAAAACAATGAGGTATCATCATACATCTATAAGAATGATTATTATGAAAAAGTTTGGAAACAATTAATGTTGGCAAGGTTGAAGAAAAAAGGCAACCATATTTACTGTTGATGGGAGTATAAATTGTTGTAACCATATGATCCATATGATTTCATTATTCCACTTCTGAGTATTTATCATAAAACATAAAAACCCTAATTTGAAGAGATGTATGCACTGCTATGTTTATTGAAACATTCCTTACAAAGGAAATAACTCGAAGCATCCTAAGTGCCCATCGATAAATAAGTGAATAGGGATGATATGGTATATATATATATATATATATATATATATATATATATATATACACACACACAACGGAATGCCACTCAACTGTAAAAAAAATGAAATAAAATTCTTCCACTTTCAGCAATATGAATGTACCAAGTTGGAATTATGCTTAGTGAATAAATGAAAAGTATAACTGCAAAAATCATATGATTTTACTCAATGTGGTTTAGAGAAACTGAACAAATGAACAAAATCTCACAAAAATAGACTTGTAGTCTATAGGAACAAATTAGTGATTACTAGAAAAGACCAGAAAAGAGAGGATGTAAATCAGGAAAAAGGGGTCAATCATAGAAATAAAGAGTAGAATTCAATTGTTGTTGCTGAGCCTAATGTATTATATAGAGATGTTGATTTGTGATACTGCACACCTTAAATTCATGTATTCAGAGTTGTTCCAAGAAAGGCAGGACTCCCTGAAAGCTAAGGGAGTCACTCATAGAGAGATAAACCAAAAATATTTTGAGATTTTTTTTTTATTGTAAAGCTGAATTTACAATATGTCAAGTACTTTTATTTCTCCATTGGCACTTTTAATGAGAATTATTCTCATCTATTTTTTTTCACTTATTCACATACATGAAACAACTTATGCATAGTTTTTGCATCATGCATTAGTCTAGTTACTACTAACAGTGTTCAGTAAGAAAGCTTATAATTTCTCAGAATAGTATTTGAACAAATATGAAAATTTATATAATAATTATATCAATATGTTAAAATATGTGAAAATTACTGGAAAAACAAAAAGGAAATAGAAAAATTTCTTATGGGAAACCTTTAACTCAAAAAAGACACAATATTTAAGTTATCCATTGTTAGACACCAAGTAGTCTTAAGATAATAATCATTTTAATTTTCAGATATTTTATAAGATTTGGAAAAGTAACCTGAAGTGAAAAGTTTGAAATCTCATTACCATTCTCGTCTCTGGAAAAAAAAAAAATGTTTTGATGGGAATTCTTCAGTTCTAAAAAATGATAAATAGCAGAATATTACTGGAGTTTAAATATTTCTGAGAGAGCAATTCTTCACTCCCTGCTGTTTACAAGTAAAACACTGTCTACAAATAATACATTACATTAGCTGTCCTCTTTATCATAAAGCCATGTTGAATATTTGTAACATTTATAAAAAGACACCAACTGATTGCAAGATGAGTGTTACCCTTGAGCAAATTATGAACACATTTATTTCAGTCTTATGCGTTTGAAACTAATTTTCTGGTAATATCAGAAGTGTTCATAGAATTAATTTCCTGTCAGTTCAGCAGTATTCAAGTGAATATTTTATGATTTTGCATTAGCTGTATTTGTCTAGAGTTGTGACATGATCGAGTCATTCTCTGAGGGAAACACATTAATAATTAAACTCTGTCCAATGTGGAGTGCTAAAGATGACAGCATAATTGTACATTTCCAGAGACCGTTTTGCAAGGCAGAGGAGAATTGCCCTACTACCATTTAAATGTCAATTTAGAATTTCTTTCTAAACTAAAACAGTACTTCAGAAAAAGAAAAGGTAGGGGGAGGGAGAGTTGATGTCAAATTTGGAAACTGTTCTCTTTACTTTCTCTTTATTTTAAAATGTGAGCTAAATGCAAATATCCTCCTTCATTCTTTCCTTATCATGCTGAATAAACTGTCATTTAGAAGTTCTTTCTTTTGGCAATATAACACCATCAATGGTCTTTGAACCAGGACTGTTTAAATGATAAATACTACATGCAGAGATTATCTCTGTGGGAAATAGTGCAGCTGACATGAAAAACCTTGATTGGTTTCAGCTCTTTGAGTCACTTTAACTTAGATAACTTCAGCAATAATTTAAGATTTTAATCTACTTCCCAGTCAAATAGTTGTGGATGGATCACTATATGTGCCCTTATTTATGTTTCCTATTCAGATTCTTGAAATAAATTTATTGGATTTTTAGAAGTGAGATTTTTTTTTAAATATTCTGAACCATATATATATGTGTGTGTGTGTGTGTTTATGTATATATATATATGTACACATATATATATACAGTGCATATTAAACTAGAATTAGTATGTCCTACCTAGACAAACTTTAAAAATTGTGACTAGAGAAAACTTAAAATTGAATTCAACAAAATTGAAATTAAAAGCATGGAAATGCATCAAGAATAATTTGAGTTGAAGTCTGCTGTTGAACACAGAGCCTAGCAGCTAACTCCTGAATGTTTATTTCAGATAAATACATTCTTTATCTATAGTAGATAAATTCTCATTGTACGATATTGGCTGAACAATTATAGAGTATTTGAAAAGAATTCCACTTCTGGGAATTTGTCCTAAAGAAATAATACCAAGTGACTTAACCACAATGACGTTTCAGGCAGAGTAGTCTGTGAAAGGTAAAAAAAGGAAAAAAAAAAGCATATTTTAGTTTAATGGTTAAAAATAAGAGATTTGTCAAATAAATTATGACACATTTATATATTTAAGTAGTCTAATGCTGCAAATAAACAGGTGTAGCAACCTGTTTCTCTATTTATCTTTTTTCATTTGTTAATTCATCCCACACTCATTAAATGCCTTTTATATGCTAGCCAGTGTGCTTGATATTAGAAATAGGACAGTGAAGACAACAGCATTCCTAGTTTCATGGAGCTGTTATTCTAGAAGGGTGAATCTGACAATAAATTATATGAAGATATAATGCATCACAATGTATTAAAAGCTCTGAAAAAGAAAAATTAGATTAAGGAATGGATTGAGGGTAGGGTTATTTGGTTGGAAGGCCAAGAAGTCCTCTGAAAGTGGGAAGTGCCTATGACATTTGGAAATAGAGCAACCTAGGGCAAATGACTAGAATTTATAAAAGCTTCAGTAGAAGCAGACTTGAAGGAATGGAGAAGCAGCAATGAGACTAGTGTGAGAAACAATCAAAGAAGACTGCAATGAACAGACAGCAGTCAGAGCCACAGAACAGTCACCAGCATGTATATCTGTAGGTCACAGAAAGAACATAGGGCTTTATTATGAAACAGATGGGAATTCACTGGAGAGTTCTGAGGATCTGACAATACACAATAAGGAGAAAATAAGTGGTTGAAAAATGGAATGTGCAATTTATCAAATGTAAATGCGGTATGTGTTGATTTTTTATTTTCTAAAGTCTATTTCCCCTGTAAGTTCTAAGCTCCGAAGAAGAAGAAACATACGCCTATTTTCTCATCACTCTGTCACCAGTCCTTCATTTATTGCTTGGCTTATCTTAAGTTGTTACAGTGGTAAAATTGGTTAAATGGATGAATGAGTAAGTAAAAACTGTTAAATATCTTTAAAGGTAACATTTAAATAAAATAACTTGTTTTCCTTTTGTCATCTGACTAAAACTTCACTGGCAAATTATTCTTGGTTCTCTGGTGCCCTGTTGGGTGTTTCAGTATTGAAGCTCCACAAGGCGTGGTCCTGGAGAGTATCTAGAAGACATATTTATGTGTCCATAGTGTTTGGTGAGAGTTGTTTTGAAAAAATTAAATAAATAAGTCTATGATGTCCTTAGCAGAATATGATATCTAATATATACATTTATATTTAATAAACCACATTTCCACAACTTCCTATCAAAGCTACAATGTTCTTATTAAAATACTTAAAACATATTTTGATGATAATTTACCGAATTTAATAAATTCAAAATTTCAAATTTACTATGAAAATGAAATATTAGAGCACCAAACAACTTTGCAAAAGAATTGAACCATGCAAATAAAAACCCAAGGGATTCATCTATGTATTTCTTTTTAAACAAAGCAACTCCAAGAACTGTAAAACCACAATTAACAAAACCTCAATCTCTCAGAATACTCAACTGTTAGGAATTGTGATTGCTATTTTTATTTTGCTTTTTCAGCACCAACTTCTAGAAGAAAGACTCAAATGACAAAAATACCCCTGGGCAATTTTTGGAATTTATTCAGAAAAATATCTTCCAGACTATATTATGCTGTCAAAACACATTCTTATTTTTCTCCACTTTCTACATCTACATTTATACAACTGTACAGTGATCACCAATGTTTCAAAAAAACCTGGAGATCCTAGAATTCATTATGATCATTGGACGTGACAAATTTAGGAAAAAATGTAAAACATTAAATAGTGGAGTTATTGTCAGTATTTGGATATTAAACTACATTTTTCAAGAAAGTCAATTAATTGTTTATATTCAATTTTTAAAACTATTATGTTTTTCCTATACTCTATATTTTCCCTTTCAATATAAGTAATATACAGTAATAACAAAGATAACTATCATAATTGGAGGAATAACTATTTTATTATTTAATAAAATAACTTGTCAAACGTGTAACATACATGACAAGTCTAAGTTAACTATATGCAGAATATTCATATAAAATAAAACATATAATAAAAGAACAACACTGCGCATTTGCTTTATAATCCAGAAGACCTCTCAGGAATTAGAAGACTTATTTTGAAAATTTCTCGTGACAGTACCATATTTAATGAGTGCCTGATGAATGCAGAGAATGCAGACATGTATTCCTAGAACCTCTAATAGACAATGTTTTATTATCCTACTATCAGTCTTTATATGCTTAACATCTTTGCAAAATTAAAATTTTCTTAAATAGAATGATGCTCTGGTGTATATCACCCAACTCCAAATGAATTATGTTTTGCTCTGTGTGAACTCGAATTAGGTTTAGAGTAGTAAGCTAAAGGTCATAGCTCTGAAAAGCAGATTCCTTTTTGACAGTTATAAAAAAATAATTAATAGATTTTATTGACTTCTGTAAACAATTAGGAGCTATTTTTTTACATTGAAGTGATGATTGTAGATAATGAGTGTTTACTTCTGTCTTGTAATACTAGTGATGCATTATTAAAAGATTGCCATCTATCTTTTAGCTGCAGTATAAGAAAGTTCTAGGGATCTAGAACTATCATAACCACAATGAGTAACCAAATGCTGAACAGTTTGAAAAACTACTATTAGTGTCTTACTCAATCTTTTATTTCCTGCGTTTTGCTTAAATACGCTTAATATATAATTATTCTAGATTCTTTAATACTGCTTTTCAACACAGCTTCGTCAGGACTGATTGTTATAGAATGATAGATGATGACAGATAGATAGATAGATTTAGATAGATGGATCGATTTCATTTAAGATAAAATCTAAACATAGTTTTAAAAATCACAAAGCTATTCTTAAAAATTAAATGTCTCTGTACTCCCCATGCCAGCCAAATGCCATGTGAACTCCACAGAGCTAAACAATGCTACAAGTGTTTGTACATCCTTAGAGTGTGTGTGTGTGTGTGTACTTGTGGTGAACTTACATCTATAATCTCCTTTTTTTCTAGATTAATAGCAATATATGTTTTACCTCCATCCCTAGGTTTAATTCTGAGGTTTGTAGGCTTTACAAGTCCTGCACTTTAGCCCCCGGAGCCACAGGCATCTGCTATCAGTATTATTTATACTGTTGTGAGCCTTCTTATTTTCACTTACTAATAAAGTTAAGCTATATGTTCACACGCACACAAATCAATCACCATTATTCTTATTTTAATTATCTATTAAAATAACATTGAATCATAACATAATACCAGTTTCATGTTTGCATAATTATAATCAACTTCTATACACATTAAATTAAACATACCACTAAAAACTTAATTTTTTTAAACAAAAGACATACTATTGTATATATATATATATATATATATATCTGCTTATTTAATCATTCATTAACAGGTATAATCTTAGGATATTTTCATTCACCTCTCTGGAAAATCTTGTTGTAGTATATATTGTATGAAAAGATTTATTTACATGTGCAAATACTGTCTTTCTATCCAGAATCAAAAGGGTGTTTGGTTTTTTTTCAGTTTATTCAAGTCTGCGTCCTCACCATGCCAGTTTCTCAAGAGTACTGAAATGTTCTTCATGTAAGTCTCCACATGTGGAGTGTTAGGTGAACACTATCTAAAAGATGATCTCTGCTTAAATACAAGTTCTGACGTCTGACCGCAATGATTTGTACCCATCTCTACCAGTTATTATATCTTCAACCTTGCAAAGGCTATTTGACATTTCTGTGCCATGGTTTTGCTCTCTGTAAATAGGTGATCATAACTGTGAGTTTGCATATAGTATATGAAAGAATCGTGGCAGACACAGAGAAAGCATTTAATTATCAACATTACAGTCTTTCCTACTATCATTTTATTTACTTAATTACATTTATTTTATTTTTGTCTTTGGTTCAGAAATATTTATTAGGAATTATTAATTTATGTGAAGTCTTGACAAATGGATTGTCCTATTCTAATTGGTCGTGATGGATGATGCATTCAACTCATTGCTGGATTCAGTTTGCTAATACACTGTTTATTATTTTTTATCTTAGTTCATCAGACACATTAGTTTATGATTTTCTTTCTCAGATATGTCCTTGTCTGCTTTGGTATCAGTATAATGTTGGCCTCCTGTAAGTTTTCTTGGAAGCGTTCCTTATTTTATTAGAAGAGTTTGAGAAGAATAAGTATTACATCTACTCTGATGGTTTGGTAAAACACACGCGTATACTCATCTGGTCCTGAGCTTTTATTTTATGGGAACCTTTTGACTACTACTTCTGTTTCCTTATATGTGGTTGGTCTTTTCAGGTTTTCCATTTCTTCCTGGTTAATTATTGTAAAGTTGTATCTTTTCAAAAATCTGTACATGCTCTAGGGTTGTTTAATTTATTGGCATATATCTGTTCATTGTAGTCTTTTAGGATATTTTGGATTTCTAAGGTATCCATTGTGACTTTGTCCCTTTTATTTCTGGTTCTAGTTATAAGAGTTTTATTTCTATTTTTTTTAGTGACTATCAAAGTTTAGTCAATTCTGTTAAACTTTTACAAGAATCAGCTTTTGGTTTCATTAGTCATCTGAACTTTCTTTTCTATTTCTAATTTGTTGATTTGTTTGAACTTTTATTATAGCTTTCCTTCTTATGACTTTGGGCTTGAGTTATTATTTTTCTATCTGCTTTAGATGTAAGGACAGATTTTTTTTTTTTTTCTTGTTTATTGAGATATGAATTGAAGTGCTGTGAACTTGCCTCTTAGTACTGCTTTTACTACAGCCCATAGGTTTTGGTAGTGCATGTCTTCATTCTCATTTGTCTCCAATTACTTTTTGATTTCTCATTTTATTTCTTTTTTTTTCTGGTTACCAATTAACCATGAGGTTGTTTTCCAACCATTGATTTTGAGTCTTGCTTATTTATCAAACTAGGTTAGTTTACTATATGCAGCAAAAAGTGGATTTTGTTTTTTAATCCATTTACCTCTTGATCAGTGAGTTTAATCCATTAACATTTAAAGTGATTACTGATATGTAACTTTTTATGATAATATTATTCATTGTTTATGGATATTATTCTAGACAATACCTTTGTTCTCTCTGTCTTTACAGGTACTTTGAAAATATTTAAGCTATGTTTGATTTCTCTTTTCATTTTCTTTTTGAGGTTACCATGGGTTTATATGCTGTTAATCTTCTTCTATGCTTTCAACCCATTTTAACTGGAAACAAGTCAGTCTTTCACTCTTTCTAATAGTCCACATTTTAACTCTCCTGTTTCCACATTTTATATTTTGAAGTCCTGTTGCTTCTAAGTGGGATTTCACTTCATTTTATAGGACTTCCTTTAGTATTTCTTTTAAGATTGGTTTCATGACATCGAATTTCTTTAAAATATTGTGTCTCTGAACCTCTTTATCACTCCTTCAATTATAAGTGATAATCTAGCAGGGCAGTGTATCCTTCATTTAGAAGTCCCTTTCATTTAGCACTTCAAATATATCAGGGTGTTTCCTTCAGATCTGTGAAATTTTATCTGAGAAATCTGCAGAAAATCTTATGAGGATACCTTTGTATAAAAACTAGCTTTTCCTTAATTTTAAGATTCTCTCTTTATGATGTATTTTTGTCATTTTAATGAAAATGGGTCTTACTGTAGATCTGGTTAGGTTTCTTTTGTTTAGAACTCTTTGAGATTCTGAGTCTGGATGTCTCCTTCCTTCCTCAAGTTAGCAAAATTCTTGGCTATTATTTCTTCAAATACAGTTCTTGCCCCTCCCCACCCTCTTCATTCTGGGACTTCTGTGATGTGAATGTTGTTCCTCATAATGTTATCCCACAGATCTCATATGATGCAGGGACAGTATAGCTTAAAATCTATAGAGCACATGCAGATGTATGAGCAGGAGAGTTGACTGGCTGGCAAAACCTAGGACTATTAAAACAAGGACTGCTCCTTAGCAGTCTGTGGTTATAGACAAACCTGCCTGTTACACCCCTTTGAAAACTCCAGATACTCACAAGAGAACTCTAACTCTCCCAAAATCTCCATTAAACCATATCAGCTTTCTTAGCTCTCACAAGAATGAAAGTTCTTGAGTATGCCCATAAAGGGAGGTACATAGTAACCAACATTTGGACAATCTCTCTCTCTCTCTCCCTCCTTCCTTCCCTGCCTCTTCAACCTTCAAGCAATGTGAATCTCGGTTTTGCTGAGATGTTTCCAATAAACTTACCATATAGTACTGGAATAAAGCATCTCTCCTTGAATCATTTCCAAGACACATTCAACACTCATTGGTCTCAGGTGCCAACATCATCTTATATTATCTTTTTTTCTCTTTAATTCTTTTTTTTTTCCTTATGCTGGTCTGCTTATGGACATGCCACTACTCTATAGTCTAGCTTGCTGCTTTGATTAAAAGCTTCTTCCTGTCCCCTGGTAGGCCCCTCTATTGCATTATTTAGCTCAACTGTTTAGTTATCTAACTTTGCTGTAATTCATTATTTATTCTCAATTGCTGTCTTGATTTCAGTGAGTATTACTAAAACTATTGCTTTAAATTCTTCATCAGGTAGTTTATTTAAGTCTATTGCATTCAGATATATCCTGTAGTTTTACATTGATTCATAATTTAATGTACATTTCTCTCTGATATGTTTGATAGTCTGTGTGCATCTTTTCCTATAGTTTACCTTTCCAGGTGTAAAGGTCTATGTCAGTGTATCAAGCTGCAAACTGTAGGCCTGAGGGTGGGTTTGGAATGCTGGTATTCCTTTAGTTGTGTGATCTCAGCCCCTATAAGACTTTACAACCCACTCTACATTGAGGTCTGAGAGTCCAACCTGCAGGACTGGAATCAGGGTAGTGAATGCAGAGGTTTCTCACAGAATTACATGCATGAACAACATGACACAAAGGGAGAGACTCAAAAGTTGTGATCCCAGTCTGTGAGAAAGCCAAAGTTTTAACAGAATACCCAGAAGAGTGCTGGTAACTGTCTTCTGCAGAACACTCCTTTTGAAAATGCTTCAGTATTCCACAGAAATGGCAGTCCCACCAAGAGAAGTAAACAAGCCTTGGGGGTTTGGACAGAAAGTTCCAGGAATTAGTAAGTGTGAAGGAAAGATTTTTGGCTGTAGCACTATGTTGACAAGAACTCCAAAAAGCCTCCTGTGAGTACCAATGGCTCTGCACAAGTGATTTAATTGGGGTGGGTGGGTGGCAGGTGTTTTCCCAGGAGGCTTTTCTCCAGTTGAAGTCTCTAGTACTGTTTCCATGCAAAGCCGTCTTCTAGGGTCTCAAGAAGGCTCTCCATTTTTTAAACCATGCTGAACTTTTTGGTTCCATGACTAAAGTCAGTTCCCAGATATAGAAGCCACCATTAAGGAAGATAGGCCTTCAGCTCTGAGAGGGTCCCTCTTCCTTTAAAAATGTCATGGCTTCTAAATACGTGTATTTTCATTGTGCCTGTGGGAAGAAGTAAACTCAAGATCTTAGTAGAGTACCACCTTATAACCAGATCATGTTATTATCATTTTGCATGTACCTAAACAAAGTTAAATGATTCCTATTTTGCATTTAACTTGCAAGTCTTAATATTATTTTTCAAATATATTATCTTTTTAAACATTTATTTTCAACATCTAATGAAACAGTTTTTCATTACCTTCTTTGGAATATATAATCACTCATAGTTGAGTTTGTCTGCAGTTATATATATATATAGTTTTTTAACTATCTTTCCCAGGCTTTCATATTAATGGCATGCTCTTTTTGTGAAAAACCATAATAATTTATTTTTTCTTTATCTTCGTTCTGGAAAATATTTAAGAGAATTAGAAATGCCTATGGACAATTATTGGGATTTCCTCTGGTTCTTTGTGGGCTTAACACTTTGTGGTTGACATCTCTGACAATTATCAAATTTTGTCATATCAGTTGGATCAATTTGGGTGCTCTAATGCTTTGGTGAATCATTTTGGAAATTCATATTTTCTTAGACAATGTTTATTTTTGTATTTTATGAAGCTATTTTTATTACATAGAATTGATTTAAATTAATAGTTTTTCTCTTTCTTTCTGACTTTTCCTTCATTTTCTTCCTAATTTTCAATATGTGTGTGTTTGTGTGTATGTGTGTTTGCCTTTTCCTCTTGTTTCAGAGCATTTCTCCACAAATTTTCTGCATTCTTTGAATTACTGATTTTGTTCTCTGTGCAAAGCAATTTATAATTCTCAATAGTTTCTCACATTTCATCTACTCCTTCCCATTAAGTAGAAGATAATTCCGAACTGATTCATAATTAAAAAAAAATTTATAGACATTGCTCTCCAATGTAATTGCTCCTTACATATAATTACAGGATGTAGCATTTGTTAAAATTTGTAAATGTCTATGTTAGACACTGCATTTGTCATTGATTTGGTCTAACCTTTACAGTATTGTATAGTAATTATTATAGACAGAAGACTGGAGTTTTAGCTTTTTTTTTAGCTCCTGCTTTTATTGGTGCTGTCAATATTTTTCTTCCCCTTGTTCTCTTACCATTATTTTTATTTAGCTTGAAAGAAAGATTTGAAGTAGAATACCCTTTGATACCCACAAAATATATTTAACTAAGTTTTGCTTATTTTTTGTTTGTTAAGCTTAGCTTAATCAATTTATGTATTTTTAGGAGATTTCTAAATCTCACTAGATTAGGAAATGTAATCTTATAATTCTTATAATATTTCTCCATAATTCTGTTTTTCTCTCCCATCTAATTTCTTTTCATTTTGTTGTTTATTTATACTTTCCCACAAGTTGCTAAGCTAAGACTGAAAGCACTTGTGTTCTTTCTGCCTGTCACCACTGACAGTCAAACACAGAGGACTAGATTCATTAGTCAGAGGAAAAGTCTTTTTATTCAAATTATTGATAAATTGGGGGTTAAGTGAATCTATGTCCAAAAATAACCATCCCATACCTCAAATAGAGTGAGACTTCTAAAGGGGCAAGGAAAACGGGGGATGGTGCTAAGGATGCCGGAAAAGGGTTAAACAAGTTTTGAGGGAAGGAGAGTGAATGGTCAGGTCTAAAAACCCCAAGAGGAGGCAGGAAAGGGACGTGGGAGAAAAAGTCTGCCTGGTGTACACACCAGGCAGTTGATTTCTTTCCACTGGTGGATGGTACTAGGCTGTACCAGGCTGCATCCTGCATCAGTAGTGTGAACTTTGATCTTAAAGTTTTGTTTTTAGGGTTTTTCAATAATAATATTGATTCTAAGTGAATTTCAAGAAAGAACAAAGGAGAAAATAATACTTGTTATTTTTGTTAATTTCTGAATTTGTAGACTCCTTCAAGATCAGGAATAATGCCAATCTTGTCTACTGTAGTTTTATGAAATCACCTAGTATATAGGATTACTATTATTGAATCAATATCTTTTTCTCATTTTTATTTATTTTTGTTGTTGTTTGGAAAATTATTTCTAATGTAATGGCCAACACTAATTTCACTCTTTGGTAATAAAAAAAAATTTGAGCTGTCTGTAAATGAATGTCAGGTTTTAGAACAGAGTCTAAGTTAAGTGTGAAATCATGCAGGATTTTAGATTACCAGGGCTATCTCCCTCCTTGACACAAATTACACTTACCAATATCCCAAAGGACTATCATAAATCATTCAATATTACGGGCATTTTACCTCCATATAAATAACACATTCATCCAAATAATCACACTGATACACACACACAAACACACACAAATGCACACATCACATGTATTAGTACTTCTTTTGTAGTACCAGGTATTAGAGGAGATAATATTCTGAATTCAGGTTGTGGAAACCTGCTGATTGTTTTTTTTTTTTTTTTTTTTAAACAACTTTGCCACTAATGAGTTCTGTGAGGATAAGCAATTTAACTTCTTTAAATTTTAAATTATTCACTTATATAGTACAATTTCCCATTTCTTGCAAAACCATGTTATTTATCCCTTGAAATTTCATGAATACATGTAAAATGCTAAATACAATGTTCAGCAGATTACAAACACAAATAAACATTCTCATCAGCAAGTTATGTATTTAAAGTATAGAAAGCTGAAAGTTTCTTAGAGAAATCTTAGATTACAGGCAAGTGTAGCAGAATTAAAAAGAAAGGATGATTTGATCAGAAAAGTAAAGGAACCTGTGTACCTTCTGGATTTTGCCAAGGGCTGACCTGTTAGAATAAAGTAAATAGGACAAAAGTAATGGCCTCTAGCAATCTTGAGTTTCCATTCCCTTCTTACACTTCTACTTCTAGCGTTTTTTAAACAATCATAACCTTAACCTTCCTTAATATTGCATTAAAACTATTTACTGTGCCATAATTTTTTAATGTGAACTTCAAAATGTTCAGAAGGGAATCATACAAATATAGAAAGTTAAATCATAAGAAAAGATGCAGCAGGTCATCAAGTGGTGTTTGTAGCAGTAGGACAAATTCTTTTATCATAAACTTCTCAGAGCTATCCCTTAGGCTAGTTTCAACCTTACTCCTACAACATCAGTATGTTTGTATTCAAACAATAATCACTGATTATCCTGGTTGTCTATCTTCCTTCTCTGGTCTGTTGTCTGTTTGAAATCCTACACAGAGTTACAGAGTTATTTGTTCTTCCTATTAGAGCAAAGAAGAATAAACCAGATAAAAATTAAATTGACTCAATTCAATTTTCTGTATTTAGGTTGGAAAAATACAAGGGGGAGAGAGGTAGTGCTCAACTCAATATGTTAAAACAAACAATCAAAATTTATTTATCCTTCCATTTCCCCACTGCCCAAAAAATCACATATCAGTGTTTGAGCATTTTGTCGTGGCACTGAAAGCCCTTTTTTCTAATGTCAAGTGAAAAGGAAAACATTTAATGTTAATATCTTAACAAGGGATTGACTGCAATATATCATGTTTTGTAAATATCTAACAGGGCACCAAGGTAGAAAGATTTAATAGTAAAATAGTTGCAGTGTTAAGGAAAAAAAGAGAAAAAGTACCCAGGGTTGGTTAGAGGAAATAATTAAGCAGGGAAAGTGCAAAAATAGAGACACAGAGGGAAAAGTCTAACAAATGATAAGAGGTTGAAGCCTGAAGATGATACTGTCTAGTGAAGAATTTCTCTTGGTAAAGTATCCGAAAGACATTCATAATATATATTAAATATTTACTTCTAATTTAATTATTTCCATTTAAAATCTTCATTAAAGGAAATTATGCTTAGTGAAATAAGACAGACAAAGAAAAACACTGTGAGATTTCACTCATAAGTGGTATGTAGAGATCCCAAACAAAGAAACTAAGCAAAAATAACTTGCAGAATATAAGAATAAATAAATCTCTAGCACATTTCAAAACTCAGCAAAGCCTGTTGTCTTTGAATGAAATGGGTGGCATGGTCAGGAAGAATAATAATATGGATCTGAATTCCTTCTTTGTTTCAGTGAGGAACAGAAATAATAATAATGTGAAATCATTAATAAAGATGAATGCTAAATTATTGTTTTACCTTTATATTAAATAACATAAAATAAATAATAGATTAATAATAATTTTAATACTGATAATAAAGTTCATGAAAGCATATTATAAATCTCTAAAAAGGAAGGACCTAGTTAATTAGTTGTGAAAAGAACTAACTGAAGTATGTTTAGGGACTGAAGGTATAGGGAAAGAAACTGACTTATTTTTGATGTACAGACATTTATCAGTCTTTCCCTCTTCCCAGCACAGCAACCTGTCTAAGCAATTCATTTTAGTCTATGATTCTGTTTGCCCAATGAATAAACATGAAAAGTCACATGATTTTTAAAAAATATATCTAATTAGGCATTATAAATTTGGAAAAACACAAATTCATAGTAAAATAGTAGTGAATATTAATAATTATTCAATGTTATAATTTTCCTTTCTCTTCACATGTGTATTTGATTTATTTTTATGGTTATAAATAAATGTCCCTGTAAGCATTTATACTCATGTCTATGTATATGCCCATGCATGCATATATGAAGTATGCACATATACTCTGATTAACATATATATTTTAATATGCTTTGGAAATATATTTAGGAATGTTATTATTGGGTCATACCTTAGGCATAAACTTAATTGAAAAGAAAACATGAAGTTTGCAAACCAACTGACCATTCTGTCAATAACATATGAGAGTTCTAGTTACCCCATTTGCTCTCCAATTGATGGTATTAACAGTAGTTTTAAATTTTGCCCATTCTGATGAGTTTGTAATGGTACATCATTATGATTTTGTGTCATATTTGCTTGTTGAGTAATGATATCTTACCTTTTCATTTTATTTTAATATTGCTTTTGAGATTGCCCTCTCAAATATTTTGCCATTTTTAATTGAGTTGTCTTTTTCTTACTGATTATGTTATTTATATATTCAATTATTTTTAAACTATATGTATTGTGAAAATCTTCTTTAAGGCTATGACTTGCTTATTCATTTTCTTAATGATATATATTTTATAAACAGATTATATGAATTTTAATAATTTCAAGTTATTTTTTAATTATCAGTATAGGGTCGTAAGGATAAATCCCCCATCTCTCTGAAGTTCTTCTAATGATGGTCAAACAAATTAACATCTGAGAAGATTAGTAGAAGAAAAGATTAAATTTAATAATAATAAATTCTATTGTAAATAAGACAGACCAAAGATATTTTCACTAAAGAATACAAAAGAAAATCTAGAACATCTAGGAGAAAGAAGGGTCTCCACATAAAGGGATGACTTCGTGGGACAAAATCTTTCATCTGGACGTTTGTCTAATCTTTAGATAGGTTTCTCTGATATGAAAGATTATTTTTGAATAAGACTGCATATCTGCATATCTGTGATTATGGTAGTAGCTTATCTGGAGATCCACGGCAAATTGACATATAGGAAAAAGCCAGTTCTGGATATCTTGTAAAAGGCCCATCTGGACACTTCAGAGAGGATCAAACTCACATTAGCATTTTCTTCTGTCCATTTAAGAAGCATTTGCCTAAAGTCATAAAAATATTCTCTTTTTTTCTCTCCTAAAGCATTTATTTTTTTCTATAACAATCATTCAATGAAAGATTATACAGTAATAAAAATTACTATATAAATAAATGGATATATCTGATAGACTATGTTAGAGAAGTTTTGAAATGAAGAATATATACCTTATGGTTTCTTATGTATTAAATTTAAGAATATGCACCTAAACTAAAAATTCAAAGTAGTCATTACTGAGAGACACAAAGAAATCTGTGATGATGGAAATGTTCTTTATTTTTATCAGACTATGTGTATACATATGTAAATATTACTCAAGCTTTTAATCTTAAGATTTATGCATTCTATGTAAACAAAGCTTCAGTTCAAATAAGTATCTCAATTTAAAAAATGAAGATACATTTTTAGAGCATCTGCTTGAATTCTCAGAACTTTTTTTTTCAAGTTAATCATATTTATGTCCATTTTTGTACCTCAGGGTCAATGACAGGAAAAGTCTGTAATACTAATAAACAGCAGAGATACATTCCTCCTAATACAATTAATACAATTTGCATAATATTACTATGAGAAGAGACAAAGCACAGATGACATATCAATTAAGGTATGACTCTTCAAAGACATAAGAAGACAATCATCTGCAAGCCAAGAAGAGAGTCTTTGGAAGAAACCAGAACTGTGGACACCTTGATCTTAGCCTTTCAACTGCTAGAATTGTGAAAAAATAAATTTCTGTTGTTTAAGCTATTCCATCTGTGGTATTTTGTTATGGCCGCCTTAGTAAACTGATACATCACTTTATTGTTGTTGTTATTACTAGAAGGAGCTGCTCTTAAATCCCCGTTAATTTGCTGGGTGGATAAGATATTAGTGAAACTATCTTCTTTTTCTCTGAAAGCACTCACTTATGTTTAAATTATAAATGAACTATAACAGGGCTATCCCTTAGCATTCTCCACACAGTAATTGAATTTATGTAGAATTTCCATTTCTATAGACTTGTAGTTCCTTCCAGAAATCACAGCATTTTTAATAGGGAAATGGAGTGGATGGTTGGATTTCCCTTATCACAAAACAGTGAAGCCCATGTATGATTAAGATTTTTTAAAAAGGAATTTAATCCTTTTTGGAATTATTTATACGTGGAAATGGTTGTTTAGAGGTATTACATAATTTACCAGACTGAGACACTTTGTAAGGATCAATAAGTAGGCTTATAGTTTCCAAAGGCAGTTTTCTTTCTGTGGTATATGTCTCTAATTCACATCAGTGCTCTTACATGACCATTGTGTTTCATGTCATCTCTACCTCCACAGCAAGAGTCAGTACAACTCCCACTTTATGAATCTTTAGAAGAAATCCTCAGCAAATATTTGTGAGGCTCTATATATCATTGTATTCACTTTTCAGTTCAAAAAAATCTAGCAAAAAAATCAACACAAGATAAAATTACATTAAAGCAAATTTCCTGAAACAGTCAACATTGTCTTTTTCCTAAAATTTTATGGAAGTAATATAACTAGAAGAGAAACAGAATGTTAAAATAATTCTTAGATTCCAATTTATTTCAAACAAGCGACTGACACATAAAAAAAGAAATAAAAGAAAAGCATGTTGCTGTTTTACTTTAGGGATATTGTTGATATTAAAATAAACCATCAAAATCAAATACATGTAACTCATTTGAGACTGTTAAAGGTTACTGTTAGAACACTGATAATTGTACATTACATTTATAATAGGAAGAAATAAAAGTACCTGGATTAAGTTAATTTTTTTTCTTCTAACTACAAAGTTCCTTAAAGCATAGTATTATACAGAGGCCTCACAAAAATTAGAACATCTGGCTTGTAAGAGTTCTATAATACAGAACTACTTTATAGATCTGATTGCTTTCTCCTTAATTATATATCTTGATTGGAATGCTGCTTTATTTATTGGTGCTATACTCTTTAATGAAATTTCAACTAAGCTAGTATTTTATAAAAATGGTACAATATTTATCCAAGCACTCAATCTATGTTTAAATCTATGAAATAAAAAGGCTTCTTGTAAATATTCAACTTGATTTATGGGATACTTCATCAAGTAAAACTCTTGTTATAAATATGGGGTGGTGGTGGGGATAATGTGGGTGGGTGGCAACAATGGAATGAGAACCTCATTCCTGATCTTTGTTTTTCTATTCATCTAATTTAGTGTAGGCTTTCACAGTGGGACTCCCCATTCTATAAAATAAATTCAAGGGAGTAAAGATGTCTAGCTGTAAACTAAAGTAAGGGAGAATAGTTTCCCATGACCCAAGAAAAGCAGAAACTTTCTAGTAGAAAAGTAGAAATAATTAGTAACAATTGTATAGAACTTTGTCATTTAAAAAATGACTAAATATTACTAATTTCATTTTCACAAATGTATTATATTTTACATATAATTATTCTCACATTGTAGATACAAAAGTGTGATTTATTACAAATAGGTTACTTATACTAGGTTACCTGGCAATTGACAGAGGCTGGGGTGATATTTATTTCACCACATAGGTAATACCTAATACGCATGGATAGAATGAAGATCTGTTGGTAATATTGTATTTACTTTTTCTGGCTGCCACATTGCTTTACAATACCTTCTCCATTACAAGTCAGATAAAAATATAAACAAGAAAAAGTAAGATGAGCATCTGTTCTCTTATAAATAGAAAACTGCACTTTATTTCTATTCTTGCCATTATTTGCTTTTTCAGTACTTAAATTTGTGCAATGCTTAGGTAAATATAAAAATAAAAATAGAAATGAATATTATCTATGTATCTTAATCTTAAAGAAAAAAATTGCACCTATTAAGAACAAAGTCACATGAAAAGTTATAGTATTTTTATAGTATTTTGCAAAACTAAAAAGGTTAAATGAAATTTGATTATGATTGAGTATAGATTTCTAGGTATGACAGAATTTGTCCTTTTTTCTTCTGTCATTTTCTTTGATTATTCTGAATAAGCTAGTTGATTATCCCACTTCTCCATCTCTAAATTTTGTTTGATGTGGCTTACAGAATGCTTATAAGCATGTGTCAGATGGAATGCAGATTATCAGCTGTAATGACCTCACAACTGGAAATACCATGATTTTTCATGTCTATGGTGAGCCTGCATGGACTAGGCATTTATATGAAAAGGTTGTGGTGACAAAACTACACTATAAAATCCAAGCAATATATTTCTGTTTTATATAGTCAACTTTAAACAATTGTTTATGCACCAAAAATCCTAGAATATTATTCCAGTCAGAAATTGTCCTCTAGAAATTCCTAACATTTGCATGCCGTATGTTATCAAAGAGTAAAATGTTCAATACTTAATAAAACTAATCCCAAAATGAAACTCATCCATTGCTTTTGGAGTTGTTTCTTAATTTAGAATGTTTTACTAAATTTTAGTTGAGGGGTATATAATTCAGGAAATCAAGCTTCTCTCAGTAAGACCGCTTTTCTCATGCATGTTGAAGGTAATTTTATAGCACTCTATTAATGGAGAGATCTAAGCAAGATTAAGAGGGCTCTTCTGGTCCCTCCCACAGCCCAGCATGCACTGAAGTACTTTAAAGGAACTGTTTGCATTGGAATTCTCCCATGCATTAGCACTTAAATCTTTAAAATATCTTTGAAGCACATCTGCTACAAAGCTTCATTTTTAATGAAATTGAAAAGGGCAGTCATAACTGTCTCGGATACAGTAGATCTTTTTAAACAATTTCAATTTGTTGTACCACAGAGATCTACTATACTATTTCTAAAAATAGAAACATATAAATCCATAAACAGGCCATTTTTCCATTACTTCATAGTTGTAGTCTATAAGAAAGAATACATTAATTTGTGCTTTTTGATAAATGAATATGAAAAATTTACATATACTGCCCAACAATATTTTCACACTCAGATGTCTGAGTACATTGTACTTTTAAAAGAGATCATTAATAATTAATAATGACAAACAAAGAAAAGAATAAAATGTTAGTGAATGATTTCCCAATATAGATTTCTAGATATGAAGGTAAAATGTTTTGGATTTAATAGACCACTATTCCAACAAAAATTTGTCTATTGGACATTTTCTCTATGTATGGGTGATTTGGTTTCCCGAAGAAGTGAGTGATTTCTCACTTTTAATGCAGTATATATGATGAGCAATATTTGGGATTTGAAGCTAAACCACTCTGAGACTTAACTAAACTATTATTTTCTCTCTGGTTTAGTTTCAACCTCAGTAAAATGAACACAAAATCTAGAAAATAGGGTTCTGGGAGTTTTAGATGTTTATAATAACACATGTGAAAAATTTGGTACCTAAATAACCCTCAATCCACATATGGTATAATACATTATGACAATTTATTTTTCATGGGTAGGTGGCTACAACTATTCCAGTGCATTTACTTGGTCAGACATTATAGAGAGTGGTACATTAAAATTGGTACATGGGGAAAGTGAAAACTTCTTAGTAACAGACTTCTCTGACAGAGGATGTTAAAGATCCTGTATCTCTCCTTCAAGTTCATCAGCATCAGGAAATAGGACATAGTAAGTGAAGCACAAGGGTTCCCTTCATAAATCAGAGAGGTGACCAGAATTTTTTCCTTAGAGACTGTGTTGACTGGGGAGCAATTTTAATTCACTTACTAAAAAGTGATTGTGAGGAATAAATGAAATAGTAAATAATTCAGTTAAACAAATGTTCCTCACTCTAAATACTTTTTAAGTATTTAAGTTCTGCTGCCAAAAATCTTAAGGAGTTTGTGATGGACGGACATTCTAAATGAAGCAAAAAGTTAACTAAGAGCTTGCAGAAAACATTGCTGCCAAAAACAGTATGGATTATAAAATCCATATTCTAAAAAGGGGGAATTTAAAGATTTGATGTGAGCTTCTATAACTGCATTTTCCTTTTCAAGAATCTGAATTCAGGGCATAAATATAAGATAAGCAATGTCTACTTATACAATACAGAAAAAAAAGCAATTCATGGTGATCTTTGGGGACTGAAAATAGAAAATTGGTAAAAATATCAATGAAGATGATCAACAGAAAACTGAACTTGATATAGCAGCTTTTACTAAACACATTTGTCGAAGTCTAAACCTGGAGAGACACCAGGACAAAAAGCTAATCCAAAAATCTCTCTTCTAAAAAGATTTAGATGAAAGTTTATGGACAGTCAGGTGAGGTACTCCAAAACACAAAGCTCTGTTTGAATGCTCTAAATAATAGAGACCTGGAGCACAGGGTTAATCAGAGTTAGAATCAGAGTTGAAGCCCATACCATAATCCAGAGACAACTCAACTCAGTCTCTGAATAGATTCAGTTGATCGGTCTACAATCTGCTTGGCAGGAGAAAGAGTAGAAATTCTTGGAGGACAATGATATCTGACTCTTCTGTAGTTTGCATATATACTACTCAAAATTTAATTTAAAAAATTTCTAGTATCAAGAGATCAGCACTTCAAAATGTGTGTGTATAATATATGTTGTGTGAAAATATAATGTGTAAATTTATGTAGAGAATAGCTCTAGGAAAAATAAAATGGTAATCCTAAAGCTTAAAAGAATAATAAATTGAAAGACTTTAAAAAGTTTTAATGGCACATTGGGCATGGCAGAACACAAGACCAGTAGACTGAAAGATATATCATTAAACAATATAGAAACTTAAGCAAATAGAGGAAAAATGAATTTTCAAAGAGAATTCTAAAGCATTAAGGGTATCAGTGACAACTGAGATAGTCTCAAAAAGTCTAATCAATAAACAGCTGGAATCAATTTGTGAATGGTACTGAAATAATATTTGAAGGAATATTGCTCAAGAGTTTCAAAGACAACTGAAGACATTAAACTCTATAAACACTCCAAAGTGAAAATACAAGACAATACCACCTAGTCATATAGTAACAGAACTGCTAAAGAGAAAAACAAGAAAAAGAGAAAGTAGACAAAGCAGGGGAAAACTGCATATTACCTGTAAAGAAGCAAAAGTATGATTAGCAGGTGGCGACTCAAATATACAAAAAAAAAAAAAAAAAGTGAGAAAATAGTGGTATGAGCTTTGTGAATGTTTAAAGCAAATGATTGCCTACTGAAATTTCTATAGCTAACAACAATGTCCTTCAAGATGAAGTTAAAATAACAACTTTCAGATGAACAAAAATGAGGAAAATGTGCCACTTATGAACCTGCACTAAACCAAAAACAGAAGATTGTCTTTAGGAAAAAGTAAAATAATAGATATTGTTTAGTGGATTTCAGGAAGTATGAAGGATTTCTACTTTGCCTGATATTACTAAATACTTCTCTTTGCTATTATTTGCCTGATAAATATGTTTTCATCTCTTTAATTACAACATTTTGTGTATTTTTAGGTATGTCATTATTAGTTGCATATACTGGGTTTGATCTTTGTTAGTGTTGCCACTCTCATTTCAAATGTGCTTTCACTTTTCATACTTTGGGAGTACTAACAATATAAATTGTTTGAATTTATTCCTTCTATTTGTCTTAGTATTTAGCTATCTATTTTGTATCCCAATGATTTCAGGTATATATATATAGATCACATAATTTACTTTTTGAGATCAGCGCTTTATGTTTAACACATCTTTTTAACTATCACTATTTAGAGTTTTTCATATAACTAGAAACAACCATCTCAGAGACAGCTTCAGATTTCCTTTTTTCTCTTATCTCCGTAGCTCCATGTTAATATTATCTGGTATTTCAGTTTCATATTTTTCAAGGTTTTAGAATTACGTGTCAACAAATGTTTTAACTTAACTAAGTTTTATTGACCTCTTTGTGTGCCAATATTTATTGTTATCTTCTGTTTTCTTATAAGATTCATTCTTTCATTTTCCTGGGATATAATCTATAATGTTTGCTTTAGTAACTCACACTTCCATACTTCCTTCTGTGTTGAAAGCTTTTTTGACTGTGTCTCAGGCTGCCAGCTCTGTCTATTAGGATGATATTTTCACAATGACTGAGGGGAAAAGCATAAAGTAGTTTTGATTGGGTGGCATAATATAATTTTTAAGTAATCTCTTACCTTTAAAGAATATCATTATCCTCTAGTGGTGCATATTTTCATTTTTAACCCAAATGTTTGAACTTTCAAGCTCAGCCCCATAACAGTACACATATGCCACTACTGTTGTAGACAAACTGTAAAGAGTGTAGATTCATATCAATTCTCTGGTTGCGGTTCCCCTAAAAATGCTAGGTTCCTTCTACTTTGTATGAAATGACATCCTCATCAGCATGTGTTTTTATCTATGCATCTTTTCCAATTTGCTTTTTACCTTTCGGAGATTCCTATATCCAGTGTATAGAACTTACACATAATTTTTCCTGAGAGTATTGTAAAACTACTTCTTCAAAATTCATAATTATAAGCAATTTTTAGAGTTCTAGAGTTTGACTCAGCCATTCAATATATTTTTTATTACTTCTTTGTAATCATCCAAAATAGCAAAAATCATAAAAATAATATTTAAAAGAATAATTAATGCAGGAAATGATCATGTTATTTGAATGATAATTGATGTATTTCTAATGTATTTTCAGCCTGGGCAAGTGTTCAAGTTGAGTGCTGATAGCTACTTATCTTGCTCTGAACTAAGATTATACGCAAGCATTCCGAAAGCATTAAAAAAACAAAAAATCCAGTTAAATTAATGTCATAATATTGTGATACAATATGTCTTAAAAATATATCTAGCAACAAAATTACTTTCACATTTTTCTACATGTCAACATTACAATTTGAAAGAAAACAAAATGATTTTATGGGTCTTATTATGGCCCACATTAATTTTTCTTTTCTAAGACCTGTCATAATTAGTATTATTCCCATTAATAAGTTTAGCTTATAAATATTCCTTCCATATGTGTATTTTTAATATTTGCTATTTCCAAGTAATCTATAGCAGAGTTTATCAGAATTCTGGGATTCCTCCATTGTCTAGTAAATATTAGTTAAATTGAATTTACTATCAAATAATAAAACTATACCTACATACAATTCATTTAAAAAACTCAGTCTGGTTAGTCTATGACAAAGTTGCCAATAGCATACAATAGATGAAGGAAAGTCATATTCAATAAATTGTGTTGAAAAATCTGGAAAGACTTCTGAAAAAACAAACAAACAAAACTAGACCTCTCATTATCACCAAGCACAAAAATCAATTCAAAATGGATCAAAGTCCTGGAAATAAGACCTGTAACTATAAAATACCTACAAGATAACGTGGTCAAAACACTCCATGACATCAGCTTAAAAAGATTTCTGGTGGAGGACAGTGAAAGCAAAAGAAGCAAAGCAAAAGTAAACAACCAACAAAATCTTCTACACAGCAAAATAAAACAATCACTTAAACAAAATGACAATCCATGGAACTGGAGAAGATATTCACATAGCATACACCAGATAAAAGCTTAATTTCTAAAATAAAGTAGACACACCAGATGACCTACAGACACCTGAAAAAATGCTCTACATCACTTGCCATTAGAGAAATGTAAAAAAAAACTACAATGAGATAACCATCTTACACCAGGAAGAATGGCCTATATTGAAAAGTCTGAAAATAGCAGTTGTCAAAAGTGGTGTGGAGAAAAGGGAACTCTTTTACACTGTTGGTGGGAATGTAAATTAGTGCAGCCTCTTTGGAAAACAGTATGGAAATTCCTCAAACAAATAAAGATGGATCTACCATTTGATCCAGCAATTCCACTCCTAGACATATACCCAGAGGATACGAAATTTCTAATCAGAAAAAACATCTTCATCCCTGTGTTCATAAATGGTGTTATGAATTCCAAAAACGGAAACAACCTAAATGCCCGTCAACAGATGACTGGTAAAAGAAGTTATCGTACTTATACTCAGTGGAATTCCAGCTACTATTAAATAATGAAATTGGGCCTTTTGCTACAATCTGAATGGAACTGGAGGGGATCATATTGAGTGAAATAATCAGAAAGAAAAAGAAATACGGAATCTTTTCTCTCACATTTATAGTATAACGAAATTAAACAAATTGACATGAAAATTCCAAAATAAATAACAAGAACTCCTAACTGGTTAAGAAGGGGAAGATGATGAGGGAAAAAGTGACTGTAAGGGGCACTGGTACCCTGGTGATAGCTGTTGTGTGAAATATACGCTGAGGTGCAATTTCAATGTCCTAAATGGAATATAACATTGTGAACTGAAGAAATAATAAGTTTTGCTATAAAACAAGGTCAACTTTTTCCCTTTTAAGCTGGTCAGCCTATCTGGTTTCTTAGAAGTATTTTCAGTTGTCAGACATAAAACATCTCCCTTTTTTTGTTTTCTGTGTTTCCCATTACTCATGTTTTCTCTGTTCATTCCAATGATATTTCTTAAATCTTTAGTTGAGAATTCTGTGATTTTTTGTCATCTTCTTTCCACTTGACACAACTCTTCCTTGGAAAGATGCTCAGCCGTCTTGCTTAAGAGGAGACATCATCCGTAAGTCAACATCCTTCAATATTTGTAAGAGCCTCATGTGGAATCTGAAGATTTCTGTAAGTTGCATCAACTAGATTGAATAGAAGGAGATAAAGATAATTTCTGTTAAATATTCTTAGACTAACGTAAAATAGCTAAGTCTTTCAAAAGATCTGTGAACTCATAGATTTCACTAATCAATTCTGATTTGCATTCCCTAAGATGTGCATAAGTTATCCTAGGGAGAGATCATTTCTAGCATAGTTTAAGACTTTTCATTAGACAAGATAGGTCTGAATTACATAGTTTCTCTCTATAAAACATTCATCAACTAATATTTTTCTAACTAATGGTAGAAAAATAATGTTGATAGATGCAAAATGAGTGGCAAGATAGTAAAATAAAATTCAAATTAGGTGAAGGATAGATCTCCTCAAATGTTCACATAGGCATCCACAAGATGTCCAGAACAGAGTTTTTCCAAGATTTGCCATCATGGCATATGAATCCAAAGTCCACTGAGGCCCTATGAACTTAAAGAAAAAATTGCCATTGACTTACTAGCTAGAATAATGAAGATTATCCAGATTCAGGGCCATCTCCAGAGAGAAATTTCCTATCAGGGAAACTTATCTGTTTCTACTTACAGAGCCATATATTTATAGCCCACCTGGTTTTGTCATATGAATTACCCTCTCTTCAAACTGTTAGTCCTCCTTCTCTCTCCTTAATGCCCCAGTCGCCTACTCCATTCCTTAGTTAAAGTTAATGAAAACTTTTTCTGTAATATTTATTATAGAATTTACAATCATGGAAATTCCCAATATATATATAATTGAATCTGTTCCTTTTCTCATATTAGTTGTTCAGTCAGATGTTAATTTGTGTGCTTGGCTACTCCAAGAAGAACCTGCAGGGTAGAGCAAAATTTCCTCTCTGTCTGGACTTAGGCAACAAAGGAGGTAAGCAGATGAGCGAGGCTCAGGGAGATAACAGGGCAGAAGAAAGACCCTATTTTTGCAAAGTAGTTCTTCAGACTGTAATAGTTGGATTTTGGGGGGGAGGTTGTTTTTTGTTTTTGTTTTTGTTTTTGTTTTCATTTTAAAGGAAAGGTGCAGGTAGGAATTAAGGTGATCATAAGCAGGTAGGCGGGGAGAGGAAGAAGAAATACTTATTTTATTTAGTTACTCATCTTGGTTGTTTCTCCCTGCCCTGGGTCTTGAACACGGGTGCTCGGGATGCATGTGGACTTACTCTTTTGGCCTTATCCCCTAAACCACCAGGGAGTACCAGTAGTTTTCCAGTGATGTAATGATGAAGGTTTTTTGTTCTGAAATCATAAAGAACTGGAATAAAAAATCTCTTGCTTCAAAATTTAAGACTTATATCCTTGAAAGTTTCTGTTTTCTCATCTGTAAAACTAGGGTAATGATAAAATGCAGTTTAGGTAGTCATTATGAGTATTAGATATGATACTACAGTTAAATATTATTAGTTCATATTGACTTTTTTTTATTATCTATTGAAGGCAGACAAAATAAATAAATATAAGCAAGTAAGATAAGATACTTATGGATTAAAATTGTTGATTCTAATTTAGATTAATAACAAAAGAATTAGAAAGAAAACTCTGAGTTGATGAATAAATCACTATAATTCAAACCTCTATAGAGTATATTAGCATCCAAATTTATGTGAAAGGCAGGTCCTAGAAAAAATATTGCACAACTAGTGACCTGGTATAAGATGCTAATATTAATACCAGCTATCTCGTAAATTATAAAAATTAAAATACACAAAAAATTCATTTGGTAGTCTATTTGCATGTTCAATATAAAATGAGACTAAAAATTCCATCTAATCCCCAAAACTATTGAAAATACATTATTTCATAATGATAAATAGACTCTTTGGAAATACACTATGCATTTGTAACAACTTTAAATGACCCAAGAGAAAAAAGTAACTCTCAAATCTAAGAGGTAGCTTCTCAGTCTTTCAGTGCCTGGGGCAACCCTTGTAAGTCACAATTGGTGACTTCACCACAAACCTGCTCCTGAAATTCATCTAGGACCACAAAGTCTGGAAGCTAGCCCACAGGTTTTAACTTCCTGTACCTAAAAAAGTCTCCTTTAAAATGATGATGATTATCACAGGTCTTTCAGCACTTGAACTTTAGCTCCTTAAAGAATTCCTTTGGTGGTCAGCCCAGACTGACGTGATCTGACACCAGGCACAGGATTTTCTAGTAGTTTGATTGTTCAGTTTAACCTCTAAATGTGAGAGGAAGTTCACTACATACAGGCGTTTCTCTTTCTACTGTCCTTTACATAAGTGAAAAGAAACAGAGCGTCTTAGGCAAACATGATGAATGTTCACCATAAAATATCTAAATGCTCAATATGTAATTTATTCCTAGTTGAAATTTTCTCCCAAGTAGATTATGCTATATACTACACAGACATACATACAAGTAGAAAAAAGAAAAAGAACTCAAGTTATAATTACATTCTCATGTTGGCTAATTGGGCCCTCCGGGGCCTTCTTCCTAATTATAACAGGGCATACAAAGAAGAAATATCACTAAAAGTGAGTATGTATAGAATGAATATGAGTTCAAATGGGTTGTGTTGGCTATATAAAAGCTGTAAAACTTGATAGGAAAGGAATGCTATTACTTGGCAAACATCTACTACACATTAAAAAAAAAAACTGGCCCACAGCAATGTCATTGACAGAATATAAGATGAGGGAAAAAAATTATGTTAGATTTAAAGAGGACACACTGAATAAAAGGGAAACTCCTAATCTGCATTATAAATGGATGTTCTATTTTATACCTGTTTTAGAAATGCAGGGAAATTATGGATTTATAATAATCATTTGAAATTAAAGAATCATTTTTGTGGCACATTCAATATATGTAGGCTTTTATGTAAGACTTCTGAAAAAACCACATTGATAAAATTAATTTATCTGTGATGTATAAACTTTGAAGATATTATTTCACAATAAAATCAATGGAAGATTTTGATCCCTGACATTGGAAAGATTTACATTATTTCTCTGATAACTCTGTGTAAAATTTACAGTTGTTTCTTTTCAGTTTCTCCTAGGGAGTTGAGATGGCAGAAAGGGTGGAGAAAGTGTACCCATGTTAGAGTAAATCATGGAAGTTTTTACAAGGTTGTAATTCATTTTATTTTACATCAAATGGTACCCTTTTGACATGTCTATAAAAGTCTCAATGTTTATAGTAGATGTGTATATAATATTACATTACACCTCATAACTAAGATAAACTGGCAAGAACCCTAAAGTTCAATAGGAACAAGATTGCCTTTATCTCTTAAAACTGTCATTTTAATTTTCCACACTAGACAATGCTATGGATGCAGTATGACTTAAGTTCCTGGTGGCTGTTAGACCACAATCTTGTAATGTTTTGAATTTAGTACCTAATCAAATTGCTTTGCTTTTAGTTTTCTTATCTTGATTTATGTGAATTGGTATAGGGTACCCTCCTTAGCATACCCAAAGGAACAGTGTATTTTATAGCATTCTAAATGCAAATCCTGTTCCCAGATTTATGCCACGGACAATGCAAATACACTATTAAAAAGGAATGTAAAATGAAACCCAGAAAAATTTAAACGACTGTTTTTGAGTCAAGCAGTCTTTAGCCACTGGCCCTGATGCTCTGTGGGCTGCCACGATTGATACAGAGTACTGAAGCCGGACAGAGTCCACAGCCTGCAATTTCAGTTACCTTCTGTGGAGTTGGAATTAAATGCCCAGTTAATACAAAGGAAAATGTCCCCTGTGCAAAATCTAATCAAATGTAATATGTCTATATTATAAGTACTATTTCTATGACTATTATAATTCAAGTTCCTAATTATGAGTTCAGTTCATAAAAAGAAAATTGGCTTTCATTTGAACAGCATTTTCAGTCAGAAAGGGGAAACACACATTTAAGTACACAGGTTTTCAATTCATTATTCTTTTTATTTCAATACCCATTATGGGCCCAATTCTACCCTCATATAATGGTATTCAGCTCCCTATGGAGTCAGGTTAATATACAGATTTAGGGCTCAGCATAGGTAGGAAAATTTGGGAAATGATTCCTAAGGAAGGGGGATGAATTAAACTATTCAGATGTTAGGTTTGAAAAGCTTCTCTGAAGCAAGACTGAATATATCAGATTCAATATTCTCTAACCAGATATTTTTGAAACCTTGGTTTCTATTGCTTCTTATTGAATGTTCCAGTATACTTTTTCCATGGATAAATAATTGTTTTATCCCCATTAATTTCAATGTTAGCTTAAGTTTAGGTAGTTTTTCTTGGGATCATGCACTATATAAACAGGTCTCTCACTTAACTCTGTAAAACGCTGATGATCATTACTTTAGATATACTTAGGATATTCAATTTAAAAATTACTCAAATCAAAAAAATTCACTGAAGTAAATTTTTGTTTGTTGTAATCATAAAGCACACTATTTTATAAAAGCAAAGGCAAAAATGTTCTTTATGGTGCTGAGTTTAACCAACAAAACTGATTGAAACTTTAACTTCTGAAATACACTAAAATGGGCTCAAACTGAAAATACTCCATCTGGTTTGCACATGAACCATGACTCCTAGTATCTATGAACCTTTATTCTCTCTGCTGCTAAACAAGAGTACTTATTTTAGCTGAAAGTTTAGTAAGTCTGTGCATGTAGGTGAAAATAAGCTGAAGAAAAGCTAGCCTCTGGATAACTAGCTTGTCAGACAATAGTTTATGTTGCTGCAGTAGAACTGAAGATAGGAAAAGAGAATGGATGAAAGTTTTCTTGGCTTCCCCAAAAAATATTAGATTGGAAAGTCCGTGAAAACTCGATTGGGAAATTTGAGCCAAAATCTTCAATAAAGTGAAGTGATAATGTATAAGAGAAACCAGTGAAAGCTCATTAAAACATAAAAGGTCATCTCTTTACGAAATATATATAACATTTTCGGAAATGTGATGTTGGTTTGTCAGAAAGGAAGTGATCTATGTGAAGTTCATGCATCCCTGTATTATAATGTCTGACTACATCTAGAATAGGAAGATACATGTGATTGAATTCAATGACTGAACAGATACACAAAAAGATCCACTTGGATATAATTAATAACAAGGATCACTAGATTTCCTAGTTTTTAAGAAATGTAATCTGGATCAAAAAGATAAAAAATCTGTTCCTAATTCATTTCTGTTCTTATAGAGTGATTTTTCCAATGAAATGGAATGTGTAAATGCAGGAGCTATGTATTTTTATGCTATCACATTCACATTTTCTAAAATATAGTAGGACCTTAATAATTTTAAATGAATTTACACATGAGGTGACGTTAATTTTCTTTTTTAAATGTATTTTTATTGTACATATCACATATTATTATTGCATATTAAAATAATTTTCTAAATATAGGTTTCCTATGTCTTAGATGTATTTCAACACACTACGACCTCCACCCAATAACCAAGTGTTCTTCCCCATTGTCCAGTGGGCTCCACCACCATTCCCCATGGCCCCTATTCCCTTTTGGTAACCTCAATTCTGTTGCAAATGTTTCAAGGTTGATCATGTTTCATCTGTTCCTTTGTTTTGTCTATTCATATTCTACCTGTGAGTGAGGTCATCTGGTATCTATCTTTCTTCTTTTGACTTGTTTCACTTAGCATAATTCCCTCTAGTTCCATCCATGTTGATTCAAATGATGGGGTTTCATCTCTTTTAAGGGCTATGTAGTATTCCATCATACATATGTATCACATCTTCTTTATTCATTCATCTGATGTTGGACAGAGGTAATTTCCAGTTCTTAGCTATGGTGAATAGGGCTGCAATAAACGCAGGGATACATACATCTTTGTGGATGGGTGCTTTTGTATCTTTGGATAGATGCTCAGAAGTGGAATGACAGGATCATAAGGCATTTCCATCTTCAGTTTTTTGAGGCTGTTCTCCATAGGGTTTGTACCAATTTGCACTCCCACCAACAGTACAAAAGTGTTCCCTTTTCTCCAAATCCTCCAGAATTTGTTGTTTCCAGACTTTTGGGTAATAGCCTGTCTTTCAGGTATAAGTTGATACTTCACTGTTGTTTGAGTTTACATTTCTCTGGTAGCCAGAGAGTAGGAATATAATTTCATGTGTCTGTTGGTTATCTGTATATCCTCTTCAGAAAAAGTGTCTCTCCACTTCCTCCTCTCATTTTTTGATTGGATTGCCTGTTCTTCTGTTGTTGAGTTTTATGAGTTCTTTGCATATTTTAGATACTAAGTCTTTTTTGGAAATATTGGATACTGATTTTTTCGAAGAATATTTCAAGAGGTAAGAAGTAGGCAGGGATGAAGGTAAGCAGGCAGGCAGGCAGGCAAGAAGAGAGAAAAGGAATGATTTATCTAGTTAGCTTTTGTTTTGGTTGCTCCTTTGGGTGCCCAGGTCATGAGATCTGGTCCCTGGGCTTTACCTGGACTATATGCCAGAGCAACAGACTGAACGCTTGAACCACCAGGATGACGTTCTGAAATTTATTTTCTCTGATAAAGCATGTAAAAATATAATGTCACTATTTGTGTTAATAGGGATGCCTGTCAGAGGAAATTAAGTAAAGCACTACAGCTTAATGTACTAAGTTCTGAGTACTATGGTTTGAATACTATGAACATTAATAACTTAATAAATCTATGCTCAGTGAAAGAAAACCAAAAGAAATTAAGGGCTTAAAACTGTAGCAAAGATCAGACTGGAAGAGGAAGTCATGTTCTAGCTCTAGTCTGCCACAAGCATTTAAGTCATACTTCTTTAAATTTTATCTTGCAGTTAGGAAGTTGTTTCTGCTATTTAGAAATCAGAAAATGTAAGGAAACTACTTCCAATGTCACAGCTGCTCCATGGCTTTAAGACTGGTTACTGGGACAAATTCTTAATAGGCAAACTGAAGACCTTTCAAAAAAAAAGAATAAATGACCTGGGGTAGTTCATAACATGTTACATAAAAATAATTAAATGAACCAAGGACATTTATATTGAAAAATAGTGGGATAAAGGACATATATGTTTTGTGTGAATCATCTAGGAAAGTCACATAAGTATGTATTTGGTTCTCATTAGAGGACAACATTGATTAAAACAAGTCAATGATATTTAGTCACTGGCATAGTTCCAAATTTTATGCTGTATAATTTTTAAAGTGCTAGAGGCTGAATTAAATTATTTTGTCCATCTTTTTTGCATATACACTAAGACAAAGTTGTGAAATGAATATTTTTCTGGTTATGCTTACCATGTTCAATATTTAGTCTCTAAACATAAAATTTACTTGATTTAGAAATACAGAGAGGGATTAATAAATTACTTGTTCAATTCTTGAAATAGTCCAATGATTGCAATAATCAAGATTAATCTCTTAGTCTGTGCAAAATACTGAATTTTCACAACCATTGCAACTTTTCTTTTCCTCTTTTTCCAAATATCCCTAGCACACATGGTTTGTAATTGGTAGAGCTAGGATTCAAACCCAGGTTTATGAAGAGCTGAAACCTCCCAACAGAATACTTTCAGAAATTTATTAAGGCCACAGAATACAACTTGAATGGATTGGATAACATGACATAACATAATTTATGATTTTATGTATGATTCTGAATGAAATGAATGAGAAGTCAAATTTGAATTGGCATTTTTATGTCACAGAATTATTTTGTGATATGAATATTTTATAGAATATATTCTTAAATTGCATATTAAATTTACTTGTTCCAGCATGGTTTTTGGAATCATAAACAATGGATTCAAGACATAGGGCTGTCTGTTATATAATATTGTACAACCAATGTAAGTTTTTGAGCCTCAGCTTCCTATAGTATAGCATAGTTTTCTGTCTAAGTCATTACTAATTCAATGATATAAATTCTATATAGCTAAATATTATGTGTATGTAAATCATTATCATAACAATAATCATTGAACTCTTATCAAAATGCTAGCTATGTGCTTAATGACTTGTATGCATTATTGCAATTAATATTTATAGTCATCCCTCTATTACTATGTGAATGTTAAGAAAAATTGTATATAGATATTATTTTACAAATATGTGAAATAATGATTATATATATATGATTATATATATATAGATAGATATAGATATAGATATAGATATATAGCAGAAAATCCCATAGTAATTATACAGGGTGTTTAACCCTTCATTCTGAAATTCAAGCTATGAAAATTGTATTATTATCGCATTGATGATATTGAACTATAATAGGCATATATTAGTTAAATTTTTATTTGCTAAGCCTAAGTTAGAGAGAAGTTTACAGAATGCACACATACCTTTAAACTTAGCTGTCGAGCCTCAGAACTTTTAGTAGAATAGAATGAAAATAATTATGTGGTATATTTAATTTGATAGCACTCAGATTCCATGGGCTGGCATCAATCACATTTACTAACACTGAGAGATAGTAACATTAATTTCTTTGTATCTAAGGAAGCCAATAAACCAGTGGTATTTAGATGACTAACTTTCTGAATTACTCATGTTTCTATCTGTGGAGCGTTATCACATCTCCCCAAAACATGGCATAAATCCGTGCTAAATGATTTTCTTTGTTGTTTTTACAGAAAATGCACACTGAATTGCAGTTGCTAAAATTTTGGCATTTATGTTTAATCCACACAATTTTCATAAAGATGAAAGTTTCTAACACTATGTGGGTCCAAAATACTATAAAAACTGTAAGATATTCTTCATGGAAAGTTTCAATAATGTCATCATAGTAGGAGGTTCAGCAAGTAACAGATAGAGGTACATCTTGTGTAGGAAATAAGTCCATAGCACAGCAGCAACAACATGGTGTAAAGGAGATTGTGACTTAACCTTGCATTACCGTCAATAACATTGTAACCCTGGAGTCAAAATAAAGAATATATTTATCTTCACTGACTAATCATGAGAATTTTGTAATAAATTTGGAAATTGTACAATGATCCAGAAATTCATGTACCTATTGTGGAAAATAGTATTTAGAACTTAAAAGTATATAGCATTCAAGATACTAAAAAAAACAAAAAAAAAACAAAACAAACAAACAAAAAAACCTCTGAAAAATCTGATTTCTTATTCTTAAGAAAAGAAAAATAATGATTCCCAAATGGGAGCATTTAGATACATGGTTCATGTAAAATCTGATGATATGATGATAGTGTGAGTGGTACCTCAGGACTGCATCTTTGTATCATAAAATCAAATTCATTCACATACACAAAAAAATTCAAAACTGAAAGACATTATCCAAGTAATTTATAGCAAAAGTCTATCAATCCAAAACACAAGCTCAAAATGAGTCAGTTGAACCTAATCAACATAGACCTAATTTCAGTGAGTGAACAAAGAATTTAAGTTCATGATAAATCCTCCTATAATAATTCCTAAAACCAAATTTCACAATTGATACTTTCCTCAGATTTCAATGCAGAAAATGTTATGCAGCTAACATTTTTAATCATTATAAATCTACGTAGAACATGCATATCTCAGATGAACGCATAGTATCTCACACTCAATTTTTAAGTATGTCTATAAGTGTCATTTAATATATTGAGATGCTTTCTATTTATAAGAGTAAATATTTTAAAACTATTTTGTGTTTCCTTATGCAACTGAATCGAGTATTTCAACATCTTATAAAAAATTAAATTGGTTGTAAAAAGTATAATTATGTGCTACTACACGGACATTTTATGATCAAGAGTATTCTGACGGAATAATACCTGATATGTCTTTATTCTAAATTCTATTTTCTAGAGCATTCTGACAGAATAATGCCTGATATATCTTTATTCTAAATTCTATTTCATGAGCATGGAAGTTAAAATACTATTAATGAGAAATTTTTGATAATAACATCTTTATTCTGTGTATAGTACTTTACATTATGGTAATATTAATTTAGGTACTACACAAAACTTGCAATAGTTTAACATTAAGAATTGAAAGTCTCTTTAATATTTCTAATTAAAGCTAATCCAGGGATCTTAATCCTTGATCTTAATCCAGGGATAAAATATAAGGATTTGTCATTATATTTACAAATTACTCCAAGAAAATAGTATATAGCTTTGCTGTATGAAAAATAATTATGAAAAATGATAAATGTGCCTTTATTTCTCTTATAACCTGTAAGAACATATATTGATATTTAGTGTTAATCATTTGTATATGCACACTATTTCTTCCTTTTATATGTGAAAATGTTTTATAAGCAAGACATTTCTAGTTAGACTGACTTTTTCCTACAAGAATGCCAGCAGTATGGACTTAGGAATAAGACTGATTAGATTTGCCTTGTGATATCACAAATTCATGACTGTGCATTCTTCAGAAATTCACTTGTCCTCTCTTACATAAGTTACTCATCTGTAAAACAGGGAAAACACTAACCATACAGTTATAATTATTAAAGTGTTTTTCTGGGTTGCATGAATTGATACATATAAAATTAGAGCTGGGCTTATTTAAAAATAAATGGTTTATATTTAACATTGTTATTAAAAATACTACTATTTAAAAATATTATTGAGTGCTCATTATTTGCTAAGCACTCTTCACTGCATAAGCTTAGCTCGTAAGGTTGAAATGGAATGCTATAATTAATGAAGAACCAGTTGCTTTGCTAAAAACTGAGTTTATCAAGACAAATGCTCTCCAATCTCAAATGACATAGTAAAGAAAGTAAAATGATGATTATAACACATTGTGATAAGTATTACAACAGAAATGTGAAGAAAGAACAGTTGGAAGTTTAAAGGAGAAATAGAATGCATGTCCGTTTAGGTCAGGTAGGCCAAAATGTGATCACCTATGAAAGAGCTGATATGTGTCCTGATTGATAGACTAAAATACATGTTTTTGATAAGTGTGTACAACTTTAAAGCATATAAGTCAAAAGTAATTTTCCCATAAGAAATAATGAGAAAAGATTACATTGCCTCTTTTCTAGGACATCATCTACAGTTATAGGTTAATTGCTGATTTGGGTACTGATTAAAAGAGCAGCAGAGGTCTCTTCTACCAGGCTCTTAGGGCAAAAATTGCAAAAGCTCTAAGGCCCCCTTAGGAAAGGCAAGTCAATAAAATAGCTTCTACTCTGCCCTGTGCAATGGCATATAGCAAAGACTTTATATGACTTACTAGGAATAGAGAATCCAATTGTCCTTGATTGCTAAATGGTTGCTCTCCTGTTATAATTCAAGGCAATCTGAAATGGTAAAGCAAAAATAAAAGGTACCATATATTCAAAACAAAACCAGAGAGGTGAGAAAGTGAAGCAGTAATAAGAAGTTGGTAAAAAAAAACTAGCTTAAGATGAAGACATCTACACCGATGAATACTGATGTCAGAATCTAGATAGAATGTGTGCATGTATTATTTCAACCAGCAAATGTGATTAAATTTCTGCCACATATGTATAAATTAGTATTTTGCCTATGTTTCACCTAGTCTGGAGGAGTCTAATAGCATCAGAGCAAGGATCAACTTTCAAAAGCAAGAAAAAGTTTTTTTCAAAAAAAAAAATAAATAAAGAAAGAAAACAAAACTTGAGTGTCAAAAATAAGAGTTGACAAATATATATTAGATATCAGGGTTTTTTTAAACATAGTTGAATAAGAATACGAAATGATGTTTAGCATATTAGTGTTCTTAATTAAATAATGTATTTTGACATTCACTATATTTGATTTTGAAAGTATGTAATTTTATTTTAATTTAGTGAAAATAACCCTGCATCTTAATACTTGAAATTAGAGAGAATAGATGAGCACATAAAAATCCTCAACTGGAACATTTTAGATAATAACTGTGGGAGCAAGTGCATAGTTAATTGTATGATATTCCTTTTGTGGGATTTCTAAATGAAACAAGCTTTTTTCTTTCTTTAAGGCAGGAAATGTGCTGTACTATAAGGAGGTTTAAGAATTCAAATAGATGTCTAGTGATTGAGCATAGGCTGAAGTTAGCTTGTGTTAAATTAATAATATAAATTGATTTGTCATAAGGATAATGATGTCATTCTTTCTCTCAAATATTCTCAAGAAAATTCATTTATAAGTAAGAAGATGAGTACCTAAATTCCTTTGATAGCTAACACCTGCAAAATGTTTACTATTACCAAATGGCATAATGAAAGCATAGCAGGAAAAATGAAAATCAGAAAGGACATTTACTTTTCTTTCTGAACCAGCACCATATTAATTCTCTACTTACCAAACCCTGCCAAAGTCAACTTTCTGCTTTTAACTTGCTATAGGAGACAATGTGACTCTAGCTATTGTTATATCTGCCATCATATATGTGCTATTGTTAACACTTCTAGAATTATCTAATGTATCAGTTATTTCTAGTATACTGATGACAAGTAGATTTTTCAGCATATGAGTTTCTAGTGTGTGTCTTTATCAGCGTTAACCACAGGGAAAACTCTGTGAAGACAAGAGAGGGAAGAAATATTTCTACAGTTATTAGTAATTTTTAATCATGGACACATCCCTTCTTTCCTAAGGTATAATATAAAACAGATATTATGTGACAGTGAGTGATTTTATTCATCAAACAATTTGTCATATAATTTGTTAAAGTCTTCAGAGATAGGCTTCTTATGAAGCTTATACTCCAGTCTTCCAAAGGAAGGTTAAAATAATATTTGTGGCAATATCAAAGTTGATGTATCTCGATATAACAAAAACCAATATTTTATCAACATAAAATTTTTATTGAACAGTTTGAATGCTTCAGCTTGGGGATGTCACACCTCCCCCCAAGTAGATATGAGATGCCTATTGATGGAGAATATATATTTGGCTCTGTTACACAATCTGCCCAGCTGAGTGAATCTTTTAATAAATACTTGTGGATTGAGTAACATGCTTTTACAACTGGGTATTTAAAGGTTTAATGGTAATAGAATGTCATGTTCCTTTACACGTTTCTTTATTATTTTATGTATTTTTTAATTGTTCAACAAACACATAGTGAGTGTTCTTAATTTGTTCAAAACTAGGAAACTAAAGACACCAGTGTTAGAAAAAATAGGAATGAAACCTGGTTTCACAAAGCTTTAGTGAGGGAATTGGGGACTGAAAGAAAAATTGAATTTTTAAATTAAACCAATATTAATTGTATAAGTTCTAAGAAGAAATAAGGATTTATTAGGTCATCCTTATAAAACCAGGTCTTGATTTAATCATAAAAGTTTTCCCTAAGGAAGTTCTGATTGGATACAAAAATGGAAATAGGTATGATTTATAGAGGTTTAAGTGAAGGAAACTGTCTAGGTGTAAGGAAGATCATACACAAATCACCTATGACAGAAATGATTATATGTACATCAACAATGAAAATTTTCTCAATGGTAATGTACAGCTTTTATAAGATGTAACCTTGATTGTCAGGGTACTGTTGTTTCTTATTCTTCTGTTATTTCTACAGGTAATTATGTGACTAACTCCCTTCAAAGAGATTTTCCTCTCCCTATTTGAGTACTAGAATGGAAGAATTCTGAATACTTTAAATACCACATTAAGGAACATATAATGCAAGAAATACCCATATCAGATTGACAAGTAAATAAAATTCATCTCTTAGTTTTAAGCCATTAAAATTTTGTATCTTTTTTTTTTTTTTTGTATAGGTTTTAGTACTATTAATGTCACTCTAACCCAAACAGCATGAATTGGAAAGTAAAGATTTTAGGTTTACTGCAAGACGCAAAATGTGACTAGAATATTGAAAGAAAAGAGAACATGAATTGGATTGTATGCTTACATTTCTGGCAGTATGGAAAAATGAAATATCCTTATTATACCAGAAATTCTGAACAAAATAAGTGATTTTAAATGTATTCTTAATCTCAACTCCACTCCAAGGAAGACAAACACGTAAAAATAAAATTCAAAGAGAAAGGTGAAAATTAAAGTAGTAAGATTATTTATATATAACTACTAATGTCTGAAGTCAGCTTTTAGTGGAGGATATAGGCACGAGCTTGCTCTATATAACTGAAATGAAATGTGATGGAGAAGAGAGAAAAATGGCAGAATTGAGATGTCTACATAACTTCATTTCCCAGACTAGAAAAGAGCTACATGTCCTGGGAAATATCATAAAAGAAAATAGCCAATAAATAAACATGATCTATCTACTTGCTTGACTTGTCCTGTGCTGTGGTGGAAATGAGTTTTCAACATTTCATGAACACAAGGCTGCTCTCAAATCATGATATTAAAGATCAGATTTACATGATTGCCTTGCAGAAAAGGATACAGTTAAATTAACATAAAATAAATATGACTTAAGGACACTTACATGGTACGTATATCTTAAAATATTATATTTTTTAAGCTATAGCTTAACTGTGACTCCCTATGTCTCTCACAAAAAAGCACCACTAAAACTAAACACACAATTAGAAATTACAACAGCTTAATAAAAGGCACGTTTTATTAAATGCTATATTATATAAATGTTATTCAACTGAACTATACCAAAAGAACTAAATTCCTAAGTGTTCAGATAGTTGAATTAATAGAAATAGAATAAAATCAATATTGAAATCTTTAAGGAGATGCAAGATAGAAACAAATAACTGCAAACTTAAAGATAAAAATCAATGCATAAATTTGAAGAATAATCAAGTAGATCATCCATAAATAAGAATTAAATTACATAGTCAATGAGGTAAACTAATAAAGAGATGGATAAATAGAAAAATAAACAGAAATAGAGAAGCTAGAAAGAAATATGGTGACAAAATTATTAGTATATATGGCAGAAATTCAAAAGAGAAAACAGAAAACTAAGAAACATGAAGGGCTGAATGGAAAAGTCTAAATTACATCTACTCTGATTTTCACAGGAATTAATAAAGAATATGATAAAATGATATTGGAAAGTACAACTTATGAAATATAAGAGTAGTTAGCATCAGGATAATAGTATTTAAGAATATCAAGTGCAGAGAAAAACATAAAATGATCAAAGAGAAAAGAGAGTTTGCAACATCATAGTGACTGTAAATAACCACCAGAATAATAGTCTCAGGAGAAATCTGTCAATTTAGAATTAGATGCCAACCTGTCAGTAAAGATCTTTGAAGAAAAAAAGACAATGAGACAAACAGAAACTAAAAAATTTAACTAATTTAGCCTCAGTAAAGGAAATCGTAAAAGAATTATTTCAGAATAATTTGGGGTCAAAAAGTAACAAGGTGGGGCATGCCTTTGTGACTCAGGCAGGTGAAACAATTGTGATCTGGATCATGTAAAGTGCAAGACCTGGATTGGAGACCCAGGACCAGGGATGGGTGGAATAAATCTAAAACAAACAAATGAGAATGCTTCTTCTTCCTCTCCCTGTCTCTTCCTCTCTCCTTTTCTTCTTCCCTCCCTCCCGCCTCCCTTCCTTCTTTCCTTCCTTCCCTCATCTTTAAGACAAAACAAAACAAACTGAACTAAAATTCTGTATGAGGGAGAAGAAACAGATTACTATCAAAGTATTATAAGGTAGTGATGTTCAAACTACCTTTCTTGATCAATACCAATCCACATAACTTTATTGATCAATGACAAGAAATGCATGAAATTTAAAAAAAGAATTTATGAATTTTAAAAGCATTTGACAGTGTAATTTTATGTCAGTGAAATTTATGTCTGTTGAATCTAAAATCAAAAGGTAAGCTCGTGTTTAGTGTCTAATTTGTCATTGTACTTTTCTAGTAATGTGTGCCATTTTATTTTACTGATATATTAGTCTATGAGAAATTGAACATTTTGCAAATAAAGTATCCCTAAACATAATAGCTTGAGAAATAATATCCTTAGATCCTATGTGTTTGATGAAAAAAAATAGAAACTTTTAAAATAGATATAGGATTAAGAAATATATAAAATACAATATTTTAAGTAGTCAAATAGTAGAAACTCAAGAATTTAAAGTAAAATGGTCAATCTAAAAAGGACAGAAAATTTAAATAAAGAAATAGAAAACATTGAAAAGATAATACAGAGAAACAGATACAAAATTCAAATACACTGAAACTGGATTTTAAATGAAACATAAAGAAAATTAATTTTATTATTTTGATTTCATTTTATCAAAATGAATTTGAAAGCAAAACAAAATCCATTTATATGATGTTAGCAATCAATATAGCCTATTGAAAAGCAGAAGAATCACAAAGAAAAGGATGGAGATATAGAAAAGAGATAAGTAGGCAATGAACATGCAGGAGAAAGTTCATATTGCTTCCTTAGAGGTAAAATGGGATTTTTAGAAATAAAAACAGTTGCCATACATTTATAAATATTAAAATTTACTAAAAGTGATTTTGTCAGAGAATATATGTGTATATATAGAGAGAGAAAATAATAAGCATTAGAGTATCAAAGAATAGTTGGATATTAAAAAGCCTATTAATTAATTTATAATGTTAGAAAAAACAGAATATAGCTGAAATACAAAAGGAAATATAAAAATAACAGAAAAATTTAAAAATACAAAATAAAGATGATAACAAAGCATATATTTCATGATTTGCAAAGAATATAAAAGTTTTTTGAAGTCTGAGAAAGAAAAAATAGAGAAATATCAAATAAGTAACTTTGGGAATTAAGAGAGATCAAAATATAGATATAATTGGGGATCTTTTTATGATGAAAGACTATTACAGACTTCTCTGGTAATTAAATAGAAAAACTAGAAGCAACTGGCATGCCCTGGTGGTTTAGTAGTTGAGTCTGCTGCCTCTTGTCAGCACAAGCTACTGTTAACTGAGGATCCCGGTTCATGTCCCAGAGCCCAGGGGAACAACCAAGATGAACTACTAAATAAAAAATAAATAAATAAATAAATGCTTCAAAACAATTAGAAGCACAGGTCACCCCCACACATCATCACCACCTACCCACACACACAATTACTTAAAATTTACAGAAGGAAAAATTTAAAAAATTGAATAGAAAATGAATCATATTAATACGACTGAACAAGTAGATAATTAATGTTAATTCATCTACTCCCTGCATAATCCATCAAGACCAGACATTTTTATAATAGATTTCTATTGAACACTAAACATTTACAATCTTTACAAAATATTTGAAAATTGGAATGTCCTCTAACTGAAGTTTTGTCATATTCATATTCCTCAAGTTGCCTGAGGACTGTGTTCAAAGTGCAACAAAACTCTTCCACAATTCTGTTTCCTTGACTCCCCTTTTACAAGTGTTGATCCTGAAAGTTCTCTCTAATATTCTTCCTAGAACTTATCCCCTCTTGATTCTGGTGAATCCACCCTGTAACAGTGATGACAACAAGTCTTTGAATGGAAATGATGGAAAGGGATTTGGAAGGTGGATTGTCAGATATCTGGCTAGTAGCAATAGCTCTATCACTGGCCTTGAGAATAGTTTAGATAGCCCAGAGCACACTGTACCAGTGCAATTGCTGAAATGATTTACAAGATGCAACTCTCCTGAGAATTTGCCCTATTTCTACTGAGTACTAAGTCAATAACTAAGGTGAAGTTATAACAACATGACCAACAGAGAATAACACATGACAGACCTGATCAGGGAGGTAAAATGACTATAGTTAAATGTAGCAACAGAATCTAGTCAATAAAGTGAAGAGAGCAGGCATAGATTGGGCTGAATTCTATGGGTACATAACTAAGGGAAGAGAGCATAAGAAAATGTCAGGTTTGTTTTCAAATATCACATTTACAAGAAAATCAAACAAGTTAAAAAAGTTTGCTTTCATGAGGGGTATTATGTAAATAATTACATTTCCTTCAACATACCATAAGCAAGTGATTACATCGTGAATAAAGTTTAATTAAGGACATTTCTTAAAAATTCAAAATAATTTATTCTAAATATGAAAAATCCCTAAGTAGTTGATATGATTTTAAAATAAACTATTATGATGTAAAAGAGTGAGTAAACTTCACATAAATTAGAAAAACTCCATGAATATTATTTCTCACAATAAAATTTCAGGCAAAAAAAACAACTTAAGGAGCAGAGAAGATAGAATCATCTGTTAAGTACCTAGAGTCTATAATTTTTCAGTTAACAAATAAGAGCTGAGGTGTATATTTTGAAAATTAGGTGAGATGATATCTTTTATCTGGAAAGTTCACTGTCCAGAAGGAGTACCTAAATGAAAAGTCATCTAGCATCTCTGCACAATCTGGTAGAGTGTCCATATATAAACAAGTAGAAATTTACCTCAAATAACTCCTTAGATTCAATCTAAGACTTGGGCAAATGGGCAATTAACACCAAAAAATCTGCTTATAAATGGCTCTAATAATTTTAGTTAAACAAATTTAAAGCAGCTATGACAGTTTTACACTATAACCTTAAAATGTTAATGTAACTTTTTTTAATCAAAATATGCTTTCTACTCCATAATAGAAACTGAATGTATAGATTCTATTCCTTGGTACCTACAATTTTGCCACAATATCAAGAATTATTAGATATAAATAACTGAATACCATATATCATGAATATGTTAATTTCAGACATGTTAATAACAAATAGTTAAAAGAATTTGTCATATAGCAGTGCAAGTACCTCTTATGGTGATTCCTGTTATTTAATAGTCAAATCAACTATTGGAACCCAGAAAAATATATTATTTCAGACAGACATAATTTGAAATAATACGCTGCTCATTCAGACAGATTTTTAAGACAGTTCATAATAGTTTGATTTTATTTAATTGTTTCTTGTTTATCTGTTAATTGTTCTTTTGCTATCCTAACTATTGACAGTATATAAACATTGATATCAAGGAAAGAAAAAATATACTCTCCATTTGAAAGGAAACCTAAAATATCTCTAATATTTTAGTTAGAGAGAAGGTAACTAGTAGACTCAGTTTGCCGCAGTACATTTTAGTTTTGTCACGAATAAAGGCTACTTTTTCTACTTTCTCTAACTGGAGTCAAAATACTGAAAAACCTAACATTTTCATAAACATGGAGACAGAGTTAGAGATTTTATGCATTGACACTTGCTGTTCTATATATGTGTATATATACATATATATATATATATATATATATCTATCTTGGTTCAGTACTAAAAAGAAAACCAATGATACTAATCTGAAGTCATGTTGCGAGATGGTGAAGAGAATAGTTATCCCCAGAATCCATTTGATTATTTTCTATGAGAAAATTCTGTGAAGCAGTCATTCTTGAATAAAACCAAACTGCACTTGACTTTGCCATGAATAATATTCACAAAATTCGAAGGGAGAATTTTAATACAAGATAAGAAAAATACGTGAAATACATTTTTAGTATTGGATTATTACTGAACATGGGTTCTTATAGTCAGTCTTTATATTACTATGGTAAGTCAATATGATAGAAAGAAAACAGATTCTGAAGTAAGGAGACTTGTGATCTATGACCTCCATAATTAACTCTGCAAGCAGCTTGGTCTCATATATCCATATGGCCCTCATATTTCCATATATAAAATGTACCCTATGGCTTAGAAATAAGTTATTTTATAGTAACAATGATAAATTAAAAATAAACTAAAATAATATCCTAATTACATATTATTAATTGAGATTCTGTGTACCTGAAAATGAAATTTATATAATAAAAATAATCAAACCATTTTTGTTCTTGATTTTATAGTCTCATTTTGACTTCATTTGTGAGTAGAGATTTCTGTTCTAGAACTATGGAGATTTCCAGACACATGACACTTGACACTAGACAATGAGACTGACAGCAGTTTATGAGCTCAAGGAGAAGGACACTGAAAGCTGTGAAGGGCCACACACAAATTGTACTTAGGAGCAGAGCGAACAATCAGTAGATGTTGAAACTAAGCCTTAGTTATCAATGAGGTCAGGTGACACCCTAGTTCCTAGGGGAAAAGGTGACTGACTTGTTGAAAAACTCAGTGGGTTAGCAGGAAATTGAAACTCTTTTCAGGTAGAAGTTAGAACTGTGCCTGGTAGCTTTGATGAGAGGGTTGTTTACAAAAACATTATCAGCGGGAAAAGAAAGGGTGAAAATTTGCAGTTAGGCCATTAGAACTGTCCCAATTTACCTATATTTCAGTTAGTACATAATATGAGACTTAATTTTAGACCTTGTACCACACTGATCATGAAAAGAAATTGCAAAATCAACTGCAATATATACTTCCAAAAACATTTTTAAATCTGTGAAACTAAATATTTAATATGAAAGCTAAATCATAAGTGGCCTTAAGATGAATGTTATGCTTAAGATGAAATAAAGTATGCATCTTTTATGATAAATCTTTTGCAGAAATTATCAGTACATTTCATTATTTCAGTAATTCAGAATCCATTCAGAATTAAGGTCAACTCTCTTAAAGACATTTGTTATTGATTAATTTGCAAGAATTTCTTCACAAAAATCTTTTAAGTTTAGATCTTTACAGTTTCAATGAGAATTTATTGCTCTTCAATGTTCTTTTATTTCCTATTTCATAGATAATAAATAGATGTTTTTTAATTTTTTCTCATTAAAGAACTTAGATTTATCTATTTGTTTATTTGCTTGTCTATCTATTTATTATGTACTTATTTTTATAAAGAGGAAGAAGGCAGGCAAAAAAGAAGGGAGAGGAGAAAGAATCACTTTTTAAAAATTATTTAGTTTGTTAATTTTTGTTTGTTCCCTGTGGAATCATGATCTTTACATGATCTTTGCCCCCTTGGCCAACTTAGCACCTGAATCACTAGGGAGTGCCATATTTGCTTTTTGTTGTTTTCTCATGAAACATAAACACATTTTAGGAGGCAGGCATTATTATTTTTTTAAATTCTGTTAAGACAATTTAGTTATCAATTACACCATACTAATATCTTACTAGAAATGCTTTTCATGGGTACGCCACCACTTGTTGAAAACATTGCTTGACTGAACCTTATTTACTCATTACTTGCAATCATGCATAGTTGAAATGCAAAACCATCATGTTTTCTTATTGGTGTTGATTTATTTACAGTACGACCTAATTCATTTTGAACTACATTATGTTCATTATTGGTTAGAGACTTTACATGTCTACATTGTCCAGAATATAGGCTTATTATATGGAAGCTTAAAATAAGGTTTTCTACAACTAATGTTCACCAATCAAATCTCCTTCAGAGATCACTTCAGAGATCTAAAACATTGTTATTACCTAATATTTGCAAGTGTTTTCTATAATTATAAAAAAGTATATATAAATACTATTTTTTCACAATAGTGTTTTCTTGCTTTTTGCTACTTCATTCCCCAATATCATTTTTTTCTTCTTAAAAAACTTTTTCATTGCTTTTCATTATTGATTCCTTATGCTTTATCTAGATAAATACAGCTTTCCATTTTCTCCATCTCTAAATTATCTCTAAATCTAATGTATTAGACATTAGAACTCTCTAAGCATATTTGACACCTCCTTAGCCCTTTAACTTCCAAAGTGTGAATATATTTCTATATAATTTTATTAAGCTTAGGAAAGCTTGATATTTAGAAAAGTGTGTTCATATTATTTGTCAATATTTTCTCTCTAAAGTTATAAAAAAAATACAGTCATGTAAAAGAAAGTTTCCAAATACACTAGAATTAATAAAAACATACAGACATCATTTTGTCCTTTCAAGTCTAGGTACAGACTTTGCAAATGTGTGTGATTACACTCAATCCTCAGAATAACAAATGCTTTAGTTTTGGCTTTTTTAAGAGTTGTCTAAAATTCTTGATTATATAAGATATATAAATAAATATTGATGATCATAATACTCAGACAAGATGAGGGTGAGGAAAACCGTCAAATTTTAATTTTGTATTCTTTGATCTCTTTCTCCAATATTCTGTCTTTGTACAATATATGGAAGGAAAAGTATGCTTCTATTGCTAATCCTCACAAATCTGTACATCATGTAAGTTGTTTGACCACTATATTTTTGAGATTAAAGTCAATTAAGAAAAGAATAGTGGCATAGTTTTAAAATCTGAGATTCTTCTAGTTCAAAAAATATAGAAAGAAAACGAAGTCCTTATTTCTATCCAAGTAAAAGTCTCAAATTTTGTTGAGCTTATAATGTTAATATTTTGAAGAATTTATATTATGAAAAAAATATAAATTAGATGTACAATATTAACTGCAATTCTTAAAAGTATGCTGGTAAAGTTAAGATGAGAGAAATATGTTGCATATGACTCTACCTCTGTATTTAAAATATCTATAAAATCCCACATCCAAGGCTGATAGAATTATTTAATTAAAAAGTGAGCCATATCTCAACTCCAAATTTTCTCTCCTTTAAAATGTCAGTCTATCATTTTTAGAAGTACTCAGGATATTTATTCTTTATTCATGTTACCCCATTAAATGTTTGAATAAAACTTATCACTAACCAAAGGATTTTTTAAATTTCATTCAGAGCTAATCTCTAATTTATCTCAGTTTTTATTTATGTCACATACACTCACATTCTCTGATTTTTTAACTTGACATTATCTTCCTCAGAGTGTAGCAGATGTATTACTTACTACTCAATATGTATAAATGTAATAACAATCCTACTTCCCATTTTAATATTATAGTAATTCAGATCACATGATTCTTTCCTTCAATGGACAGTGAAGATTTCTTTTCACGATAATTCCAGGTAAATACTCAAGATAATTATCCAGAATGACTTCATATCCAATAATTTACCCTATAGTGTTAGGTAATTTTAAATATTTTAGTATTAAGCTTTTTACTTTTCACATTTACTAATTGATTCTTGAAAAACCCATTCATAGATTCAATTTTATGCCTTATTATTACTGTCTTTAAAAAATATTCTTCACTGCTTCTGAATAGGCACTTAAATATCAGCTTGAACTCAAATGACATGCTAGCCAATTTCTCTTCTCAGAGTTAAAGAATATTTTCGCATTTTGCAATGAGCACAGTTGAAGAATACAGCTTATTAAAATGAAATTGTATTCAATTCACAAGTTTTACTTTAAGAATAAATGTATTCTGCTTAGCCCAAGGCATATTTTGGCTATCATAGATAACTTGTCATGATCTTTCAATCATCTGAGAGAGTGAATAATACAACTTACACTCACAACTATTTCTGTGTTTACTAAATAAGATCATAGAATGTTCAAAATATAAGTGAAGGTTTTTTTTCAAAATATATTAGTCCTATCTTTTCCCTTAAATTTTTATCACGTTTTAGGAAAACAGCTCATCAGAAAGGAAAGGCAAAACATTTGCAGTCTTAGTAATGAGATAAGCTATCTTTTATTTGCTACTTATCCAACATTATAAGGTGTGTTACATGATGTTAGCCTTGCTAATTTATTTGTGTTAAAAATATGATGCAGTATTTTTGTTAGTTATATGTCCCATGCTGTAGCTTATCCATTAAATTTTAAACTCCTTAAGAAAGGAACTTCTGCATCTTGGTTATCATCAAAACTTCTAGTTAGCAGAGTGTCACACACATAGCAATCTTTTAGCAATATCTTTTGAAATTAATTTAATGTATTGATTTCACAGTTATTACAGTTATGAATTTAACAATTATCTTAGTACACTTTGCAATGTATCATTTATGTTTTAACATTTACATCTTTCTGATTGACTGTATTTATGAGAAGACGTTTGACTTATAAGAAAAACATGGTGTCAGAAATGAACTGAATTTAGTTGAATTCTTACATACCCTTTAGGTTCCTGAAAATTGTTTATTGGTGTGGCAAAAGTCTCCACAAACCTGTGCTGGAAATTAGTCACAGAACAACTTATATGATATTCTATTTTCGATCTAATATACTTTCTGCCTCAAAGTGCATTTTATTTCAAAATCAATATAATTATATCATAAAATGTATATTAAATTGCATTTAAAAATGAATATAATGGCTTCTTTCACTCCCTCCCTCCCTCCTTCCTTCCTTCCTTCTTTCTTACCTTCCTCCCTACATCTGGTTATCTTCCTTCCCTTCCTTCTTTTGGAGTCTAGCTATAGACCTGGTTCACAGTAAGTCATGGCAGGGTGGGACTAAACAGAAGCAAAACTGTAATTTTCCACTTGTTAGTCATTTTTCATATGGCCCAGGATGAAGGCATCATGCTCTGAGAATGAACAGCCCATCAGTTATACTGATGAAAATACTTTCAATTTATGAATTTCCCCCAAAGAACCGTAAGTCTGATCTTGCTTAAATCATTATGCAGCACCTACACAGAGACCTTGGCTTTGTCTTTATAGAGACCCCTGTTAAATTTCATGCATCACAGATTTGCACTGACCATAAATGTTGCAAAATGAGATGACCTTATTTTTCCTGGAATTCTCCACCTATTCTTGAAAAAATATTAGCATAACTCCACCTTGAAACTCCCTTCTTTCCTCCTCCCTCCTCTCTGAACACTAAACTTTATATAAATATGATGTCTTGGCAAACATATGAGTTTCTCACTAGGAAGTCCACTGGGGTCCTATTGTTCTTAGAGTTAAATTTTCTCTTTCCCTTCAGATTGTTGAAGTATTAATGAGTCTTTATTTCATTCTTGAAGTGGAGTTTTCAAGGACTCTTCTCATTGGCACGTCTTTCCTTCCTTCTTTCCTTTCTGTCTTTCTTTTTGGAATATTTGTATTGCCTATCTTGCTTTTTTTTCTTTTAAATTATCTCAGTGGGCATATTTAGATAGTTTTTCTTGTTATTTGCTTTTTATTGGCCTTCTTCTATAGGCATGTTTTTTGTATTGTTGGGTTAAATATCCCTTTTATTGTCTCATTTCCCTGAGTAGTGTGGGATATTGTATGTACATGTATATGTAATAAACTTTTATTTAACCTAAGATAATAATATACACTGATTTATTAGTCATATATTGAATGTATTATATTTAATACTATTTCATAGCACATCATATAAATTATATATTGAAGTACATAGTCTCCTGCTTTTGCTTATGCAGCGTAATGGTTTAATTTATGTGTCAACTTCATATGCCATTGTGCCCAGATGTTTGGTCAAAAACCAGTCTAAATGTTTCTGTGAAGGTATTTGTAGAGAAGAATAACAATTATTAATCAGTTGACTCTACATAGATTAGCCTCCCTAATGTAATTGGCCTTACACAATCAACTAAAAACTTTTTTAGAAAAGTCTGGAGTTTCTTGAAGAAGAGATAATCGGCTTAGAGACCACAGCTAAGATATACTGTGATAGTTTCCCACCAGCTCACATGCTCCTATAAATTGCAGACTCAAAAAGTAACATCAATTCATATCTGAACGTTCAGCCTAGTAGGCTATGTATATTACATGACTATTATCATGTTTAGATTTGTCAAAGCCCTTTCTTCCCTTTAGAAGTGTATGATGCAATTCCTTAATCTTGCTTTATAGACAGATATATAGATAGATAAATAGATATAAATATGTATTTTAATGAGAATTTAATTTTATTAGCACCCACTAGTATCCAAGGATATAAACTTTTGTCAGCAACTGAAGAAAACATCACATAAGTCCTCCTGGGAGACAGTGTCTGAATCTTTTGCCCCGCTTAACCCCTTCATGGTCATAGCCTGCCTCAACATGTCTTGCTCAGCCAGTAGTTTTGCAAAGTCTTGCAGATGACTCATTTTTTTAGCAGCATGGGATACCTAGCCTGCTGTGTCTGCACATTTCCAGCACCTATATCTGTGTCTTAGAGAGAAAGTATGTGATTTTTATCCTATTCATTTTCTCTAGCAGCACACTGCATACTCCATAGGTTAGGATATACTAGACCCATGAGCCTGGTTCACTCTGCACCTTGTTGATGAGGGTTATCATAAGAAAGGCACCAAGAGCATATGCATCCTCTTTCTAAACTGTCATTCAGCCTATGTAGTTAAAATTGAGGAATTTGTCTCTAGTCTTCAAGTTTTCTGGTGCAACAATTCCATGCTACCAACCACCACCAGCAACCAGACCTAGATCTGCTCACCTAGAGGGATCATATAGCATAATGATGTCCTTGACTTCAGAGACCTAACTCGGTTTCTGCAAGGCTATAAAGGATAAATCTGATTGAATATACCTCTAATTAATTGTATTTATAATGCCTGTATAGAATTCTAGTGTATGAAAAATAAGATATAATTTAGGAATTAAGTGCATGGAGATACAATGAACAAAGTTGTCATTGCTGCATAGTAAAAGAGTAAAAATACTAATGAACATTTCATTTTTATAAGTCAGAAGTACTTACTAGAATGGTAAGAAATTATACTTCTGAACCGAAATTGGAAAAATCAAAAATAATTCAAAAGAAAGAGAAATGGAGCAAAGTAAAAGAGAAATAGCAGAATAAGATTAGACACTTAAATGAAAAATAATCAATTATTTTAAATATAAATTGAAGTAAAGTTCAAATTAAAAGACATTATAATCTAGATAAAGACAATTTAAATAATAAACATGATGAATATATAAAAAATAAAAGTGATGTTCATGTAAATATCAGCACACAATAGTATAGCTAATAAGTCCTTTTACTCTAGTAACTATTTTGGTTACAAATCCTCTGTGTATAAAAATTCTTTCTTACTCATTTTAGAGCCCTCTAAGAGACTTTCCAATAACATTTATGAAACAATTATAAAATACATTTGAATAATTCATTTGAGTATATGAAATACAGTATCATTTTATCTTTCTCAGAAAGCATATATAGGAACAAGAAAGATATATATTTAATTTTCATAGATAAAAGGAAGTAAAGGTTGAAGCAAATGATTTATTCAGGATGGAAACTCAAATTTAAGTTGTTAAATGCCTATCTTTTCACTGTTTTCTGATTTAGCTACTTTGAAATTGAATTGAACTGAATCATTCATAAATTAAATTGCTCTCCAAATTTTACTGTTTTTAAATATTGAGATCATTCATTCAAATATGATTGACCACTGTCAATTACTTAATTTATTTATCTTAATGAATGTGAATTATAAATCATTTTATAGACTTTGTGATTGGCCTGATGGCAAAATCAGATCTCAAAGAAAAGTAAATAAAATAAACAATCCCAGAAAAACAGTTCTTTTTCATTTGTTAGGCTTATAATTTGTGGGAAAGAACATATCCTTCAACCATGGTGCAAATGAAGAATTTTGTATCTCCACGAATCTGAATCAGATACGACACAAAGTTTCCGTATGCATTAAGTCCATCTATCATTCTGTTGCTATCTGAATGATATTTACTAGGCACTAAGAGATAATCAGTATGTAATGGCAAATATTAACACTTAGGATAGAACTCAATCTGCTGAAAAACAGGAAAAATTGAAACATTAAAAGGAGAGTAACGCTAACATTGTTACTCCTTAAATAAGGTCAAGAAAATAAGCTACTACAGTAAGACTGGAACTGTGATTTATTCATTTAATCAATGATATCTCATATAAACATCAAACAACCTGACAGGAAACACACTAAATATACATGAATAACATGAATCATACTCTGAAAGATTAAAGTAATAGATTTAATAATTTTTAGACTCTAAAATATATACTTCAGTAGCTCTGAATGATATGCCAGACAACATCAGTTTTATTTCTGTAATATCAAGATATTCTACACTGATTTAAATTGCATAGTCATCTTGATTCTATGCTGTTATATTCATTGATATTTTTAAATTCATGTTTAAGAAGACCTTGAGCTTACTTTCTATCCCAACACACAACATAACTGCACCTAAATACAAACAATGGACTTCTAAAAAGAATTGAGGACAAAGATCTGGTGTCTCTACAAGGAAAAGTGATAGAAAACATAAGAAAAATAGAAAAATATGGGACACCATTTCTTAGGAGCGCAGCCCAGGGACTGCAACACAAAGTCAGGAGGAAAATCAGTGATAGGGAAACTTCCCAGTGATTAAAGGTTTTGATCTCACATCAAGAGTCACAAGCACCTGGAAACAGCACGTGAGAAAGAAGCACATAGATCCTGGTGTTAAAAACAGAAGGGCATTCCTTTGAAAAACAATAAGACTCTGGAGAACACAGGACAGGCAGCACAGAGGACCAACAGATGAAGCATATACAGACCTAACTGATGAATCTTCATTTGTGGAACCAAAAAGTCCAGTTAGAAGAATGGAATGAAGGATAGCCTTCAAATGAGCAGAAAACCTGCTGGGCATCCTCTTCCTTTTGACAGTGTGGCATAGATTATATTGGCATTAGGCAGGCAGGGTAAAAATCGCTGCCAATCTGCCCTCGGATCATTTACAGCCATCCAAAAATCAGTTCTTAGAGTTGTGGTTCTCACTGGCTACTAAGGCAACACTCACTAGGGTAATGGCAGACAGTCACAGTTTATAATCATGGTAAAGATGACTGAAAACTTTTGTGCAAAGCTTGGTTTGTGGAGTTCACAAGGAGAATTTCGGTGTCATCTTTCTCAGGAAGAACCATAATAGAGCCTCCAGGTTTCCCTCCTCCTGGTGCTTCTGCTGAATCTACTTGCCTCATTGTAGCCTAAAGATCCCAGTACTCAGAGAGAGAACTTCATCCGCAGAAAATAATCTGAGACATGACATACTAACACAAGTCCATTATATCAAGACAAGAAATGAAATCCCTTTACTTAATCCATAGGTGAAAAATTACAGAGCAACAAAAAATAAAGAGACAAAGAAATTTACCTCAAACAATCAATCAGAACAAAACTCAGGAAAAATCTTAATGAAACAGAATTAAGTAAATTACAGTAAAGCAACAGTGTTAATGATGGTCCCTGAAATTAGGAGAACAATTGATTAACAATATAAGATCTATAATAAAGTCAGATAATAATGAGGAATTTTCTAAGAAAAATCATAGTTAAACATCACAATAGCAAAAATAAAGTAACACAATAAATAGGCTTAACAGTAGACCTGAAGAAGCATCCAATCAAAAAAATGACTTAGAAGATATGTCAGTAGAAAGCCCTCAAGCAGATCATACAGAATAAAAAGAATTGAAAGAAAGAAAGATAACTTAAGAGATTTACGGGATAACATCACAAGGAACATTTGCATTACAGGGATTCCAGAAAGAGAGAAGAGAGAAAAAAGAACATATTTTTTATTATTTAAAGAAATGATAGCAGATAGTTCCCTAACATAGGAAAGGTAACAGACTTCCAGATCCAAGAAGCACAGTTTCACACAAATAAACCCATACAGGTACACACTAAGACACATTGCAATTAAAAAGACAAAAATTTAAGACAGAATTGTAGAAGCATCTAGAGAAAATTAAGTCCTAAACAAGATCCCCATAAGACTATCTGCAGTTTTCTTGCAGAAACTTTATTGGCCATAAGAGAACATGTTGATATAGTCAAAGCTGAGAAAGAAAAGGACTTTCAACCAAGAATATTCTACTCTACTACAGTCTCACTTAGAACAGAAGGAACAATAAACAGCCTACTGAAAATTAAAAGTTAAATGAATTCATCACAAATAAATCAACCTTGTAAGAAATACTAAAAGAATTTGTATAAAATTAAAAAAAAAAAAACCCACTAAGAAGCAAGATGATATTGAAATACAAAATGGGAGCCAGGGTAGTATAATCAGGACTACTAGAGTGAACTTGAAAAAATTGCTTTTAAAATAGTTACAACAGAAAACAATGAAATGTCATCACACACCTGTGAGAAAGGCTTTTATCAAAAAGACTAGGAACACATTTTGACAAGGATGTGCACTGTTGGTGGGAGTATAAATTGGTGCAGCCATTATGGACAACAGCATAAAGATTCCTCAAGAAACTGAAAACTAAGTTTCATAGGGTTCCATTATCTTACTTCTGGATATTTATTGAAAACAATAAAGTACTAAATTGAGGTACAGACATCTTCCTGTTCATTGCAGCATTATTAACAACAGCCTAGAGCTGGAGGCACCCAGGCACCTGTTGACACAATGGTGAATAAAGAAGAAGTAATGTTATAAACAGTGTAACACTACTAGCCATTTAACAAAGATGATGCTCTGCCATTTGCATCAGCATGGATGTATCTAGAGGGAATTAAACTATCTGTGTTACATAGAGAAATCAAACAAAAACTAAACCAAATCTAACAAAAATTTTGACTTTTAGTTTCTAAGACCAAATTAGTAAAAGAAGGTAAGAAAAAGAGGGATGGCAAATTGGGTAAAAGAGATCAATTAAATTGTGAAGAGAGAAAAGGAATTGGATTGTCAATGGTGAACTTAATGTATTACACATAGATGTTTATGATGATATCTTAAATCTATAGAATTTTACAAGGCAATGTTCTCAATTAAAATTGAGTAAACACACATTTGGAACAAAATAATTTAAATAATTATTTTTAAAAGGAATGTGATAAAGTTTTTGTTTTTGTTTTTACTTGTTTTCCTTTTCCCCAGTTAATTAACTGACAGTTTGATGTTATAGGTAAACAGAACCATTACAATAAATATAGACCATATTTTAAATGGTGCAATGGAAAACAAGTCTTAAAAATCTTTAAAAAGCAAGTAGAAGATCATAAATTGCAACCTTAGTTTTTACCTTCATATGTTTGTTATTCTGTGTTTTAAAATGCAAATTATTTTCAAATAAATCTATGTAAACTGTATTTGGGCACAAGACAATGAGTTCCTTCTCTTTCTCTATGTAACACAGATAAGTAAAATCATTGTCTGTCTTTTTTATTTATTTCATTAAGTTTAATTCCCTCTAGATACATCCATGCTGATGCAAATGGCAGGGCATCATCTTTGTTAAATGGCTAGTAGTGTTACACTGTTTATAACATTACTTCTTCTTTATTCACCATTGTGTCAATGTTACCTGATAAGAGATTCCAAGCCATAGCAAATATCAACTGTGATCAGTTACCTTTGGTTTTCTTAACATGTAAATAGAACAGGAGAAAAAAAATTGACATGTTTAAAAATAGTGGTAACAGGACAAATTTTAAAGGCAGACTCATAGAACAGAGTATGACATATCAGAGGGATTAAAAATGTGTGTTCAGTAAGCATGCAATCAATACAGCTGGGATACAATTAAGCACAGATCCCCAGTTGGCAGTCTGTTGAATTGCTTCATTTCTTAATACCTGACCCTAGACTAGACATCATTTTGGACTAAGGAAGCAAGGAATCTGAGAAGGTCTTTACATACACTGTCATCAACTTTATGCTCTGTTTCCTGCTTTGAAAAACTAAGCAGGAATGATTGGTTGCTCTAATGAGAATCATCAGAGATTTTTCACCCTCTGCCAGTAGCACACTGACAGCTTTCCCGGTGGAGCCCTTGATCAACAGTGTGTGTGAGCTGTGCCTGGCTTGCCCTGCTGGGATCAGGGTGCTCTGTCTGTTAAGGATGTACATTGCTGTCTTCAGGTTTTGTCAGCAGGAGCCTGAAAAAAAGCAAAAGGAAATTCAACAGAGGTAATTCACAGGGGGTTGAAATCCACACATCAGTAAAGTGGAGGTGGCAAAGTGTTTCAGCATCCACTGGGAGCATGATCAAAAAAAATGAAAATGCTACTTTGGATTGTGAGGATCAGCATGGGGTGAACTCCACAAAGAGAGAAAATAACACAAATTGTCTACCTGTGATAAACTAGTCAAGTTCCAGGAGTAGTGGTTTCAGAACATCTTTGCTTCTTCCTTCTGGTCAATTGAATGCCTTTCAGATGTGGGTGATGCAGTGCAGGGGTTGTATTTAGAGTAATCAAGTGTTTGAGGATAAAGCATTTGGAAATGTATAATACCTCAGTGGTTATGGCAAAGGAACACTCAGGTAAAAGGTAAAAGTGAGAAAGAAACTACTTTCATATACATGGAAAGCATATTATATACTTTTAGACTTTTAAAACATATGGCAAGTCATTTTGATCAATAAAATGGATCTTTCAGAATCCTACAGAATGTGGCATTTTGAAAGGTTGCCATCTACCTCAAAGAGATAATAATACCCTACAATAAAATGCAACCCCTTGCCCTACTTTTTATATTCTTATATCTGGCAGTACTTTCTAAATCAGCAAGGGATTTTAATATTGCTCACGTAATTTCATGCTTACAAGACAAGAATGGGAGCAAAGAAGTCAAAGTGGGCCTTCTGTTTTATCTAATGGGTAAGATTGTGGTGTTTTTTAGCCTGCATGGCTTAGAAAAAGCTCCAACAAATACAGATACACTGTCCCTTTTTATTTTGAAAAAGCAAGAGTTTCATTGTTTGTGAATTCATTTAGAACATACTATTGTGGATTTTGGTATTCTGTGTTTTGCATGCCTCTAATACAAAATCAAGTAAGAATGTCATTAAAATTTTAGAAAAGTATTATGAAACCTATCAACCACCTGACATTTAATTTAAATCAGACCTGCCATTCATTTTTAATAACATTTATGAATCTCTGAGGTGGAAGAAATCAATACACATTTTTAGAAAAACAAAATCAGCAGGAAGTAGAAGACCCTCAGCGATACTTTGATTTTCTTCTGGAAAAACAGCAAAGATGTTGTTTTTGTTGTTTCTGTTATCTAAATGTTCCTGAATTCCTTTAGTCATATAGCCCTGTGCTGGTAGAGAACATTGCTTCTAAAAAGCTAACACCTTCAAAGTGATTGTTTACTCTGATCCTTTCACAACTCTTCCTTTCTCTCTCTCTTTCTCTTTGTGCCTTAGATTGCCTAAAAAGACAAACAAGGGAGCAAGTTCTGGAGGGAGAAGAATAAGAATGAGTCAGATAAAAATAAGGGGAGGGTGATGTTTAATGATGAAAGTGATTTTGAAATATATTCTAAGGCCTGAGGCAGACAGGGATTGGCACCTGTGAGGAAATAATTTTTACCTTAAATGATGATAAGGCTGATTTTAATGACTAAGGAAAGCAGCTTTCTGAGGAAAATGTAGAATTTTCCTGATTAGAGTGAAGACACTCTAAATAAAATTAATATTTTTTCATTAGTACATCTATTATCAAAAGATGAATGTTCTGGAAACTCAGAGATATATGTATCAAAGTTTGAGTAGCCTTCATGATGTAGCATTTTTATGATTTCCTATCCAGCATTTTTGAAATAGAGCTTAACCCTAATCCCGAATGTATAATCCACCAGTTTCTCTACCTGCCTGAGTCTCTTGCCTAGGGCTTCTAACCTTGGGCACTACTGATGTCTTAGTCCAGATGATTCTTTGTTGTGGAAGCTTTCCTGTGCATGGGGACATGCAGCAGGCTTTATGCCCAAAATACTCGTAGAACCTCCATTTTGTGAAAATAAAATATGTCTCCAAACATTGCCATATGTTCCCTGGGAAGAAGCAAAATTACTCCCATTGAAAACTGTTGCTCTAATCTCAGTGAACTACTGAAGTATTTTTGAATTAATGAATAATTTTGATTTCCCAAACATACATGACATTTCACTATTCAATGCTTTCCCCATTCCAGTGGCTTCCTATCTTTAGTTAACTTGTTATTCTTTAAAACTATATGTAACTCCCTGTGAAATTCATGGCATGTCCAAAGTCACTTTTTTCCAAACCCTTAAAGCACTTCTTAGTATCCATTCCATGGTCTTTAGTTACAACATGTGTAAATATACATTTTCTCAACTGAAATTCAAGGCATTTAAGTTCAGAAGCATAGTTTATCTTTTTCTCCCAACCCACATCACTCAGTATTATACCTAGGAACATCAACAGTAACAACTATTAAAAAAAACCAGTAGCATTAATGTATATTAAGGTAATGTTCAGTCATAGCACGCACTTGCTCATATTATCACTATACCAATATTATGAATATCATTACTATTTCCACTTTACAGAAAAAGGAACTGAGGCTCCCAGAGGCTCAGTAGCTTGCCTACAATTACATAAGGACATAGGACCGGTTGGTACAACAGATATTGTTGGTTTGAACCAAACCAATCTTACTTCGTATTTAAACTTTTAATCTCTATGAAATACCAACTTCCTGAGTAAAGGAACAGATATGTGTAAAAGTAACATTTTAATACATAGATTTGCGTACTAGAAAGATAAAATCAAAATTATTTTATATTATCATTTCTCATAAAATAGAGGAATGTGCAGACCACAGAGATCCAGCTGGATGTCATTTAGTGGACCTAATAGATAAAGAAGATACAATTCTAGAGACAACATGAATGAAAACCACTGTTTACCATTTGATATAATATAGGATTTGGGGTTGATGAAGGATAATGAAAAGAAAGAGTGGTCACTAAATTTGAAAAAAACTGGAAAATTGAGAAAGTGACCTGAACTTATAGAAAACACTTTTATATTTAAATTGCACAAAGTAAAGTAGTTTTATCCTGTCAGTTGACATCAATTCTCACACAAACATTTAAGTAAGACAAAAAATTATGGCTTTCCCATTTCTATTAAACCTCTACAACATGCTATTTCTGCAGTAAAATATATGGGTATTCAATTATACCTCTTAAATTGCTCATGTTCTTTAGCAAAATGTTTAAAGATCTGCAGTTGTAATGAATGAAATAAATGTGAAAGTAGTAAGCAGATTTATATTTTCAACAAGGAGAAATCAAATAAGATTTTATAGATGTATTTAGAAATTCATGAAGATTCCTATATTCTTCTAAGATCACCTCTGCAGGTAATTCCAATAAGAAGCATAAAACTCTCAGGACATGTTCGTATCTTTTTAAATATAACCTTGAAATTCTCAGCAGCTCTCATGTAGTCATTGATGACTATGACTATCAAACTATGTTAATCCCATAGGTACGTTGGTTTGCAATAACATGATGTATGTGAATCAATGGAATTATGTTACAAAGGTGGAGTATATTCAGAAATTCCTTGAAGATACAGAAAAATATCAGACTTAAGCTTAAGGTTTTCTACAGTCTTTAGAGAATAAGTGTATTCTTTTTAGTCTACTGAGGTTGAACAAACTGAGAGGACATAAACATGTTTTCTAATACACGTATATTATCCATTGTCGGTATATTGCTGATGCGCAGGAGTCATGCATTCTTCTATTGCTTGTTTAATTCTTGAATTAAATGTTACATACAAATACATTATATTGCAATAACTGAGTAACACTGCATTCTTGCAGCTACCATTGACGTCTGAAAAAGACAACCCCCTCTCCCTAGTCATTAGTTTGCCACTGGTATATTTTAATCCCATGTCCTAATCCAAGCAGTAGTCCTTGCTTGAGTCCCTTCCACATGGCCACTTAGTGACATAAGCTCTTTCATATTGTGGGACTCCTCTCCTCTCTGACATCAAAGTTCTCTACACTCACTTAATGAGTGTGAAAAGAAATTTGAGAATCACTGGAAGGAATTGTTCTAGGGCCAAGGGTTCTAAATTACAGACATCCTGATATACATCACAGGTAAGATCTCAATCATACGGCAACACAAACTGCTAGAAGGACTATAGCATATCTGTGAGACTAGAAGAAAAAAGGAAACTGGAAAATGCACAGCATTCTGAATCACAATTTTGTTAAATATTTCAATATATGCATTATACGTAGCTGCCGACTTTTCTACATATATAAACCAAAGCAATTAAAGTGTCTCCTCAGATTTATTTATCATTTTATCCATCAATCTTTTCAACTCAAGTACGGATAACATTAGTCTAGTCATGTTCTGTATTTCCTTCTTTTCTGTGTGTGCCTTGCTCTGTACTGATCTTTGATTTGCTTTTTATATATTGAAATGACTTCTCTTTTCTGACTGCCCTTGGCCCATAACAAATATATTAGTTATGTAACAGAAAGTGAATCTCACTTTCAGATTAAATAAGAGATTTATTGGTTTTCATAATACCCCTAACCCCCAAAATAGGCACCCAAACCTTGAGAAGAGTAAAACTATATCTGGGCTTCAGAAACTGGTAGTCAGTGACTCCAAAGGCATTAGAGCTCTCTCTAGCTCTTATCTTTGCTTTTCTCTAGATGTCAGATTTGTTCTGTCTCTACAAAACAGAAGCCCAATGTGTAAGACAGCATTGTTTTTACATCTCAGGAAATCCATCAGCTGACAGTAAATCTTTCTCAGTTTCAGTTTGAAAATTCCACTTGATTTAGTCATATGCCCAATTCTGGATCAATCAAGGGTTTCTGAAGGAAGGTTAAGGAGGGTAATGGCAGCTTCCTTGAGAGTGAGATATTTGTAGAGCATGTGGAACAGTTTCTAGAAGAGGTGGGATGGCAGAGGAAAGATGAATTAGGGAGGTCAAAAATGAAGAATAATTGAGCTAACAGGAAAAAAATATATATCTAATTCTATAGAAACTCAAATTTTATCAACACAATTTTCAGTCATCATTATGCTACAAAGATTCATAAATGATCTTTTCTGTTAGATTGAACATTGTACTACTCTTTAATATAAATTGCCTAATCCTATATTCTTGACATAACTGAGGCTTTGGTCTTTTGGCCAAAAATTCCCTAAAAATACATTTGGAGACAAGGCATCCTCAAAGGTGAACCTTCAAATATTTTATTGTGACAAAATTATTGCATCCCTTGTTTGAATACATATTTCCATATATATTTTTGTGTAATAAAAGGTTTTTTGGAAAAATACCTATCTTTATATATATGATGTATATTTATTTTGTTACATTTCATTCACAAAAGGCTGGTCACAAAGCAACTGAATTTATTTTACAACTTTTCACTCAAAAGCAATTCAATCAGGCCATCTGACATTTTAGAATATAAACTGTATGGGATATGCTGGCCAGAATTATCTATTGGCCCCACTGCTATCTGTTAAACAAGCAGACCTGGCTTTGCCTAACTTACTTCTCTTGGTCATTATAGACTGACAAAAACACCTCCACTTCTAGTAAAAACTAGAGAATTCTATCTTAAAGGACCAGAATGTCTAATTTCTATATTATATGGTGATTAATGATCACAGTCAAAGTAGTAACAATACTTCTGGAATGAAGACCTCTCTGAGCCAGTATTTCTTCAATTATAAAGTAGGAGTAAAAACAGTATAGATGTCAATGATTTAAAAATCCTAAATACTAGAGCCCAAATGCTATGGCAAATGTATGAATCAAGTTCAAGTTTCACAAAAGAGCATGTGTGTACCAACCTCTTAACTCAAAAACAAAGAAAAGATGAATACATTTTTCACTATTGTTTTCAGTAAACATTTAGTATAGGGAAAGAATAAGTAGAGGACAATGGGCATCCAATGAGCAGAATGAGTATTAGAACAAGAAATGGAGTTTCACTATGGCATTCACTTTATATATGTATACATATCATTTGACAAAACTTAGATTGGATAACAATAGTGTAATAATATAATTGCAATTGCATAATGTAGACTGACGGAATGACAGGCACTATAATGTATCTCATTTAATTCTCCTAACATCCTTATGATATAGGTATGGATACTATTATCTCTGTCTCACCATCGAGCTTGGTCATGTTAATTTGTCCAGTATCTCACTGTTAGAAGTTTTGAAATCAGAATTTAAAACTAAGTCTATCTTACTCCTTAGCTAGAACATTCAATTGTAGGCTATGCTCTTACTCTCCACTTTCTCAACTCCCAGTGCCACGTTATGAACAATCACTTTGAAAGATGATGTCACTATAATCTGAGCATGTGCTCCAACTGTCACAGAAATTTTAGCAAAGTCATGCCCTGGTGACCTAGTGGACAAGTCAGTCGTCTTAGGCAAAGTGCATTCTACATGTACCTTAAGGACCTGGGGCTTGAGGGCAGTGGAGTGTGGGCAGGATAAATCAAGGTAAACAGTTAAAATTAGAGACATTGCTTCTACCTCCTCTCTCTTCCTGCCTGCCTACTTTCTAGCTTTCTTTTCTGCCTGTATCTTTAATTTAAAAAAAAAAAAAAAAAAGCAAAATAATTCTCTTAGTTGCTATCATTTGTTTCTTTTACATCTAGACTGTTCAGAATGGTAACCATTAGCAACATGTAGCTGTTTTACATTTAAATGAATCAAAATTTAAGATACAATTTTTATTTGCATTAGCTACATTTAATGTACTCAATAGCTGCATGTAGTTTGTGACTACATTGGAAGGAGAGATATACAATATTGCCAGACCTACAGAAAGTTCTCTTGGGCAGCATTTTTCTTGGCTTTAACTTCCCCTAGAAATCAGATAAAATTTCTATTGTGCTGCTCTGTAAAGCAATTTGAGTCATAGATAGACAATTGTCTATTTTCTTTGAACCAATATAATATGATTTGACTCTTTTTTATTCCTTCTCAGGTTGCCACTCATGAAAATTAATTTCCTGATTTCTAAGAAAAACCCCATGATGCTGTGACCAAACATTAATCTATGTTCATGTGTCTAGCATTTATTCCATATTGGAGGTGACTTAATCTTAAAAACAATGCCTACTACCTATAAATTCACTATTAATTAATTCCGATTAGCCCATAAGGCCTAACTCCTACGAGTTAACAGAATTTTAGTTAATGCAAATGTAATTACATGTGCCTGCGCAATCATGGCGTGCATGAGTCATTCGTTCATTCGTACTTTCTTTTAACGAACTTGCACCAAGTGATTACTAGTTTCAGAATTTTGGTAGGCACAGAAAACATAAAAATATCATCAAGTCATCCTTGATCTTATGGATGCCACTGTAATGTGCTTTCCATGGAGACAGGATTTTCATCAGCTTATTAACTCTATCAATAGCACCACCTGACACAGCTAAACAATTGAAGATATATTTTAAATAAGTGAATAAATAAATTTTATTTTGCAATTTTTTTTTTTGCACAATATATATAATGGGAAAAAAAAAACATGAAAGGAGCTCAACAAAATTCTAATTCCATTCTGTTTGTCCACCCCCCCCATAGACTTGATTTTAATATAATTTAACTTAGAGCAAAATTTTCTCACGTTAACACTTCAGATAAATCTCAAATATGTTACTTAGATACTGGTTTTCCTAATAGGCTTAACATGCAAGCTAAATCACAAACTGAAACAACAGGCATAAAATTAGAGAGAAATTTCTTTGTATTATTGGTCATCACCCTTCACAGACCTGACTCCATTGAAGCATTATTGGAATCATACTGAGGTGAGCCCTCAATGTTCAAGAAATGCTCACTTTCCTCTGCAAAGCTGAAACAGAAACCCCTCTTTCTGGAATCGGAATGCGAACAGTTGGCATGAAGTCTCTTAGAGACTAATGAGAAAGATGAGTGATAATACTACTTTGAGAGTCTATTTCATTATTCATCCTCTGCTCTCTCTGGAACCTTTACAAACATTAACTAATGTTCAAAAACATCCCTGGGAGGTAGTTTATCATTGATGTCTTTGTCTTGTAACATGGAAATAGAGGCACTGGGAAAGAAGAAACTATATGGTTAAGTTATTCTAAAAAAAATACCAGCTGCAAATGCTAGACTCATGTTTTTCTAAATTCCAAACTTTTGACATAATCTTGATTATAACAATAGGTATACACAGAACAATATATTACAGTAGCCAAACTATTTTCAGGTGAAGAAAATCATTAGTGGTTTAGACACTGCAAGCTAATATACCCAGATATATTGAAAGTGGAAAAAAGAGATTTTTCACCTAGGAATTTTTTTATTAAAACAGAGCAATGTGCCTCAGAAATTCTGATTGCTCTTGATACAATGCCAATTTTCTCTGTTAAAAGGTAATATCAATTTATCTACCCAATAATAGAATGATACAGCCTACTTTAAGACACTTTCCCCTAGAGTATACGTATTTTTTCAAATGAATATTTTATAATTGAAGATAGTTATATATAATTGATTGAAGTATGTTGAATGTGAATATTTTAACTGACATTTATTATTAATCCTTTTACCATTTCAGTAGGTCTAAAATGAAAAAAAAATATATGCTTTTGATAAAAGAACCCCTGTACTAATTAATGACATGTAGATAATTACAATAATAAACATGTAGCAATTTTTGTTTCAATATTCAAATTATGTATGTGATTTGTGGATGTTTTTTGGGTGACTCCAAATATAAAGATGTTATTACTGGACTTTGGGATGCATCATGGTAGTAGAAAGAACACTTACTTGAGTGTCCAATGTATCTGGCTTTGAATTCTAACTCTGTTCAACATGCTGTCACATTTTAATCAGATAAACATTCTGAGCTTCCAAATATTAAGCTAGAAAATGAATTTCATGCTGTTTTCTATATTCAGCAATGTTTCACCATAAGTGTGTTAGCATGATAAATGGGCATCATGTGAAAGGATCCCCAGCATGTGTGCTATATGGTAACCATACACATATCTTAAACTTTTCTCTAGTTCTGGATTTACAGAAGTTTGATAAGACTTCTAGTATTTTTTTTTTTTTAATCAGTGGAAGTAATAAACTTGTCATGATCTCATCAGATGTCTCTAATCAGTTCATCTCATTAACACAAAAACAATGTGTTTCTAAGAAAAGCTGCTGAAGTCTACAATATTATCTAGACCCATGGAACCTATTTTAGGTAATTTCATGATGTAAAAATTACACATTTACCTTATCCTCAAGAACATCATGCCCTATATAACTAAGCTACCAAATTATAATCAATGCAGTGGATTTTAATTATATGTATTCTTTAAGTAATTTTCTGATCTAGATTGCTAGATTCTTCTCTCTAGAATCACACATAGACAGACCTCTTTGGGGCAAGCAATTTAGCAATAAACACAATTTTTACTATATAGTTTATAATTAATATTTTTAATTTACCCCATGTTGCAAACATTAACACTATCCTAAAATTTTTCTATCTGTAATGTATTTTATTGATATTCTGTGGTTCATTACATCTGGAGATAAGGCTATGTATTTTAACAATCTGAAATTGCCTTAAAGGCTATGCTGCAAGACTATTAACTGTATCACAATATCTATTCTCACCGTTCAGGGTAATAGAATTTGTAGTCTGCAAAATGGCACTCAGGAATGTATTTTCCAGTTTATTTTATAGATAGGTACAGTTACATGATAGATACTGTTCAATGGGATTTAAGCAGAATCATATGGCAGCTTCTATAAGATTTCTTGCAAATTCTGCTGCTGTGTATCTATTAGTCCTTCTTCCTTTTCATTTTCTTTTTCAGTCTGGTAAGGGAAGATGGTATTTGGAACTAAATAAACCACTTTAGATTATGTTGTAGAAACCACAGGCTCAAACAATAAGACAGAAAAACTGCATTTGATACAATGGCAGGACTTACCAATTCTGAACCTGTACTCTCTGGGTAAATATTAGAGAGAAATGTGATTTATTTCAATAAAGATACTCAAATTTGGACTTACTTGCAACTCAAACTGGAATCTAATCATGTAATTTTATATATGTGTATGTGTGTGTATGTATATATATGTATATATATACATATATATACATAAAGAAGAAGTGCGGACAGGTATGAAAGTATGTAAGCAGACAGGTGGGAAGAGAGAGGAGGAAGAAGCATCTTCATTTACTTTTAATTTAATTGTACATCTTGGTTGTTCCCCCTGACCCAGGGTGCAAACCCAAGTCCTTGGCAATCATGTACATAGCCTTCACTTAGCCAGAGACAGTACACCCAATCGCTACTTTAACAGGGTGAAGTGCTTATCAAATATTTTTAACACTAATTTTGCCAGTATCATTTATTTAATATTAAATGCAATACTTAAACTGGATTTTATAAAATCGTTGATTATTAGACATCCCATGGCTTATTTCAGCAACTGAAAAACATTAGATGTATTAGCTGTACAACATTCTAGACTTTAGCAGCTAATGTGCTACAAAAACCAAACAGTATCTTCCTGATTGCATAACGTTCTCCCTGCCAAAATTTCTCCCAAATTCACATTTTCAGTTTCTCCTCACAGATTATTTTTCAAATATCTACATAATTCACTTTGTTTCACTGTTTGTATCAGTGGAAGATACTGAATTGAAGAATTTGACTCAGTATTTACAATACATACTGAAGTCTCCACAGAGCTTTGTAATAATGATTTACTTAATGCACACAAAAACCAGATGAGTAGGTAAGTATTATTTCCTAAAACTGAATAAAAGTAGAGGTTCAGCACCTTGCCGGAGGTCATATTTTAAGTAGAAATGGGTAACAAAGTTGTGATTTGGATTTAGAGGTTTCTAATTCTCTGTGTTTTGTAGTTTGCTGTGTTTGGTCAAAAAGCAACTATCTTTTGCTCCAGGAGAAGTTTAAATTTTGTGGAGGTTGATATTATTCCTCAGTATGAAATTTAAAAATATATTTTAGGCTTTCACATTAGCAATGTGGGTCTTCCTTCATTTTATGCAGTCTCTGTTGGATTCACACGTACTTTAAACTTTCCATTGTTAACTGATACATGTAATCCAATATGAATAATTTATTCATTCTACAAAAGAGTTATAGATAATTATCAATGTTGTAAAGTAGTTGGTGCTACAGCTAAAAAGATTCAATAAGTCAGAGATCTAAATTCAAGAATTTCTGTCATTAAGAACACTTTGTATTAAGCATAAACACTAATAAAACAGGTGTGTTTCATGTATACAAGTAAAATCATCTCACAAAATTAATTAATTATAATACTACAGGAAATTCAGATAATCTTTAAAACTTTTTCCAACTTTAGTAATATTTTTGTATTTTTTATATTTAAAGAGACTTACTAGTCTGCATTCACTGTAGTTAGCAGACCGACTGCAAATTGCAAAAATCTTTGGCTTATTTATAGGTATATGAAGTTATACTGAGAAAAATATTCTTTTACCAAATACAGACCTGAGTTTTCAGACACGTAACCTTAGGATTAAACAGTTGGTTTAAGCAAGAGATTATTTAAATGCAGCAAATATCTTTAACTCAAAGAGTATTTTATATGACTATATATAAACACTAAACTTTTATTCCTTGAAATTTGATATTTTCTTTGTGTGGGAAGAATTAATTCACTTTGGCTCTAAGCTGTAAAAGAGTGAATGTCACAAGAGAAAAGGCATGAATTCTCATAATCCCTAAGAGGAATTATTGTAGAAGATATTGGAAAAGATGCATTTCTAAAGGACCAAAACCATTTAACAAGAGAAGTGGAATAGACTAATGAATTTTGAGGCCCCTTATGCAATTAATGGTTTGAAGTATTTTCTACTGTCTTTCTTATTGGTTGTACTAACTTTGTTAAAATTATTTACTTTCCATGCATTTAAATAGATTTCTTAAAATTAGAGCTTCCACACGTCAATACAGACACAATATCTTTCTATTTTAGGGAATTATTTGAGATTGAGAGCAACAAGTTATTTTATAGAATGAAAACCTCACAAATAGCAGGAATAGCCTAGATAGTTTGGAAGTCCGATTGCATTCATCTTTGTGTTGGAAGTTAAGAAACTCAAAAAATAAAAAAAAACTTTAGAGTCTTTTTGCTCACATGTACATGACTAGTCTTTTGCCGTTAGTATCACAGAACACTGTTAAATGATGAATACACCTATTTTAGAGTGTGTATGTGTGTGTGTGTGTGTTACATGTATATTCCTTTAATGTATTTGACTGGGCAATTTTTCAGACATTTAAAATGCATACTAATTATATTAAAATACTTGTTATTTTGCCACTCTGAAGTCAATTGTACTGAAGTCAAATTCTGGTATTGCTGATAAGATGTTTTTTGATGATGCATTTTTAAACCCATGTATTGTTATGATATAGTGCACCTTTAAAAAAAATTTTAATAAAATAAGAAAAACTAATTAAAAATGGGGGCTAATGGGGATCAGATGACATGTCCATTATAGCAGTGGAAACAAATGACAATGACAACTCTGGGATCAGAAACTTCTGGCTCAAAAATGACAGTTTTCATATTCGTTTAAAATAAAAATATGTCCCAAAGATCTGACAGCAAAACTCAACTGTGCCTCTCATTATGAGATCTGAAATTTTCCTTAATTAAAAAAATGGCAAAAGTACACCTCCATTTATTATTTTTTCACGAAGCTCTTAAAATTGAGGACTAGTATAGTGTACTTACATGTAAATCCTAAATGGACAAGTTTCCAAGGAGTAAGTGCTTTAAAGAGCTAACTCAAATTTTACATGACATATTTTTGTAAAACCTTCAAGGGAATTTAAAATTTTGATTATGCTTGATGAAACTAATGGTCCATCTTGCTACAGATTTTTTGTGTGAAGTTTTTCTACATGTTTTCTTCCATGGATATGTGTGTACATTCAAAAAATAAATAAATCAAGGTTGACTCGCAAATGAAAGACTAATAAATCATGCAATTTTAGAGAAAAAACCTGGATGCTTCGAGTCATTGATTTAAACTATGTAAAAAAAAAGACAATTTTCCCTCTCTCTATGAGTACAGTCAGTTCTAGTCACTTAAATTAATATACTGTTGGTTTATAAGACATCAATTGTAGAGGTTGGTACCTGAAACATTCCAAAGTTCTCAAATTTCAGTTCCTGAAACTACATTTGCCTGTAGCTGAATAAGATAGAAATAATCCTCCCCAATCAGAGAAAATTGCATATGAGGTTACAAGGATAATTTTAGTCCAATAATTTGAAGGAATTTATCCCCATTTCCACACACACACAAAAAAAGGATTTATATTGAGTGCTCTTCTCTTCTTTTAAATTACAGCTTACTGTAGAAAGACAGACCTTTCTTTATTTATAGTGTGCCTTCAAAATTGAGACAATTTGAATCAAGTCACATGTATAGAAGAATAGATGTTAGAAATGGAGGCAGGCAAGAGTGATGAATTAGGTATGGAGCAGACAGGGAAAGGAAGTAGCTGAAATGGCAATAATACTGTTTACTGTTGATTATGACCTCACCAACAATTTTGGTTATTCGAGATAGAAAGATGAGAGTAGAAGAGCGCATAAAGGAAAAAAAAATGAAGTGAGTGAAATTGAACAGTGAGGGAAATGCTATAGTGAGAACTGCAAATTCTCAAGAGTAACTTCCAATATTGACTCAGCCATTACTACCTACTATATTAAGTATACTAGAAGTTTCCTAAAATGTACTCATTATAGAGTGGAATTCAATTATCTTGACTATCAGTGGGTCAGTATCCCATCTGCCTTATAGGAAGCTTGTTTTGCCCTAGCATGATTTTTTGTCAATCAACAGAAAAGAAAAATACAAAATATTATTCATCAGCTGTCCATTTTATGCATAATGTTAGATTAATTATGCAAATATTCATATTTTATTAAAATATACAGATTTAAAAAATAGATTCACATTAATATGTACATTCAGGGTATCTACCTCATATAGACCCAGGTTTTTCCTATTGAAAAATAAAATGAAATTGTACTGCGGTTTTTGTTAAGCAATATCAAACACCAAACCATTTTTTATTTATTGTATTTCCAAATGTAAGAAATAGACATATTTAATTTTAAACTTACTTTTACATTATAATTTTTACTGTTTTTTTTCCATTTTTATATTGGGCAATTAAATGCATGTTCTGTCTTCTGCAAGGTGAATAAAAATTAAATATTCATTTAAATACTCTGCATGCTTATGCTCAACAATCCACATCTAAAATATTATTAATATGTTAAATTATTAAACATAAATCACAAGGCTAAAACTTTCAACTTGTAAAAGTCACCAAGGTAAGTCATAACAATTTCAGTGTCATTTCATTTTCTACTATATAAATTGAATTTCTAAAAAAGGCATGTAGAGTTCATTGGCATAAAAATATCTACACAAAAGCAATTATTTTATTATACAAATAGGAAACAACAAACTTAATTTATCACAAGAAAAGCAATTTTCTAAAATACTAAGTCTTTAGATTTTAGTTTCTCTTAATGTATCTTTTGATCTTTGTTGAAATTTAAAAACCCAGACATTAACATATTTTCCTATTGCAAAAATAGCTGATAAAAACATGTGTGCTTATTTGCAAAGAGAAATGCAAGTGTGCTGAAAATAGTAAAAAGCAAAATAAGCCACATGAGGGATTTAATCACTGGATATTTCATTTTAAATATTACCAGTAACATGATGATAATATTAATCTAGGTTTTCTAAATACTGATTTACACTTGTTTTATGATAAGCCCTAGAGGTATTCATCAAAAGCATTTTTCTAATAATTATAACATTTACAAAGAATTAAAAGATTGGATAATAAAATATACCCTTAGACTCATCTGTGAATCTATTCACTTATTGCCAAATCGTGCTCCCCAGCAAGTAAGCATGATATTTTCTGAGATGTTGAACACAAACTATGGCACTTTAATAAATGATCACATTTGAAAATGTAAATGTACTTCTCTCAAGGAAAGATCAAACAGTACTCTTGTTTAATTCATGCTATGAATATACTTTTCAGTTCAAATACTCTTTTAAGATGTTTTCCTGGTAAAGTTCATATATCACCTATACATAAACATATAGGGAGTGAGTGTGAAAAACTGTGTTGGAAAAGTTTTACATTTTCTAAGTCCTTTAATGAGAGAGTCAGAGAAAACCTTTGGAAAGACACAAAGGCCTGTGTGAAGTGAGACATTTTAATGAAAACTTCTCTCACACACCTCATTTGTAGAATTATACTGAGCAGCTTAAATTCCTCATCTGTCACTTAGAATTTAAGTTTATTGAAATGCATCCTGGACCACAAATGCCCCTTTCCCTTTCTCTCAATCTCACTACTGCTGAGTTTTTGTTCAGAAAACCATTGATTGGTTCTGACAAGAACGCAAAGCCCCTACAACCAGTTGGCTATGTGAAGGACTGATTGTCAGTGTTCTTAAATGTCTCCCATCTGAATGGATTTGTGAAATGATAGATGTATACCAAAAAATTCCTTTGTGCGTGTAACTTTTTTTTTTTTCCCCAAGTTTTAAAATTTCCTTATTTAGATGACCAATTGCCCTTCTCTGATTTGAATTTTGTTGATTACTTGGTCTGGAAAAAACCAATAGTAAAGCATATGTATTTTTAAGTGTAAATTCACCAGAATAAACTATTCAAAGTCAGTTAGTATACAATAAGCTGTAAAGTGTGCTCTGCTTGAGAAATAGGACGACAAAACTTTTGTAGATCAAAATGTGAAAAATACAATTACTTATTTATGGCTGTCGGGTGTATTCCCACAACTCCTTTCTGTTTTTCAAAACTTCAGGAACCTTTTGAAATACTACCACCAAACTAACAATTTTCTTGTTTCCTAGTTGTGCTCAAGACCTAAAACATTTTATTTTTCTTGTAAAGTATCAAGAATTTCCATAGAAATTCCAGAGATATGAAATATTGTGGTTGGCTCATTAGTTGAATCTTTGATGATTTATTTGATGACATTGCAATTTATTATTTTTATAAGCTGAATTACTTCTTTATAAATTCATATTTCTTACAAAATTATTATGAAAGAAATCTCATTAGCAAAATTCTATTTTTCTAATATTAAAGCTTATTTAAATATAAATTAACATTAATATGTTTTATTATCTTTGCCATAGTTATCTATGAGTTGGTCAAAGGTATTTGTATTAATTTCATACATTATTTTATGTAGTTTATTGTAATGATTTTGTGAGCTACTATATTTCTTTCAACTTTATTTTTCTCTCCATTCTATACCTAACACAAACCATTATATCTGAACCCTCAAAATATTCTTTACCATATTTGTTTCTTGGTTAACTTTGTTTTCAAAATAAAAATTCTAAACTATCTGACAGCACAACTGATCCACTGTGAAATTTGCCTTTTTCTCTGAAAGTTTCAGAGATGAACAAATAGTTCCTTTTGGTTCTATAGCTATGCAAGGACTCATTGAAAAGAAGAAGAAAACCTTTCAAGAAATAACCCAGAATACTTCCAGTTCTCTCATATTCTGTATTAAAAATATTTTCCTTGCCAATCATATAATGCATATTAAAGATCACCTTGTAGTAGAATTGGCATTGTGGTTCCACCAATTTTTTTAGTCTTTCAATATGCTTTGGTGTGTTCAAGATTCCTGAAGGCCTGTTTGAACTGTGTAATTCTGATAACAATTAATTTGTATATTGAGAGTCACAAAATGGAGGTTGTACCAGTGGCATGGCCCATATCACAAATTTAAATTGAAGTCAGTTTGTACTTACTTCTGAAGAAAAATACAGTGTAAAGGAGTCTTAACACATACATATCACAAGTCTCCAATTCAGCTTCAACTAGGTTATCTTACCCTAGAAAATAGGATCTGCTAGACTTAGAAGAAAATCCCAGCCCTCCTAGCCTATCTTTTCTCTTTTCCACACTGCTTCCTCTAAAGTTCAATAAAACTGGCTCTGGTCCACCATCCCTCAGAAGACTACACCACAGGTCTTGAGGTACTGTTTAACCCCTATCCACAAACTGGTTTTCCTTGAATAAAGGCTCAAACTTGCTACAAAATTGGATTGTTTTTGTCATTTGATACTATAATTTAGTGTGCAAAATCAATGGATAATTTTATTTTGATGTATTTAGAACATCCAAAACAGAAACTTTTCCAGCTTTCCAAATAATTTTACTAGCTATGATATTCTGAAGTTCAAAAATTACTTCTATGAAAGCATTGCTTTTAAGAATTCATAAAATAAAATACTAAGAAAGGGATTTCTGATCATTGATGATGGATAAAAATTATTAACCTGGCATAAAGCTTAAATAGTTATTATAATTCATAATGACATATATTTAATTGTCACTGCAGTTTCTGGTACAAACTCCTAAAATTTTTATTATCTCCTAAGTGATAATCACAATAAAGGAATATTTTATTATTTATAACAAACTAGTCATCCACTGGGGAGTTTACGTTATAAGCTGGATTTTGGAAAGCTTTCAAGACTAGAGGTTGGTTGCCAGGGAAACCAACCCAGTGATTGTAGAGGGTGGGAAATTTTCATTCGAACCCATTTTCTGGGGGGCAAAAGAAGGTCTGGGAATTGACTTAATCATCAATGATCAATGATTTAATCAAGCATGTCAAATTAATAAAGCCTTAAAAGCAAAAGACTGGGATTCAGAGAACTTCATGGGTTGGTGAACAGACATGGTTAAGAATGTGATGCCCCAGTGGGCACATACCTAGCCCTGTATATTACTTCCATCTGACTATTTATGAATTATATCCTTTTATAAAATGAACTGGTAATTCAGTAAGTAAACTTTGCAGATTCTTGTAAACTACTCTGTCAAAATAAGCAAACATAAGGAAAGGATAATGGGAACCACCTATTTGCAACCAGTCAGAAGCACGAGTAATAACCGGGACTTTTACTGGAATCTGAAGTTGGAGATAAGAGTTTCTTGGGACTAAGACTTAACCTGTGGGATTTAATATTAACCCTAGTCAAAGTTACAACTGAGTAGAATTGTAGGGCATCCAGCAAGTATAGTATGGGAAAACTCTTCATAAATGTTGGTGCAATTTAGCCAGCTCAATAGACAACCAAGATAGAATCATGGATTTTTTTGTAAATCCATGAAGATATTCAAGAATAATTAATTTGTGTTAGTTACAGTATCTTAAAATAAAGTCATTCTTTCGTTATTAAATGCATACTGTATATTCTGTCAGTCTTAGCAAGATTCATTAAAAATCAAGATTTAAAGATAGAAAGCACTTTTCACTAAACATATAGAGGTTAAAAATTTGAATATAGTATTCATGTATATAGTATTGTCATATTTATTTACATTTTCTCCTCCTGATAGCAAACATATGCTGTCTTTCCTAATAACATACATTCAACTGTCCATTTCTCCCACACAGAGTTTTCTACAATTCAAGCCTAACAATAACTACCTGAGGTTGGCATCAGATTCCACAGGTTTAGACTTCACTCCCACAAGATTGTCCTCGCTTCAAATGCCAGTCACAAGTATTAGACTGCATTTATGATTGACCAAGCTATGAATTGAGGTTCCTACAACAACTGTCTTTGATTGTTCCCTAGAATGACTCACAGAACTGAGGAAGACTATATTTACCAGTTTTTCATTAAGGATAAATGAACTTTCACATAAAATTTAACATAGGGCAAGGTTCTAAAGGAACCCAGAGCAGGAACTTCTGCTACATGACATTCAGTTGCCATACTCCAAGTACATAGATATGAAAACTAAACTGGAAGGGGTTCAAAAGAATGTCATCATTTAGGTATTTGTATAGTGGCTTAATTATATTAGGCATGAGTGACTAGATCATTGGTCATTAACTCAATCTTTAGAGCCTATACCCTCCCAGGAAGTTGGAGAGTGGAACTGAAAGCTCAAACTTCTAATCATGGCACACCCTATTAGAGTAATGGTTTAGTCAGCTGCTTCCAGCCTCAGGTTCAGTGCAGTCCACATCCCAAATCCTGGGGCTGAGAAAACAACCAGGACGAACAACTAAATAAAAATAAAGTACTAAAAAATGAGTACTTCTGGTGACCACACATCATCCTAAAGATTTTCTAGAGGCTCACCAAGAGTCACTCTTGAAACAAAAGACAATCCGACAACCCTTACAACTCACGAAATTTTAAGAGTTTTGTGAGTTATGTGCCAACAATCAAGAGCAAAGACCAAATATCTTTCTTACTGTACCATAGTATGCAGGTACGCATGCATGCATGTGAACAAAGTGAATTGCTTTCATTTCAGTATTTATCTATATTTTCAGCATTTAGTAGCCCTGATTAGAAAAATAGCAAAACAGCAACTTGCTAGGAAAGGATGCCTTCCAATGTTGGGGATCTGTCATGCACACAGTTCTTTCTTAATCCCCGCAGAGAATCAGAAGAAACAGTAGCACCAAAACCAAAATAGGCATTAAGTTCAGGGTTATTTTATTTCCGTTGTCAGACTCCAAACTAGACTCAAATGTATTTCAAGGATGATCAAAGCTCTGTTGCTTCTTTATTTCTTTTAAGAACTTAAGACTTGAGACCTAAATATTTTCCAGTTTTTTAAAGAAAAAGCAATCGTAGGAAAAGAAAATTCTTGAAGAAGAAAATTCACGACTGTGCTTACAACTGTCTTTATGCAGTCTTTCTCCAGTTTTAACCACCAGTGACTCTGAGAGTTGGCATGCCTGAGCAACCCTGGGGAATACTCGTTCCGCCATTTTAAAACTTGAGCTGAAAAAAGGTATCAGTTAATGACAGCAGGGCATGATGGGGATTAGGCCCTAATATTCTTTTCCCAGGCCCTAATATTCATTCCCAGTTCCCACAGAGATTATTAAATGCAATTTCCAAACCAAATGAGGGAAACCAGTGATCGCTTCCAACCTTACCCAATGACCTGAAGTCAAAGTGAGGAAATGTAACAGTGTTGTGTGGTGACATGCAAAAAAGAACTTGAGGAAGAGCAAGGAAAAATCAGCGCTCTTTGACAACGGTGGTGGCTGAGAAGACAGGAGGGAATTCTGAACTCATTACCAAAGACCTTTTTAAGAAAAAAGTAGATGTGATTCGATCTATGTTTGGCTGAGAGTCATAGTGGAGAATGGGGAAACGGAAATAAATTGGCAGGTAAGCATAGTTTAAGACTTAAAAAAACACCTCAATACATCTAACAGCAGTTGTAAAGGTTGCCACCTGAAACCGTCACATATAATAAGCCACCCCAAGTTAGAGGGAGGTGATGAGAGATAGTGCAGAGATTAGGTCATGTAATCAACATCAAGGTGATTGTGTAATGCGTATTTTCACAGTTGAGTTAGATATGCATCACTTTTTATGAAGGAAATTGTTTTAAATATATTTTCTTTCTTCTTTTTTTTTTTAAAGGAAAGGTGAGCAGACAGGCAAGAGGCAGAGAGAGGAGGAAGAAGCACTTCATTTATTTATATTTAGGTATTTATCTTGGTTGTTTCCTTAGCTCTGTTTCTTCAACTGGGGACCTTGAAATGTATGTAGACTATACTGCAGTGGACAACACCACTAGGCCAACATGACTGCATGTCTAAATATATATTCTTGATCTTAGATATTCAGCTAAGTGGACAGTGATCACACTTAACTTGGTTATTTGATATAGCACAACTAATATATTTCAAAATAACAAACCATTATTATCGTTGGTAGTTTCTTAAGATGCATTGTTTTGTATGGGAGTTTCTTTTCAAATAATTTTGTTGTCTTATAGCATAGATCTAGATTATTTACTACTCTGGAAAATGAAGACTGCTTAAATTGAATAGATGAAGGGGAACGACGACCTGTGCTTTTTCCTTTTGTATTAATTGCTAAAACATTGTCTTTCAGATTACTGAAGAAGTTTCACATTTTCTTTCAACCTTATTACAAACTGAGGATCTTGTAGGGCAATTTTAATGTTATATGAATTCTGTCATTTTGCTAGTTCTTGAGTTTACCACTCCGCTCAACTTTAACTCTGCTGATACTATTGTTATAAATCTTACAAGGACGCTATAACAGTATTTAGCTCCAAATTCTATTTAGGACTGAATACTCAGTTTTCATAAGTTTTACTGGAGACTTTTTAGGATCTCTATCTTATAGGTGTCATGTCTATCACCTAGATCCCAGCTAATTATGTCATTTACTTTTTTTCTGGCCTTCTTCCAGTTCTTTCAATATGAGGGACTATTATTTTCTTGTCTAAAATGTCTGCCATTCTGTGTTGGTTTCACTATCCTCCAAGCCCAGTATATTTATTTATTTCTAATATGTAAATTTAATAATTATGCTATTACCACTAAAAGCACTTAACCCATTCTTCAAGTTGGATGGTACTCCTAAGATCGACCATGTCACAGACAGATGCCATTGATTACAATGACTACATAGCATATATGTACTATTTGGAGCTAGTAAGAGGTTGTGGGTGTGTCTGTGTGCATGTATGCATGTGTGTGTGTGTATGTGTGTTTGTGCATTTAACTTTTCTAAAGAGACTGGCATACTAGTCAAGTAGTATGCAAACAGTGACTCTGGAATCAGAAAAACCTTGCCTAAAACTATATGTTTTCTATTTACGTGACCTAAATTTTGCAGTAGTCTATTGTTAAAAAGATAACTGTAAAATGATGTTGCATTAGGTTATAGTAATGGGAGTAGATGAAATTGTAAAGTGAAATTGATGACAAACGTTGGGAAAGGAATTTAATCAAAGCAAATACCTTTGATTTTTTCCCATACACAGGTTATATACAGATGGAGTACATTAGATAACAGTGACTTACTGCTAGCCACCTCTAATGGAAGTTTCAAGGGCATCCTAGTACATTATAAAAACGGGACAACTCCAGGAAAATGAGAGATTTACTTAAATTCTCAGAATATTCATATATGCCTCAGAACTATACCTTAACAGATATTAAATTCTCAGAATATTCATATATGCCTTAGAACTATACCTTAACAGATATGATCAGGTCTTTGATTAGATTCTTTCTAGAACTTTCTGAAGTACCTGTCAACATGTTTTTTTAGGATTAAAGTTCTTGTACACCAGACAAAAGGGATCTTCCTTCCTTCAATAACCATTATTCTCCTCTCCTGCCCAATATAATTCATTATTTTGCTATTTGATAGAACCTAAATGTCAAGGTCATATGAGAACTAATTTTCATTAAGGTTGCATGTCCTTTCTCCAGCCTTCACCTGTTAGACACGAATCGTGAAGTTCAATAAAAAGTAATTAGGAAAAAATATAGGATATATACAACTTTGGTCAAGTTTCCACATTATATAATAATGACCCATTGTTAAGAAAATGTCAAACAGTAAATAGACATCTTCAGAGATGGAAGTTGTCAGTGGTCCTTTTATTTTTGCCTGTAATAAAATAGGCCTTCCATAGTTTTTACTCTCCCTATAATAAAAAATATTTTTGTATTTTCTCTAGGAAGTTTTAAGATGATTATTTTCCCATAAAATGAATCATCAACGGGTACATAGCCACACTTAGTGTCAGCATTTGATTGAATATGATGAAGCATTTTGTCATGTATTTTTCTGAAGATTATTTGTAGTTATGGGCATGACCATCAACACTGCTAATTATATTGTGTAGATGAAGAAAACTTTGTTATTTCTAGCAAAACAGTGAAATTTATTAAATCGTTGCAATTAAATTTTCTTTGCATATCAAATATTAACTCACTACTGAAATTATTTATGGTCAGCACTAAATGTTCACAAATACAAATGAATACTAACATTATTTTACTTCATTAGACTTAATTTTTTCCAAAAAAAAAAAAAAAAAAAATATATATATATATATATATATATATATATATATATACAAACTGTTCTCCAATAAAAAGCATTGTAGAGAGACAGATGATTATGACTTGCTAGTGGTGAGACTCAGATCCTTCCTACAGAAAAGTTAGGAATTCACCTATTCTCCAGAAGCAAACATTGAGGAAAAGCAAGGGCAGAGGCTATAGAGATGCAACAGTAATCACAACGGCAAAGGGTAGGCAAACATGTCTAGATTCAAAGCTACACTGCAGACTCAGGACTCATAATTCAGGCTGCAGCATAGTGAGGAACCTTAGGAAGAGATGGGGATCCTAGAGAGTCACTCCAAAAGCAGCAAATAACCCAACCAGAGGAAACAGGAGATAGAAGTGTGGGAAACAGTCATGGCTCAGGGTGGAAAGAGACCTAGCACGCCGGAGTCTAAGTGAGAGACCATGCAGAGAAATTATACTGAGGTTGCCATAAGCAGAAAGCAACCAAGGGGATCACTCATCCTCTTCCCCTCCCACCATCATACTGCACAGGGTTCTCAGGATCCAAACATGGGATATCCCACCTACCTGATAATCCACTAAGATTGAAAAAAGAAGGTAGGTTCCAAAAAGGGATGAAATACAATGTAACCCACTAGTGTTACCCTTTGGGTGGAGGCAGAAATACAGTTTGAGTGCAAATTGTAGAATAATGAATCATCACTCTTTACAATGCCATTACTGCAGGGAAACCAAATCCACATAAATATAAACAGAATGCCAAACAGAACAAAGTAACAGAGAAATACACATGAAATGATGGGTACAATCAAAAACCAAGGGGAAACTCTGAATACAGCAGACGTATAAAAACTACTTGAGGATGAATTTAGATTAATGGTGGTACACATACTCATAAAAATTAAGGCAACAATAAGGACGTAAAAGAAAACAACAAAAAAGAAAAAAGATATGAAACAAATAAAGAAATGAAAAATATGATAACAGAATTAATGAATTCAATAGAGAAACTTAAGAACAGGATGGATGAAGCCTCTAATAGAATCAGCAGTGCTAGAAGATAGGGCAGAGGAATGCCCTCAAGCAAAGAAGCAAAGAGATAAAACAAAGCAAATAAATAAAGTCAGCATTTGAAATCTATGGGATGACATCAGAAGGAACAACATTTGCATCATAGGGGTCCCAGAAGGAGAAGAGAGATAAAGGGGAGCAGAAACTATTTGAATAATAATAACTGAGAACTTTCCTAACCTGAAAAAAGAAGACTTCTAGACCCAGCAGGTTCAAAGACTTCCAAATAAAGGAAATCCAAGCAGAGATATACATAGACACATTGTCATCAAAATGTCAAAATTACAAAAAAATAATCTTAAGAGTAGTCAGAGAAAAGCAAGTCACAAAAAACTCCTCTTAAGTCTGTTAGCAGATTTCTCAACTGAAACTCTACAGGCCATAAAAGAATGTCATAATATATTCTAAGTGCTAAAAGGAAAGGATTTTCAACCTAGAATATTATACTCTATGAGATTATTTAGAATTGAAGAAGTGATAAAAAAAAGCTTTTCCTATAAGCAAAAGTTAAAGGAATTCATCACCACAAAACCAGTTCTACATAAATTATTAAAAGATGTTCTATAAAATATAAAGAAATCTCACTTAAACGCAATAAGACAGCAAATATAAAAAGTAGCGAGGAAGAGAGAATAAAAATATGGATGATTAGAATGAGCATAAGACTAATCTGCTTTCAAATAACAATAAGAAAGAAACAGAATTGTTAAAGCTAACTTCAAGGTAACCTCAAAATACACCTCCAGGAGAAATGCAAAGAAGAAAACAAAAAGGGAAACCAATCAAAACATAATTAAGCCTAACCTATCTGGACAAAGGCACCCTTTAGAACAACACACAGAAGACACATTACAAAATGATTGTAAGTAGCTACATATCAATAATAATCTAAATGCTAATGAACTGAATTCACCAATCAAACAATTCAGAATGGCTGAGTGGATTAAAAAGCATAATTCAAGCTTTTGCTACAGTCAGGAAACCCACCTTCTTTCAAAACATAAACTAAGACTCACAATCAATGGTTGGGAGCTGACATTCGAATGGCAAACACAAAAGAGCAAGAACACCTATAATTACATCGAATAAAATTACATCAAAAAAATAAATACATCCAACTAAAAAGTATATCAAAAGAAAGAGATGGACATTATATAATGAATAAAGGATCAATCCAGCAAGAAAACATAATGCTTATAACATATGTATAAATGAAGAAGTATCAAAATATATTAAGCACGTATTAGAACTGATGCAAATCATTGGCAGCAGCACAATAATAGTGGAGGAATTCAACACCCCCTTACAACAATAGATCAAGCAGGCAAAAAACGTATAGGTTGTCCACTCTCACCACTTTTATTTAACATTATCCTGGAGGTCTTAGTCAGAGCAATTAGGCAAGAAAAGGAAATAAAACGAATTCAAATTGGAAGAATATTCCATGACATCAGACTTAGAGAGGTCTTTGGAGACTCAAGTATCAAGGGAAACAAAAAGAAAAACAAACAACTGGGGCTCTATCAAACTAAAGAGCTTCTTCACAGCTAAAGAAAATATCACTAAAACAAAAAGAGAATCTACTTACTGGGAGAAAATATTTGCATTCCATAGTTCTGACAAGCACTTACTAGCCAAACTACAAAAAGAAATCATAAAAGTCAGTACAGAAAAACAAGGAATCCAATCAAAAAAATGGGAAGCATAATTGGAGTGACATTTTTCTGAAGAGGATATACAGAAGGCCAACAGGCTCATGAAAAGAGTTTCTACTCCCTGGCTCTCAGAAATGCAAATTAAAACAATGAGATGTCACCTTACACCTGAGAGACTGGCTATTATCCAAAAGTCTGGAAACAACAAATATTGGTGAGGACTTGGTGAAAAGGGAACACCTTTACACTGTTGGTGGGAATGAAATTGGTAGAGCTCCTCTGGAAAACAATATGGAGACTCCTCAAAAGAAAAGGAGAATATGAAAATTCCATTTGATCCCATTATTGCACTTCTGGGTGTTTTCTCAAAAGTTACAAAAATACTAATTTGCAGAGATTCATACACGCCCATGTTTATTACATCCCTATTAACAATAGCTAAGAACTGGAAACTAAGTGCCCAATATCAGATGAATAGATAAAGAAGATGTGGTATATATACACAATGGAATTTACACAATCATTAGAACAGATGAATTCCTGTTATCTGAATCAACATAGATGGAATTATAGGGAATTATGTTAAGTGAAATGAGTCAAAAGAAGATAGATACCAGATGATCTCACTCATAGGTGGAATGTGAATATAGCAAAACAAAGGAACAGATGTAATAAAACCAACCCTTGATTAATTTCAATAGAACTGATATTACCAATAGGGAATGGGACTGGATGGGGAGGGGGACAATTGTTGGTGGAGCCCTCTGTATAGTACTAGAAAACACTTGGTGGTTTGGTGGAACACAGGGTTTATTGACATATGTCTTAAGAATATGGAAACTGCACACATGGGGAACCTACATATATGAGTTTGTTTTAATGTGTAAAACCAAATTTAGTGAAATAAAATATTTTTAAGGTATTGTAAAGAAAAATTGACTGTTGTAATAGCCTTATATTTTAAATCGTGATGGCATTTTCTAGATTCCCTATAAATTCAAGTATGTTTTTCTTATGTTTATACTGATTTTGGGCCCACGATCGCAATCATTTAGTTCATTTATATTTCTCTTACATTCTGTGACCATGATTTCAATGTTAATATCTCACTTAAAACTCTTCACTCTGTTTAGCCATACTCTAAATTTAAAGTATGAATTTTTAAGTACGATAAAGAATTTGAGTTAATGTTTTCCACTTGAATAAAGTCAATAAGAATGGGCGAGCTGGATTATTCCTTCCTTTTTCCCCCTCTCCCCTTTTCTCCCTCCTTCCCTCCTTCCCTTAATTCTTTCTTCCTTTCATTTAAACTAAAGTGCAAAAATCCTAAAGGCAAAGTCCCATGAATTATCAGAAAATTTAAAAAAAAAATTTTTTAAAAATCTGTCAGGAACCATAAGCACGGTCAAAATTGTTGTATAACATGTTCCCAAAAAGACCCATAGAGAACTTTTCCAACCATTGTTGCAGTCCTCTTCATGCAATATTAATTTTTATGCCATGGAACAGGGTTAAACGATATGTACATGAAATTCTATTGCATAGTTTTAAGTATTTTTTTAGAGATTTAATTTTTTAGGGTAGTTTTAAGTCATAGTACTATTGAGAGGGAAGTACAGAGATTCCCCATATATTCCCTGCCGCTACACAGGCATGAGTCCACATTATCAACATCCTCCACCAGAGTGAAATATCTATTGAAATTGAACCAACACTGACACATAATCATTACCCAGAGATCATATTTTACATTAATGTTCATTCTATCATTCTATGAGACTGATCACTGTATAATGACAGGTGTCTATGGTTATAGGATTATACAGGGATTCTTTCACTTAGTTATATGATCTTAAATTTCCTTCATGTCTTTCTGTGGTTTAATAGCTTATTTATTTTGGTACCAAATTATACAGTCTGGATGTAAGAGTTTATTTTCCATTCACCTATGAAGGACATCTTGGTGGTATCCAAGTCTGAACAAACATGATTAAAAGTTCTATAAACATGAATATACAGGTTTCTATGCAGACATAAATTTTTAACGTGTTAAATATATATGCCAAAGAATGCAGTTTCTGGATCATGTTGTAAGAGCATTTATTTAGTTTTGTGAGAAATCCTCAAAACTGTCTTCCAAAATGATTAAACCATCTTGTATTTCCACCAGTTAATTGTGAGTCCAAATCTCCCCCAGTTTTGGTGTTGTTCTGGATTTTGACCATTCTTACAAATATGTAGTAGTATTTTATTTTTGCTCATGTTTGCATTTCTCTGATGATATAAGATTTGGAACATGTTTTCATATGAGTATTTGTCATCTCTATGTCTTCTTCAATGAAGTGTCTGTTAAGGCTTTTTGTCCATTTTTCATTAGATTGTTTATTGTCATATAACTTTCTTTGTATTCTTTGGATAAAAATCATGCATCAAATGTGTCTACTACAATATTTTCTTCCATTTTGTGACTTGTCTTCTTGTTCCCAGTCTGACTTGCCTCGACATTCTCTTTTGTAGGATAGAGTTTGCAATTTTAATGAAGTCCAGCTTCTTTCTTTTTTTCTCTCTTGGATCATGCTTTTAGTGTTTTATCTAAAACGTCAATCCCTCGCCTAAAATTTTCTAGGTTTTTGCCTATGTTATCTTTTAGGAGTTTCATATTTTGCATTTTACACTCAGCACAATCTTATATTACATTGATGTGAACAAATTGAAGAGGATACATGATACTCATATACCACAATTCCTCTAAGTTTCCTCTAAGATTGCTCTAAGATTACCTTCCCCACAATAAAGTATACCTTCCTTCAGCATTTCAAGCAAAGATTAAAAGCTAACATATCTATATTTGCTATTTAAATTTTGCTACATTGCACACATTACATACATACAATTTACCCTCTATGGGTATGCTCTATTCTTAAGTGATACTGCTGTCTCAGTGCAACTGTGCATATGTGTTGAATCATAAGTTCATGTTCTTAAGTAATCAACAAAAATTTGTCTTCTTTACTTCTAGTAAGTCTTATTATTCCCACTGTAGCAAGATGAAAGAATTTTAACTGGGCATATAACTCACCACACCACTTGAAAATATGTGTTCGGCCTCCCTTGCAGATGGCGTAGCATATCACTACATTCTAATTTATAATATGTGCAATTTCCATATGGATTGATTAAAAGTTAATTGTCCAGGATTTATTTTACCTTCTTTAATGACTCAGTTTATGGATAATGCAATAATCTAGATCTAACTATGTAGACAAAATCAACTCTGTAAAGCATCTTACAGAAATATAAACTCAGTACAAACCATTAAATGGCAATGTTTAGTAGTACTTCTCTCTGAGACTGGATAGGGCAGAAGATACTTGAAAAGGAGGTAACTAACTTTCCCTTTACCTTAACACATTTGCCAAAAGTCAAATTAAGTGCCATTTCACTATGTCCTAAGAGAACTATAGTGTTTTTATTCACAAAACATTTTTAATCTTACTTCTCTACCACACATTCTTCACATAGTGGAATTTACTATATATTTGATTATTTCTTTCATATTTATGAAATTAATCTGGAATTAAGTTTATCACATAATTAAATTCTCTAAAGACTCAGGGTTTGAATAAATTGTTGAATGTTTAACTTATGGTTAGTAACATCTTAAAGACTTGATGACAATGTAGTCCTTCACTTTCTCTTTATTTCCCAAAAGACAGTCTCATTTTATTCAATACTGTATAGTGATTAAAACATCACTTGAAAACACATGTTTAAGTAGCAAAATTCACTGACAGGTTTCATACCTGCAATCTTAGTGAAATTCCTAGTATGTAGAACTTCTCTTACTTTAGAGAATATAAGATCATTTCAATTTCCATAGCTTATTGCCAACCATTGAATTATGCTGACTTTTCAAAATGTTTTTTAATAAACAAAACATGTATTGGTATACATATCAAACATATTTGCATCATCATTAATGCAATAGAAATATTATAAAAGCCTCCTGTGACAAATATTTTATAATAACTATATTAATTGAAATAAAAAGAAACAGGTAAACATTAAGGCATATTTTATTTAAGCACATTTATACTAAATTAAAAATGGTATCATTTAAGTACATAGTCACTATAAAATTATTAGGAACAATTATTAAGCTCTTTTTCCTCTAAAATTAAAGCATTGTATCCATTTTGCATGAATAGTCCATTTTTATTTGGACTACAGATTTTCAACATAACTATTTAGTGTGTATTAAGATTTCATAAAATCTGTTACTGAAAAATTATATTCACAAGCTCAAATGAATACAAATACATTTAAGAACATTTCAGCCTAAAAGTTGAAATTTATATAAATAAAAATTAAACACATTTTAAAATTCAGTTCCTCCATTGCACTAGACTCGTTTCAAGTGTTAGATAGTCACAAATGACTAGGGACTAAGATAATTGATAGAGTGGTAATATTTTATGGCCTATCTTCCTGGATTTTGTTATTATTAATAACTAATAAATAAAATGTTGCCAATATTTATTTCAGAAACATTATGATATTAGTATTCAGGAATCTTATTGTGAAAGCATTACAACATAGAAAATGTTTTTAAAAGAAAACTATTATTTAGTCTTATTTAAACTATAATTTAGTCTTTATGTAACATTTTGGTCACTAAGATGTAACCAATATATTATAGTAGTGCCTATATCTTAGTGATGTAAATATTATAGCCTGAAATTAAGAAATCTAAATTTGTCCTATATCAACTTTTGACAATTTAGATAAGTAGTATATTTTTTCTAACAATACAGGATAGAAATTTTCCCTAAATTTTTTTCATTTATGCAATATAGTGATATATATAATACATATAACATGTATATTATGCTGAAGTAATAAATATTTCATATATATATGAAATTTATACAAGAATTATCTAAAGGATTATATTCAATTATATTCAGCATTTAATTTATTGAATTCAATATATTATTTTATATTCAATAAAACTTTTGCTCTAGTTGAGATGGAAAAATAAATGTCATATATATCTTCCATGAACCAACTGAATATAAATGAACAAAATATATTAAGAAGGAAGACATGGTACTGAAGATTTCAGATATCAGATAACAAAACCAATGATGGATGAGAGATGGGAAGCAAATGAAATGAGCCTTATAAGTGCCCAAGTTTCTGGCTAGGTGGAGTTTCTTGTGTGTAGTAAAATAGGGAACTCAGAATCAATAACTCTCTAAGATGAAGTAAACTGTTGTTCAGGAGGCAAAGCAGTTACATTTCATAAAGTGTGCCAGAGAATGAAGAACTACAGAACTGGAAAAACAAAAAAAACGAATTTCTGAACATAGTGTATTAATTGACATACACATATGAGGGAAAACACCCCAAATTCAGAAAAAAGAAATAACTGAATAGGAATAAGGAATAACCTTCTGAAACCTCACAGGATTGAAAATGCTTGTTTGTGACAGTTAGAAGTTAGACAGTATCAATAGACAGCTTACTCAGAATGTTTTCGTTTCATTAGTGGGTCAAATAAAACTCCGATTAAATGCTGCTCTGTCTTCCTATAATAGATTAAAAGCAATCTCTGAAAATTGCTGTTTCTAAGTGATTCACCTACAACAGAAAATAAAGAGTATAAATAGGAATTCAAAAATATTAATTTTCAACAAGGTGAAATTCACAAAGTCTGGTAACATCAAAAGTCATTAGGTATGCAAAGAAGTAAAACAATGCAATCTATAATGAAGAGATAAATAAATCAATAGAAGGATATTAAAGCATGTATTACACATAAATTCCATACATTCAAAAGTTATTATGGACATAAAATATACAGATGACACTCAAACTGAAATCTTAGATTTGAAAGCTACCAGATCAGAGATGGAAAAAATATTGCTTAGCAATTATGTAACACTCCTTTTGTAATAAATATGCTATATAATATCAGATTATACACTGCCGAAGAAGTTATAGCAAACGGCAATAGAAACTATTCACAATGAAAAAAAGAGAGAAAAGTAGAACAAAAAGAAACAAAGCAAAAGTAAAAAACAAATGTGTTGAGAGACAACTTTAATTGTTTCATATGTGTAAGTGCATTTGGAAAAGAGTGTGTGGGGAGGCTCAAAAATTATTCTCAGAATAAGGCCTGAGTTTTTCAAATTTTATAATAGCTATGTCACATATTAAAGAAATGCAACAAACTCAGGTACAGAAAACATAAAGAAACTACATTAAGACACAGAAAAATCACATTGCTAAGAGCAAAAAAAATCATAAGGAAGCAGAGAAAAGGTAACATTTTTACAGGAGAACAAAAATAAGAATGCTAACAGGTTTTCTTTTAGAAAATTTAAGCCAGTAGGCAGTAGACAGAAACCTTAAAGTACTGAATAATAATGTCAATCCATACTTCAATATCCAGCAATAATGCCTTTCATAAACAAAAGCAAAATGGTTTTTTAGACACAGAAAATTTGAAATAATTTATCACCAGCAGGGAACTTCATTGCAGGAAATTCTAAATTCAAGTTATTAGTCAGATGGAAAATAATACCATAGGGGTGTCTGTATTGACAAACACTATAATGATAACTATGAAGAGGAGTATGGAAGTTTTATTTGAACATTTGTAATGTATTTACATATTTGATTGTTCAAAGCAAAAATAATTAAAACTCTGATGGGAACTTTAACATATGTAGAAATAAAATGCATGGCAATAATAACATAAAGAGGGAGAGGTACAAAGAGGAAGAATACAATTGCAAGTTTGTCATGCTTCATATTAAATTTTGTAAGGTCACTTGAATGTGAACTATAACCACATTAAAAATATATTTTTTAAAACCTAAAGAAATCATTAACATATCACAAAAAAGTTATAGATTATGAGTCAGCATAGGAAATAAAAAGGAATCAGAAAAATGCTAAATCTGCAATAAGCCAAAATAAAAGGAAAGGGAAACAAATGAGATAATCAGTAAACAAGAACAACATCATCAATTTAAGCTCAAAAATACTAAAAATACTATTCAAGGTAAGTAATCTAAACATCCCCAATTGAAAGACATATGTTTGAAAATTTTTTAACAAAGCAAGATTTAAAAAGAAAAACATTTTAGCAAGATTAGATATACTTCCCAGGAAATCATTTGAACTTCCCTTTATGAGATTAATGATACCTAATACTTCTGCAACATTTGTTCTACGTCAAATATAATACATATTTGTGTTTATAATTGTTTAATAAGATAGACACAGTGTTTATGTTTTTCTTATGCTCCTAACCCCAAAGATGAGGATAATGAGTAATCAAGAGAAATATGTCTTTACTGGGCACCACAGAAGTAGTAAACTCATGTTGTCCAGGATTAACCCGGTATGGTCTTCTGGTGGGGCAATTTAGGGAGAGCTGATGTAGGGTGATATAAATTATAATGTGGCATGGGTACATAAAACGTTTCTACTGTAAACTGGAATAATTGAAAAACAAGAAAAAATCTCAAAAATTTTTTTAGAAATTTCTACACAGAGTTTTGAACAATAATCCCCCATTCTCCTAATAGTAACATACCTAATATTCAGGAAGAGGTCTGCCATCAAACTACTATTCTTTTTAATGCACATCACACGTTAATCAAGTCAGAGGGAACATCTGTTAATTTATATTACACAGACACACTCTGAAAAATACATTATGTCGATTACTGTGTTGCTTAACATATTGCTGGCCAATGTGTGATCACAACTAGTGTCAATCCTCATTTTTTTCAACTGTTCAGAATAATCTAAGTTCTAAATTGAAAGTAATTTATCTTTACAGTGTTTTACAAAGGATTGGTCTAGTAACAATTTGGAAAAAAAAAAAAATTAAGCAAAAAATAAAAACGTGATTCTTCCCAAATGAGTTTGTGAAGTCCTGGCCTGAAATCTTTCTTTGGCCACTAGGCTTCCTATTTTCTGTTGTCATTTTTGTTGCTGTTGTTGTTGCTTTTGTTTTTGTTTTTCTTGTGGAAGTGCCAAGAACCCCAGGCAATTTTGTGGAAATATTTAGAAAATATTATTATATTGTTACATTTTATATTATATTCTTATATAATGTCATATAATCAAATGTCTAGATTCATTTCCCACTAGTAAAGAATAAGGACTTTGGAATTCAGCAATCCTGTTTTAAAATATTTGGACCTACCAGGATGATAATCTTCCATTTTGATCTTCAGCTTGAGGGTTCCCAGAGTGAAAGCGCTGAAACTGCAGAATTCCACCTGCTTTGCAAGGTAACAGAGTTCCTCCGGGATAGAATGTGAATATCTTTGGGGGATGTTGTATATTGTCTACCACACTATGGTTTCCATGAATCGTGTGATCCATGGGCTACAGTATAGCTGAAAATTGGTGAAAAGTAGAAGTTTGCTAGGACAGAGTTAGAGAAGAGATTATTTACATAAAAAGATTCTGAATCTTGAGGGAGAAAAGGCCTGGGAACATTCCTGAAACCAAAGAAAATCAACTGTTACTAAAGCATCTCTGAAAATCTGAATTCAAATTACTAATCACTTCAAACCTTGAATGAGTCGTTTAACTTCTTTTAGTAAGGTTCTTTTTATTTGAATTGGGGATATTAACATTTCATAGAGTTTTTGGAATGATAAAAAATATATCAAAAATGAAAGCCATTAATTACTCATAAGTACTTGTGTTTAGAAGGTCACTTGAGAGAGGTCTTAGTTGCATCCTCAGGATCTTTTTGCATTTGTTAGTGACCTGTGTGCTGGGACTTGCTGGAGAAATTCATTGCTATTTTTCCCAGCAACATGTGCTTCATCTTCTCTTCCTCCTGTTCAACATCTTTGTCTACTAAGAAATTTAAATCTCCTATTAAATACTTTGAGGTAGAGTAATTAAGCACAATGTTCTCTGAATAGATTTTGTATTTTATGTACATACTTATACCAGCTACTATAACTTGGTGTATATTAGATATTTAAATAAATGAATGAATTTCATATGAGCACATTTTATCTCCATTTATCAAGTACAAGTGACAAATTAAAACAACAACTTTTATTAGTTTTTCAAAGGTGTGAGATAAAAATATTTATATGCGTATGTGTGACACCAAATTGTGTCCATATATCTCTAAAATCTTTCCTTATTTATTTTCCACTGATGTGCAAAAAAAAAATCTTAACTTAGAGGTTTGCCAACACACTAATTAGCTCTCAGTTGCTGTATTTTCAGTTAAGATTCTTCTTACAACCTCTATGCTTTATTGTCAAGAAGCCTGACAAGGATCTATCATTTCTAAATGCTAATAGATTAGACAATAGTGAGCAATTCAAATATTTTTTATGTTCCACATCATTTGGGATTGACTAAATATAACCTTTTTTTATGTTTTGGGGTTTTGTTAATGTTTCCTATGTCTCTGTTAGTGATTTCATTGGAATTAGTTGCAATTTTTGCTGCTTCTTTTCTACCTGGTAGGTATAATGAATATTATCTGCAGTGAATTGCAACATGGGAGAAAAATGATATAGTGAATGCCGAATACATATTAAGAGCTCAAATGATATTGACTTTAACAATGAATATATGGATATGTATGAGGAGGTGAGGAAGAAAGTATTGCTTCCTTTATTTAAAAAAAAAAATCTTTGCCATCATTTTTAATGTGCATAAAATGTTCCATATAGTTTCTAAATCTCTTTTTTTTTTCAATCACTTAGATATAAAGAAAGGGATATACAGGATTAGGAATAATTATAGTGTGATAGTAAAGGGTATTATGACTGTCAGCAAAATTACAAGTGCACTTTCACATTCTGGGCACCTGATAAGATACCAGTTTTCCATGTCTTGATTTCATATATGATCAAGGAATTTGTTTTTACTAATGAAACCTGAACAAAAATGAGGAGTTATTTGTAGACAGTCTTAAAGTTACTTCACAGTGATTTTTTTTTTTAATTTAGTATAGTGACTACCAAATTCCACCATTTTATAGCACTAGAAAACTATATATCTAAGTGAATTAAGTGAGCAGAATCCACCTATTGACCCCCAATGGACATCCAGCAATAGTATGAAATCATCCTTTGCTATTGCTGAGCCCTGAGATATAGAATGATTTGTACTATGACAACCATGCTCAAACTAAATGATACACCCCCTAGACCTATATTTAAAGTTCCCTATAATAGTTCAGCTATTATCTTTTAAATATCATTAAATTATTTAACTTAATAGCAGAGCTAAGTTTGACTCCAGATATGTATTATTTCAAAATCTGTGCTTTTAATCCTACTTGTTTTCTATACCTATTCTGAATTTACCTCCTTACTTTTCTATACCTATCCTGACTGTGATATTTAGCTATAGATTTCATGATGATACCTGGGGAAAATTGCATAGTGTGCATGAGGTCTCTGCATTATTCTAAACATTTTTTAAATATTTAAATATTAATGTAAAATTAGCTTATTAAGAATTTCCATTAAAATAGACACTTCAATTTCTAATGAACGGTGTTTCAAATGTATTTGAACTAGACTTGCTATTCAGATATTGCATTTAACCTGTATCAGTTGTCTCTTTGATAATTATTAGACTGAAAATTCATGAACTAGATGGCTGTTGTAGATGAATTGTTTTGTGTTCCCCCAAAAGCATATTTGAAGACCTACTCTCTGGTAGTTGTGACTGTAAATTTATTTGGAAATAAGGTCTTTGCAGGGGTAATCGAATTAAAGCGAGATCATTTTGGACTAGAGTAGATCCTAATCTTTGACTGCAGGGAAATTCGAACACAATAACAGTAAGGAGACACGGTGAGGTGTCTATAATTGATGGAATGCCAAAGATTATTAGCAACCACCAAAAGTTAGAAATAGGCAAGGCAAGATTTTCTTTTAGAGTCTTCAGAGAGCATGATTCCGTTAATAGTTTGACTATGCACTTTTGGCTTCCAGAACTATTAGAGAATAATTTTTTTCTTTCAATTGGTCAAATTTCTGGTACTTTGTTTTATCAACTCTAGGGAACTAATGTAATGATTTTCTTTTGAATGCACTGTGCCCCAAAGCTTTTCAGCCAATATAAGAAAGCAAATGAAACCATAATATGTACTGTTTTGAATTTCTCATTTTATATTTATATTATACAATCTTTGTTTATATCAAATACAGTCCAGGAACTTGGTCTTAGCAATATCAGTCACTAATTCATAGAGATGGTGAAAACATTCTTTTCTTTTCATCAGTGATTTTGTTTATTTTTATTTTATGTATGTATATTATTAGGCTCCATATATTAAAAGATAAAATATCACAAATTATTTGTAGATTATGTTAGTATACAGAATTATAGATGTAGATAGGTAGATAGATAAATAGGTAGATGGATATTGGTTTAGTTTAAAGTTTAAAACATGCTTTAGTCACGTTTTCCCTGAAATCATGAATACTGTGAACTATAATTTTAAGAAAATTGTGCTGTCGAAATACTTTTTTTATACTAGAGTCAGCTTAGGAAACTGTTGATATCATTCAATATCAAAACATTTCTAAAGTTCTCTCTCACCAAAAACTCTATAATAAAATATCATTAAAATATCAGGTTCAGTTAGGAAATAAACATTTTTAAAGGCTATCAACACGAAGGGAGAGTATCACACAGATTAACAACAACAAAAAGAAATGTAAATGTATTTTCAGTAAACATGTTATCAGAAACTCTCCCTGGTTGAATGTTTCACATTTCCTTTCTGTCTGTCTTTTCTGCCTATACCATTACCATTAACACATCACCGTAAGTAATATGTTTCACAGAATATTTTAGATATTCACCCATTCTCTTGGGGGCAATTTAGTTAATATTAATCAGGACTGAATGACATTAAGAAACTATGAAAAGATACAATTAGTGTTTGATGATTGATGGAATCTGAGTCAATGCCCAGGTGTTTTCGACTCCTTTTTCATCCAGCAAGAACTACGAATCACTAATATTAGCTAGTGCTATAGTATCCTCTCAATGATAGTATCCTCTCAATGTGTAATGATGCTTATGCAACCCAGAGATTTCATTTAAAAGTTTTGCATGATTAAACACGTAGTAATATTGATAACCCAACCCTTTTGGGTACATATTATAACATGAAATTCTAATTTTCTTCCATGATGGAGATAGAAACAAGAATTCAAATTCTCCTGATAAACCAAAAACAAGGAGTAGAATATGCACCTCTATTAAAATTTACATTTGTTCATTAGAGACGTTCACTGGTCCATCAAATTTTCCAGTGTCTTCAGTACAAAAACTTCAGTGTCTTTAGTACAAAAATTTCAATAAAAATTATTTAGGTTAAAAAATCATCACAAATTTTTTTTTTAATTTTACCATTTCTCTCTCTTGGTTCTCTAAACACCATTCTACTTGACCTTTCCGCAGTGAGTTAGGGGTTATCCCAAATTCCTAATCTCACTCATCTTTTACTTTTAATTTGGTCACCTAATCCCATATATTCTACTCCTTTAATATTTCTTAATTCTATTTCCCTTATTTTGGCTCCATCTCCTGTAAAATATTTTAAGTTTTATTTTTCTGTTCTTTCTGCAATGAGTTTTAACTGAACTCTTTAACTTCAGTTTTATACATCCCAATTCTTGGTTCCCCAAATACATTCTAAATACTCTTCTCAGGGCTATTTCTAAAACATAAATCTGATACCTGAAAAAAAAAAATCTAACAACTTGCTATAGCCTCAAAGAAAAGAGATTATATATAAATTACTAGCAATGATATCTAAGGCATTTTATTCTACCTTCTTATCTAAGCTTGTTTCCCATAATTCTTGGTATAAATTCAGCCTCTGGCTTTCATTCTAGTAATGATAATTTCTCTATTAATTTAATGACTGTTTTATACACATTCAACAGTGTGGAATATGATAATGAAATAAAATTAAATGTATTATATTCTTGAATTATCTATAATCTAAAATATGCTGTATATTGTTATTTTCTAATAACAATGAATACTATTTCATATGGAGACTTTAGAACATAGAAACCATGTGTTCACAGAGTATGTATTGATCTTATCCTACTCCATCTATTTCAACTATCTTTTCTTATTCCAAATCTCCAATATGCTTTTTCTATCTTTCTCCAAATACCATGATCAAATGTTGCCATCTCTAATAATTATGTCATATGCTTTTGACTGTGTTATCTCTATGTAGAAAAACTTACCTCTAAGGGGATAGTAAAATTGTAGTTAAATTCAAGACAACCTTCCTAGGTCACTGGGGTTTATTTATACTGCCACTTTTTATGTTACATCATTTATCAAAATTCACTGGAATCAAAGTATTTCAGGATTTTGACTTTTTTTGTCCCTCAGTGAGTTCCTGAGCATTAAAACCTTCTATAGAAAGAAAAAAATCAAATATACTTTGAGACACAACATTTATGTAAGATCATAAAAATTGTAATTGCTTTCTATTTTTTCTTTTCTGAATAAATGCAGGTTATAGAGAGAAATATCTAGTTATGAAGAACTGGAATTGTTTGGTGTCACTATGAATTATGTTTTGGAAGATTTCAGTCTGTGGAATAATTAACTAAAAAAAGAAACTAAAGGAATTTTTCCACTTTAATCATTATGATAATTGCCAATAAGTATTCTCACAGCTTAAAAATATTGGAAATTCATGGGAAAATTCCAGGCAATCTTTGCTAAATATTGAATACAAACAACTTAGAGAGACCAGGTGGATCATCAGATTACATTTATTTTACCCACACCCAAATGGCTTATTTATTTAGTTTGCAACTATCCATATTTTCACATGCTTTGGGCAAAGCTTTATTGAATTGACTGAAGAATTTAAGGATTTTTCATTTTGTTTTGTTTTATTGTTAATATTAGCTTGTCAATGACTTGAGATTACCTTTTTATTCTCTTTAAAAATGGTTAGCAAAGAAAATGAAATGAATAGTTGCTTTATTTAGGAATATTTCATTCTATTTTAGCAGTTTTATTCTTCAAGATACATACTAGGTTGCCAAGCTATTGCTCTAGACAAATGAGAAAATGATTTTTCTGACTTTTGTTCACTTAAATACTCAATCATGACATTTTGTTAATGTTATTTTCAAATAGAATGTCCTTGCTTTTCACATGAAAAATGAGGGAAAGGTAATGATGTGATTGTTCAAACCTTTGAATCAATGCATATTCATTAGAATGGATGATATCAAACTCAAATACAGTGACTGCATTTGTTTAAATATTCTCATATGATTTCCATGAGTAATCATTAAAGTAAATGTAGAAATGTTCTGTTATGCCAAGACTTTCTTGCGTATATGTCCATCTCAGAGTTTTATGTTACCTGTAACCTGTAGCAATTACTAAGTCAAAGTCTAAGTAAAAGCCTTGAAAAATTCAAGTTACTGTAATATGGAAATTTTAAAAACATTGATGGCTTGAATTTGCTTGATATATAGGTACAGCACAGTTTGAAAACATGATTTATGAATGCATAGTTACTTTCAGAATAGTTCATCATATGTTATTATTAACACAGAAAACAGTGATTATAAACTGCAGGGTCAGCTGAAGGATAGACATCCAAATTAAGAAAGTGAAATCTTAAATTTTATTGTTTAATAATGGTTCTAATTCACAATTGTTGGGAATAAGTTTAGTCTAATTTGATCTCAATGTTCATATCTGAGCAGCGCAAAATCTACCAAATTGCTGAGAAACCTACCCAGAAAGAGTCTACTACCAAGCAGATGTTACTGGCAAAATAATATAAATCAATAAGAATAAACTGAATTGACAACATTAAATATTTTTGGTTAATTACTTCAGTAGTTTTATCATGTATGTATTCCTTTTCTTGAAGCTATAATAACACATCAAAAGTGAAAGAAAATGTTTCTACTGAATAAGTTTTTCTGTGATTAGAAATCCTCACAAATCAATCTGCAACCAAGGTTTGCTATTTTAGAAAGAAAGTGAAAGATTATTATAAAATAGAACATTTGTGTTCTAGACAAAATAAACATATGACCTAGTCAGAAATGTAGGTGTGAGCCTCTGCTTTTAAGTCATATTCATAAATGAAGTCCTTCTATTTTATTCTAGGTTAAACTGATATAACAATTACTAGACTTCAAAGCCTTATCCAGAAATAAAATGAATGTAGCAAGAATGTGGTAAAAGGAAAGTTTGTTTGCTCTATTCTGTTTTGTTTTATGAATAAAACTCTTTGTGGCACTTCAGAGAAAGTTAATTGTAAAATTGTGCTCCTGTAGTGATTTTAGGAAGTACATCAGAATATTTTAGACTAGTTACTTAGAGGCATTTTGGAAGGTCTATCAAGAAATCACTTATACTTGCTACTTCAGTCAACTAATCTTTATTTCTAATTTGATGTCAGGTAAATATACTATTTTTTATGATATTGATTTAGGCTACATTTAGTATATCAGATATGAAAATTACTGTTAATAGATACCCTATCATAATAAATCAATGAAAATATAAAATGATTATAAAATAATATATTAATAATAATTTTGCTACAAAAACAAGACCAATAATGAATGAAGAATTATTTTTATATTTCATTTGATTTTCCCTTTTTTAACCCTGATTTTGGATGTTGAGCTCAGTTCCCCAGGTTTCTGTGGCCCACATCTGAGCAACCTTAGTCACCTGAACCATGATGTCCCTGATTTAAATTTTAATTCAGTAAGATGTATTATTTTTCAAATTTCAGTTAGAAAAAATAAGGATATTATAAACTTTAACCAAATCATTGTTATAAATAAGATATTATTTGTTGGGGGCAGAAAACGGAGAAAGGATGAAGTAAGAGTTAGCAGAACATAAAAGAGCATAAGGCCTGGAGAACTGCGCTAAGGCCACTGTGGGAAAGCACTGGGGCAGTGTTCCTGTAACTCTTCACTCCCCAAAACAAGACAGATGCAGTTATGTAGTTAGAAAACCAAATGTTGCATAAACAAATCCATGTTTGTATAAGCTGATAGAAGTAATTCTATCAGTATAAAGAGGTGGAAGACAGAATATTTAAGGCTCTCTGTTCGTGAAACTTTTGGCCCCCTGACCCCAGCTTTCTAACACTTTCTCTCCGAGTTTCTTAATCTCCTATGGTTCCCCCTCTTCTCCCTTATTCCTGGAAATAAACCCCAGTAATTATTAATAATAATGTACAATTACCTATTAGTTACACTAGATGTAATATATGAAAGCTAATATTTAGTAAAATGGTTATATTTGAAAGTTTATATTCATTATTCTACAATCCAAAATTAAATTACTTGAGCTAATAATCTAAAATGTAGACTATGCAGACTGTGCATCTTGTGAACGAAAACAGTCTTTAACACTTCTTCTTAAGAATGTCATATTCACTGAGTAGAGGAGTAGAGTGTGAGAAAATTATGGCAGTGTCTAGGAATTTAATTTTGAACAAAATCAGAGTTAAAAGACAATAATGTGGTAAACCCTGGTGGCTTGGCCAGTTTAGACAACTGTGGTATGACTAGGTGAAGTCCAAGGACCAATGTTCAAGACCTGACCCTGAAGGGAAAGATCAAAATATAAACAACTACATATAAATGTCTCTTTTTCCTCTTCCTTCCTTCCTCGCCTCCCATCCTCACTTTGTCTCTTTAAAAAAATAAATAAAACAACAATATTGTGTATATATATTTATCATTATGTAGCTATGTATTTATAAAATACATGTAATAGTAATTCATATATTAAATATAAATAAATAATGCATAAAATAAGCATACTGGATTTTAAAGTAAAAGGATTATTACAGTTTTCTAATATAATTGAATGCAGAGACGTTATTTTCTAATTAGAAAAATACAGACTAAAGCGCTTAAGTCGCTTTTTTCTTCTGAATTTGTTTCATTCATTTACTTTCAATTTAACTCGACAGAGTATTTCTTCTTTGCATTTAAGATAAACCACATAAATTCTAGTGGAGTTAGATTGTCTATAGGACAAAAATACAGTCTTTAGCATCTCCATCCAACCTTTTAAACTGTAGCTTATTAATACTACTGCCTGTGAAGCTAACATGGTTTGGGCTAATGCTGGCAATCAAAAATAAATCTGTTCTTTTTGTTAAAGTTTCTTTTCTTTCTTTCTCATTTTTTTTTTTTTTCTTTTAAGGAAAAGTGCAGGCAGGAAGAGAGGAGGAAGGAGCATTTCATTTCTATTTAGTTGTTCACGCTGGTTGTTTACCCCCAAACCCGGGACTCGAACCCAGTGGTATGTGACTTGCCCTGCTTTGGAGGTGATTGACCAAATTGCTGCTCCACTAGGGCATGCCTAACATTTCTTTTATTCTGTTCAGGACTTAGTTTGAAATAGCATAAACACTGATAAATAATTAAATAAATGCAGTTTATTTTTGCAATATATTTTCTGTCACTGAAGCCTGCCACAGTTTGTGTTATATCATTTTCAAAGTCACTTATAGCAAGGAAACAGCTTTGGTTTAATGGGCTGTTATGCAGCTATCATAGATTTTTTATGTCCGCTTTATAAATACTAGAGAAACTGTTGGGAAGAGATTGGAAATAGTACCTTACAATTATAGTTATAATGTCAGGTCTATGCTTTGTTTATACATCTAAAATGTATTTCTCACAATATTTTATATGCATTTTAATTTTACTTTATCTATGCAATCAATCACTCTTCAACTTTTCTACAGAACTATTTTATCCTTGATGATTATTCACAATATTGGAAAAAAAAGAAAGTGATTTTAAAAATTATCAGGTTCTTTCACTTAGTGGCAATTATAGAATAGTATATAAGGAAAAACTCTATATTTTATGTTTATGCTGTGTTTATACTACGTGTAGAGACCATGTTTAAGAAGATAAGACATATATTTTAAGAAATAATAATTTTATTTCTCTTAGTTGATTTTAATTATTTTCATTGAGTTGCTGCTTCATTAAAGCTTCAGGAAACTGCAGCCAAATCTGATGCCAACAGCTGAATAATTTCAGCATTTACAATGTCCCTCAATTGTGAGATTAATTTCAAATTAGTAGGATGTTCTTCCTTGGGCTTTAAGAAATAAACTTTTTCATAATATTTTATAGGCAATACAGAAATATCTTTAAAAAATAATTTTATCTGCAAGGCTAAAAAGAGCAATAGACTAGAATAGGAAAAAAAATCTCATCTTTTAGGTAGCACACAAATGTGGTCACAGAAAACAATTAAGTAAAATGCATATATTTATGGATTTTTAAAAGGACTTCTAACACATTAAACAGCAGCGATGAGATTTTGTGTTATATTTAATTGAAAAAGAGAAATAAAGCTCAAAATAATTTTATATTAAAACATTAGAAACAAAAGAAGGCTTGTGTCCAGCACCATAATACATTAAAAGTGTTTTCAAATTTACTACACACATTGACTATAAAGATTATATATATTACCTGCTATAAGCATACAGTAATCATTTCTACTAACGCAATAAACTAAGTAAAAGTAAACAGAAAGTTCTTAACATAAGAATTATTGTTACAAAAGCATTTGGATACAAAACACATGTAAATTATTTTTAAACAATATCTTTTTCTGGAAAATACTTGCAATTGTTTTAAAATGTATAATTCATTACATGAGAATGTTGAATAATGTAAATTCCTTGAAAATGTGTTGAAAAGAATGGTAGACATCATTTGTATAGGACATAAAGAAAATGACTTTACCTCAGAAATTACTGTATAATATATATGTTTAATAGTTTGATAATATCAATGGAATGGTAAAAATATATATATATATGGTGTAAAAAATGGAAGATTAAAGGAATACAAATTTGCAATCATGATATCACTTAGAGAAACAACTTGCTTATTTATTCATGATTTAAATTTTTTTCTGCTTTTCTTTGTTATATCTGTGGTATGCATGTGTACAATCTGTGCATAAGTGTAACTTTTCTTCTTGATATGGAAGGTGGCAATTGTATGTTACACCCAAGAGTGACAAAGGTACATCTCTGGAGACTTTTCTATTAAAACTTTTCTTATCAGCAGAAGATTGTGCATGTTGAAATATCTGCTGTCCACTTTCACAGAATAATTCCTATATTTGTGACTTAAATGCAGAATTACCCAGAATTATTCTTAAAAGGATGTATTTAATCCATGTCCTGATATAATTAACACTGAAAGGGTTTAGGCTAACACTCAAAGAGATAAACAGTTCTCATAGATTTCTTCAAAGAATGTGTTGTCAGTGAACTTGTCCAAATGCGTCAAGGCATATAAACATTCCTCAAGTGGGTTTACTTATCGAGTACAAAATGACTGGGCAAGGAGACTCTTGACAGCTTATGGTTTGAAATTAAGCATGACCCTTTGTACTCTTGAATAGAATTTGTCTATTTTTTATCTATCTTTATTTAAAAGAGAAGCAGTCAATGCTAAATCTGGCCAAGTGAGGGGAATTATGAATATAATTATAAAAATCAATTTAAAATAAAGATTCTAGTACTACAAAAACACCATGAAATCAGGGCATGAATAAATAGACATTTCTCTTATGATTGATTTTTTAAGCACCACTATAGGAAATGTCTGAAAATGAATCAAATGACAAGAAGTTTGAAACGGCCTGCTAATTTATTTTCGAAGTCATATTCCTATCCTAAGTGAATATCCATTTCATTATTTCCATGAGCATGCTATCATAAAACTACCCAGTTTCCTTTAACTAAAGGGTCAGTAGTTTTGGGTTTGGGAAATAAATTGTTACACTATTTAAAAAAGTCTTCCAAAAAAGAACAATCTTTTATGACACTTAAATCTTGACTAAATCTACTCTTAAGAATACTACAAGCTCAAATGTAAACATTTTGTGGTAAAACCCCTACAACATAGTATGAAAAATGTTTATTTAGAAAACTAATGATTTTTCTAATTCAAATATTTCTTTCTGAACTGATACAGTGCATTTTAATAGACTGCAAGTGAGGGAAATTAATACAAATAAGCAACTTGTACAATAATAAATGGCTTTTTAAAAAAACTACCATGGAAGCAGTATGAATTACTAAAGCATTGTCTTCATAAAAACTAAGCAAATATTACAAACAATAGCTGAAATTTACAAAAAGTTTCTCCCTGTGTACAAGTAACATAATATATCCAATCATATTATTATTCTTTTGCAATTTTATCCAAATTCTGTAGATTAATTTTTAATACAACAGACCACCTAAACCTAAATCTAGTAGTTATTCAGTTATGACCATGTGAATAAATATAGCTTATCAGGAAAACTACTTACTCTTATCTTACTACTTATAAGCTTATAATGATGAAACCTTGTGCAGGGATCCTAACCTCTCAATTTTTCATTCATTAAAATCTTAAGATAAGCTTCATTTGTAGGTCCATAGGTCAGAATCCTATCTTAGATCAATGTCATACATATTAACTATATACATTTACCTCACAAAGTTTAAAAATAAAACAAAAATGATTTTTTAAATTGAATAACTAATTTTTTTATGATGTTTTTTTTACTTCAATCAATATGGTCAATTGCTCTTGAAAATAGCATTTTCTTAATTTATTTCCCTTTGCCTTTCTAATAAGATAGCATTACTTGCTCCTCATTCAGTTTGGGAGAAATTATCTCGCTCCATTATTTGAAAGGAAGAGATATATAGACAAATCTTCCCATTATTTTATCATAATCCGTAAGCTACCCTAACGATTCCAGTGCCCACCAAACATCAAAAACCAGATACATCTCATCTCTCAAGTACAATTTAAAGACAAAATCACAAATATGTATAAAAACACATTCACAAATATGGTCTGATTCTAAATACATAAACGAGAATTAGGAATTGGGTTCTAGTACTGATAGTAATTTTGACTTCACAATCCACTATTATTTTTTCCTAATAATGAAACAATATTAGATGTTCCCTGTGATCAATCTTAAAATATTCCCTTAGCATTACTGATGTCCCTGAGCTACCTTTTGGACATAGATTCTTTTTAAAGAATATGCTTCATTTAGTACATTGTTGAAGCAGAAAGTTGAGATAGAAAAGTTTGTATGCAATATGAATATATCTAAATATTCCAAAATAAAGCAAAAAGGATTGGCTGAATGTTTGTTTCCTTTATCTTTATAATTTGGGTAGTATGGATTTGCTATGATAATATTATTTTTGTCATAATCTGCAATCATGGACAGAGTCACAAATGGAAGAAAATTACCATGTAAATAATAGCAATATAAAACTTCATTAGAAAAGTCACCAAAATTTCTGAATGTAAAATCAATTCAATCTGCAAAGCATATTTTATAGCCTTCAGAAAACACACATAAACTCACTCACAGAACACATCTTAAATATGTTAAACTAAAATACCATGTAGATCACTTACCTTGTTCATTTTAAAAAACAATTTTAAGCACGATCTACTAATCTTTTTCTTACTTTATTGTATATCATCAAGAAGAGGGTCAAGGCTCTAATGTCATTTTAAAAGAGAGGAGAACACTTTGTGATGAAGAGTAGAAGAGAAAAAGTCATTTTTCCTAAGGTTAGGTAAAAAAAGTTTAAGGGTCATCAAAGTATTTGGAGGGAGTGGGGATTTCTTTAATAATTTGACAAGCAGGCCCCTTGACATTTCTGTCTTTCCCTTTCTGCTGGCCCTGCCCACATAGGAGGAAAGAAAGATGAAAAACCTCAAAAGAAATGTAAGTGATCTTTATTGACCTGTGACTTTTGTACAACTATGGCCTCTGGCATATGACTGCAGTATGCATTTCTTGTCAAAACAGGTAAGGGAATTGAGCACTGGCCTGAAGGAACAGGGCACCTCCCCACCCACTGGTGTGTTCACAAATGAACAGCAAGGAATTTGCAGGAAAAGAGGAGAACCCGGAGAAGTTAGAAAAAGGAAAAGATAACTGTTTTGAATTTTCTCCTTTAAAAAAAAACAAAGGCAAATTCCATTATTGTATAGTTTACTCATCTCATTTTTACTCCATGCCCACTTTTCTCTAATTCTTCTTCAAATAGGTATTAATTTTCCCTTAAAATACTTGTCCTTCAAATGAATATGGTCATCAAATTAGGAAACAATTGAAAAACAGCTTGCAGTCTCTAGCCTGCTTTATGTGATCTAACAGAACACATCAACTAGGAAGAAGTAGTTCTTCAATTTGTTATGAAAATGAATGAAACTGCATCTCAGATCTTGCAAAAACACCCACCAATGAGAGCACAGAATGCTATTGAAAAGGACATGAGAATCTTTCCCTATGCTTGAGCTATAATCTGAAAAATAGGTCATTTAAAATACAGTCATTAAAACATGCTACAAATTACATTTTTTTCCTCAGAAAAAGAAACAGGATAAAGAAAGATGTTTCTTAATGACAGATGCATTTCCCTGTCAAAAACTATTAAACCTAGTAATAAAAACTGAGAAATTATTTCATGCAGATTTCCTTAAATCTTTCAGGACATCTGCATAGTTTTGTTCTGAGAGTCATTTTACAAACACCTAAACAGACACTGTCAAATTTAAAATGAAAGATGAAAGAGAAAATCAACTTTAACATCATCATTACATCCAGATGTAAAATCCTACTCAATCTATGTTTTTGTTTTTTCTTTTTCCCCCTTAGTTCACAGAAGTGTTTCATATAAAACCATGAAAAAGACAACCTCGCCCTGTGCTTCCACCTGATGGCTGCTCTTTCATATCGATTTCACCTGCTAGGTTCACCCTGGGAGTGGCAGGAGCAGACACCAGCACAGTGTCAGCAGTAGCCTCTTCTCAGCCAGATAGCCTAAGGGGAAACGATGGGGTGTCTGTGAGCCTAGTAGGAGCTGGTTTTCTCTGGTTCAAAAATCAAACTCTAGAGAAGTGGACACTAGCTTTCTATAAAATGGCCTACCTGACAGCCTTCTTGAAAGTGAAAAAGTTTTCCTAGGGAAACTGTTTTCTGAGAAAATAGATCTAAATTGGACACATGAAAACGATGCTGATTTGCTAACATTGGTTCATATTTGTTTTCTGATCTGTAAGCTATATTTCTATTGCTGGTTTTTAAAAATTAATTCATGGCATTTAGAATTTAGCTTAAGCATGCCACGGAGTGACACCACAGAATCAGTAAAGGTCATTTGATACTGAAAGATATCACTTGCTTGAAAGGATGTGTATAATTTAACTTAGGTGATAACAAATGCTACATTTTTTTACCCAAGGCAAGTAAAATTTGTGCAGCTGAGAAATTTTGAATTTTTATTTTAAAATTTGTCATCCTCCTTAGGCAAGCAAGGTTAATATTGGTAAAAGGGAAAAATCATTATGGTAAAATTAACATATATCAGTAATGTTAATATGATTTTCTTTTTCTTTTTCTTTTTTTTTAGTTGACATGAAGAATGGGGAGAGAGGAATAAGCAGACACAAATTCAAATTTATTTATTTATTTTTAAATGAAATCCAAAGCTATTTCCTCCTCAAACTGTTGCCTCTGCACGTAGGATATAGATAATTACCTATAGATTCCTATATATTGGTTTCCGTAAAAATCAACTACCACCATCTTTGGCATAAAAACACTTTCTTCATGATAAATATTCACTAATTTATTGAAACATATGAAATAGTATTTGATCAGAAATGCAAAATCCAAGTAAAGGGCAAAATATACTCATGAATCCACAGACTGGTAGACAAATCAGATAGTGACTATATTCACTAGAATTTTATTTGGTTGAGAAAAAGAACAGAAAACAAAAGGACATTGATTTAAATCAGATAAACATACATTTTTCTCCTTCATAAAAGTTGTTTGATAGTTCAGAACTGGACAATGGTATGGTAGTTCTATTCTAAGAAGACCTCTGGAACTTAAAATTCCTTCCAAATCATGCTTTTATCATAGCAGAATGTGACTTTCCTCCTCATGGTACAAGCTAGTTAGTATCCATACAGGCTGTTGATGAAAAGAGGGGGAGGGTGGGTGGACTAGGAAAATCTATATACTCTTAAGGAAACTGGAAGCTGTCCCAGAATATCCTCACTTAAGAACTAGATCATTAGAATGCATCTAGTCAAAATCTGACACAATTATTAGAGTGGAAGAAAGAAGAGATGTGTACCGAAGGACAGGAGGTACTGAAGAATCACCGAATGATTCTGTCTTATTGATGAAGTAAATACTTTCCAATTGAAATTATTTCTTTTACTGTAAAACATGCCTCCTTTCTTTTCTCAACTCTGGGAGCACACTGTAAGAAAGTCACACAGTAGGCTTCATAGCAGGGCACGTAGTAGAAATTTAAAATAGAAAGAGCTTCTCCTTGTACCCTGAAGTCCTCTGAAAACAAGGTAGGCTGGAGCTGGGGAAGTGAGAAAAAGATGATGGCAGGGCAGATGTGAGCTACATACCACCTTGCATTCTCATGTTGCTGTGTCTGCTATATGTCCTCTGTTCCACCTTGTTCACCATGGTGCATGTGGAAAGTACCTGTTTAAAAACTAATACCTTTTTTATTTTTGGCAACATCTTGATGGGAAATATTTGAATGAAACTTTCAAATATCCTGTCCACTTAAAGTTCCATAATTAAGACTGATTTAATTATTATAATCTACTACTTTGTGTGGAAAATTGTTATCTGTGTCCAGTTATGGAGAAGTTGAAATAATTTATTGAATTTTTTCTCCCCCTTCTCAAGAATTTTGTACACTATTTGAAGTTTCCAATTAATTATAATATTCTTAATTTGTTCCAGTTGTACATCATAAACTGCATTTAATTTCAGCTTAAGAAAAATGAAGTAGGCCTGTACTTCAGTGTGCATAGCATTTTCAGTAATGCATCTCCACACATGAATTGGCCTACAAAGTATATGGTTAGTATCAGAGAAAGAATTCAAAACCTTGTCTCACATTCCATGAAAGCTGTAAACTAGATCACTTTGATCTTCTTCATTTTCTTCCCTTTGATTCTCACAAAGTATTTACATCTTCTTATGTTTATATGACCTCACGAACTCATGAGAGTTTCAATAGACATCCAGTTAAAACACGCAGTACATTTTTAACAACCTAACATACTTTAATAAGTCTGCTAAAAGCAGATAGCATTTCCCAGACTATACCAGGCATTAATTATCCTTCCTCTTTCTCGAGTCAAAGATTATAAGAAAAGGAAAGGGCATAACCTGAGTCCATCTCTACAGCAAAGATTTCAACAACAATAAAAATATCAAAATGTGTTTTGTTAAAATGTTGAGTTTAACATTTGAAGACTTCCCCAGATGCCTCATAGGGCTGCACACTGTTTATCCTGATCATAAACAAATTCAATTTAGATACTGCTATTCGACTGGCTTGATAGATATTTAAAAGTACAGAGTTTGAGACAGAAGTATACACAAAGTAAATATAGAAATGTTCTTTTATGTGAACTTTCTGCTACAAATGCATCAGTTCTTAAATTGTGTGTCATTTGCAAGATTTTCAGTTCATTGACTTGCTGTTGTCTTGGCAACTATTAATCAAAACAAAGAAAAATCTTAAATGTAATTTAAATTGATAACCAGTTAATTTTTGGTACGAATTTTATATTTGGGTGGGTGTGGGGGAAATAGTACATATAACCCAAACATTATATAGCTAAGTAGCAGCAGGTAACATTAAAGTGCAGAAACTAATAAAAAGATATTTCCAGATTAAATTATGCAATGAAAATGCTCATTTAAAATGGTGATGAAACAAAGTCACAGGAAATAATCTTCTGGGAGCATAGTCAAGTTTATTTTTCCTTTCATATTACTCTCAGTATCTTTTAATAAATATTTCATGAATAAATGGAAGGCATAAAGAAAGTAAGGCAAAAATATATGAATTCACTATATACTGGATGAACTTAATCAAATTCTAATTGGAAATAACTAGGTCTTGGTCTGCTTTTTCTAGAAAACAAATCTAAGACAACATTTACATCACTAAAATAGTTTTAAATGGGAGGGTACTCCTAGTAAAATACAATAATGGTGGGGAAAAGAAAGTGAGGAGAGAAGGAAAGAAAATAAATACAAAATAGCAATAACTGAACTGGTTAAAACTTCATGAGAAAATAGAACTGGCGCTCAGACCTACAGAAGATCTCAAAAAAACAAAAAAAACAAAAAAAACAAAGGCCTTGTACAAGGGCTGCACCTGGAATCAGATCTTTTTTTAAAGGAAGAGGAGGAGGAATGTATTTCCCCTTCTCTTTCTCCTCTCTGACTGCTAAGCAACTAGACTTTCATTTCTAGTCTGAAACTGGTAAGGGCAGGGCTCCTGAGGGTCAGGTTGAAACTGCATTATTAATGTACGTGTACAGAAGGTGGGCCTTCTCCTCAGGGGAGGCTGAGACATTTTTGAAATGACAACAGTATTGCCTGGACCACTTCTCTTAGCTGGAGGTTGGACCTGTAACGCAGACAGATTATAGAAGCGTGCAAAGATGATTAACTATGACTCTTAGGCAGAATCTTTTCCTCACTGCTTACTGAAAACCATGGATAACCAGTTGAGTTGTTTATGGTAGCCTCTCATAAGAGTTGAATGACTTAGTAAATTGTACATGGAGAAACAGATTCTATCTCATCACGGAATCCCTGGCCAAGTGCAGTTCCAGCACACATATACACATACCTACATATGTACATATGATCAGACAGATATTATAATGATTCATTGTAGGTAACTTTATATAAATTCATGTCATTAGTGATTATATATATGGTTGATGCTTGTTATTCTCTGTATTGTTCTATACTGGAAACACCTAATTAGTAAACATTCTATCATTTCATCTAAGAGAAATGTAAGGTTAAACGCTTTCAAGTCTCTGGTCACACTTTTATCAACAAATTAATATATAATCTTGTTTTATGTGTATTCTTATTGAGACACCTTATTTAATATATATTGTTAATTCATTAACATTGAATTTAAGATCAGTAGCTCTATAACTCATGATGGAATGAAGCTTTTTGCACATATATTTTCTCTATAAATCATACCATGCCTTCTTATCCTTGGAAACACTAAAAAGCATTTCAACTCTACACTTAGGGGTCATTGTAAAAGATGAAATCACCAATAAAAAAACTCAAAAATGTGAAAAGCATAGCAATAAAGACATTTGTTTAGAGCATGATTATTGAAGCTAGAAAGTAGTGTGTCACCTTTTGATCTAAAGTACAATTGGATCTAGTCTGGGAATGTGCATACTAGACAACTTAAAAATTTGCCCCCAGTTTGTACATGTCTAAGAATGACTGGAATAGTATCATATACATTGATTTTTTTTTATTTACAAATAAGTTTTAGCAAGTAGGCAAATTTACAGAATTCATGAATAAGGATCAACTATGTTTGGATGTATTTTCCAAAACCAATACTTTTAATTAGAAATACGTTTTGCTTTTATTCATAACCTATATTTGAGGAGTCTTAAGAAATAGTCTTTCAGTAATTTTTTTGTGACAGCCTTTCTTTTTTCCTTCTTAATTCCAATCTCTACTATGCTTTACTCAATGTTATTGAATAACTCTATTTATATTCATGACAGTTCCTTCAATTAAGAAAATCAATGAGTTTCAACCTTATCTTTGTGAGGAACTATGGTCTAGACTACTGGTCAATTAAATTACAATCTCTTAGAGTGAGTCTAGACATCAGTGCTTTAAAATACTGATTAAGATGCTCTCTAGATGATTCTCATGATCAGTTAGGATTAAGAACTGCATTTAAATATAAGGCAAGTTCCATTATATCTTTTAAAGTTAGTGTTATAATGTGTAACATAGATTTTATCCACTGCCTCATAAAATGTAAAGATTAAATGATATAACATGTTAAATTCAGGGCCCAGAGTAAAGCATTCAATAAATAAATCTACTTTATTTCTTTCTATTTTGAAATTCTGCCATATATTGTTTTTCTCCCTGAAGATGTATTTCATTTCAGTGACTCTTATTTACCTCCTATTTTAGAAAACAGCTTGCATATTACCTTAGCATCATAGTCAAGTTCCACAAGTACTTTTAATAAACTTCAACTCCCACTGTACTCCTTCATGTACCTTAGTCATGACTTACGTTGAACTTACTGTAATTTTACATAGATGCCCACATGTATCCATCTCCAGTTATTGGTCAAGAAATTCTTTGCTGCTTGGAATGAGCACATCTCATGAGATTCTTATGAAAACAAAAACGAACAAAAACCCACCCATGTTTTAAACACAATACAGAAACAACCTCATCCCAAATTTTGTTTCCTTCATCTACCACCTTGTCATTCTATAGTTCCCAAAGAGAACTGATTTTGGTTTCTTCTGCTCTTTGGTGCTTTCTGTTTATTTCTTTATTATAGTACTACTACTTTTTCCCTATCTAATAATTGTGTGTGTGTGTGTGTGTGTGTGTAATAAATTTAGGACTAGACAATTCACTGAACTGTTTGATATTTAACCTTTGCTCACATCCTGTGTAATTAAAAAAATTGAAAAGGAAAATTTTTGTTTTTATTTATTTGTATTTATTTATTTTTTTCTGTTCTTGGTTAGATGTTAAGGAAAATAGGTTGCAATGGGAGTTAGTAAGAGAGAACACGAAAGCCAGGGATAGCTCAGGTTAAAATAATCTCCATCCATTTCCTAAGTGGATGATATCTTTCTGAAACATTTCTTCCCCCTTTACTCTTGGAAAACACTTTTTAATAAGAAACCTATTCCTTATATAAATATTCAATATGTATTTGTAAATGGAATCAATGTGTGAATTATTTCCCTTTAACTGTAGTATCTTAACAATTATAATGACCTGGAAAATCACTGTGATTGTTATTTAATATTTACATTATCAAAAGCTTCATTGCTCTGTTTAGTGTTAAACAAATTATGTTATACATGATAAAATCAATGTCAGGATGGATTATGTCTGTTATTCTTTTAAATTACTCTATCAGACAGGTTTTTACTCTAATGATGTAGTCACACCTTGATATTCATGAAGTCAAGTATTTTTTCAAGCATCTGCTATTTTTAAAGGATGTTATATATTTAAAATAACTTGCATGACATAATTTCTAAAACAAGGTATAAAACATAAATTCCAAAATCATCATGCAATATATAATATATGTATGTATATATGCATACATGTATATTATACATACATACATATATATTATATATACACATATTCCTAGAAACAGAACATATGTTTTTTGAGATCTCTTAATTTAGTCCTAAGATCAAAGTATATCAATCTGGTAACCTGAAAATTAAAAATATTATAGGAAATGTTTGGTAACATTCAAGGATAGACCCTGCATCAGTCCATTTGGTTTGCTATAACAAAGTAGTATAGATTGGGCAACTGATAAACAATAGAAAATTATTTCTCACAGTTCTGGAGGCTGAGTCTAAAATCAAAACACTGGGATGTCCAAGATAAAGGTATCTGGGGAGAATACACTTTCAAAGAGCTATATTTTTGCTATAACTTCCTATGCTGGAAGGGTAGAGGAATCTATCTGGGCTTGTCTTTTAAAAGGGCATGAATCCAATTCAAAAGGTCTCTGCCCTCATTACTTAATTACTTCCTAAATGTCCTACAACTTAATATCATCCCCTTGATGATTAAGATTTAACAAATGAATCTGGGGAAACAGAAGCATTCAGTCCATAGCAGATTCCCAAAATAATATCTCAGGTAGAAAAGATAGAAGATAATAAAATATGAGGAAAATAGCTTATAACATATTAACAAATCCTATATATAAAAGAGGTATATGTAGAAAATTTTTATAAAATGACTGCAGTTTTTATATTTTTATACTTCATACCATGTGTTGATAGAATTAATCTCTGAGTGATATTTAAAAGAAAAATTTATTTTCTTCTCATAGACAAAAGCATTAGTTATGCTTGCCATTTGACAGTTAGCTTTCAAAGAAAAATAGCATTTAAAACATAACTTAATTACTTTTTATACAAATTGCATGAATTGAACGCATTTTATTTTAAATATCATTTATAGATATTTCCATCATATCAGAGTATATTGTTTATCTCACTGCCTTTTCATACCTTGGCTATTGAACTTCTTTCCATCCACTAGTCCCTCATGACCCTTAACTTGAGGCAATTCTGAATAAAACGAGGGAATTCTCAGAATCTTTGCTATTAACTGGATCACCATCAGAAGAGATGTTCTGCAAACTCTACCTATTAAGTGAACATTTCTTTTTACTTAGTCTATTGATAACATCAATAGAATTTAATACCCCATGCCCTAATTTCTGACTTCCCTTCCAGTTCATTCTTTGCATTGTTCACTACTGGTGATTATATATCTCTTAGGTCAAATCATATGAAAATGCTGTTTTATAAGTTATAAGACAATCAAGTATTTGTGCTATTAAATGGACATTACTATGTGGCAGTCTTCACAAAGAAGAATAAATCAAATTTATTTACCTGCAGGAGCTGAAATCATGCCTCAGAAGTTAGATAATAGAACTATAAAATCTTAAACATAGAAATAGGCTTTTGTGAGAAAACCTGTGTTATCAAATACACTCTAGGTGCATTAGTAGGGGTCTCCTGCAGTGCTTGACAAGTTGTTCTGAGCACAGCTCATAATACCCCAAAAATGGAAACAACCTAAATGTCCATCAACAGATGACTAGATAAGGAAGCTGTGGTATATATTCTCCATGAAATTCTATTCAACTACTAAAATAAATAAGTAAATAAATTGTGCCCTTTGCAACAAACTGGATGAGACTGAAGGGATCATGTTAAGTGAAATAAGTCAAAAAGAAAAAGAGAATACAGGATGATTTCACTTATATGTGGAATGTAATGAAATGAAATGAATAAGCTGACAAACTGCAGCGAAAAATCACAGTACACAAGGTGATGGCTGCCTGGGAGTGGTAGTGGGGAGAGGAGAGAAGCGGGGAATTAGCGGTAGCAAAGGACACTGAACTCTGGTGGTGGGTGTGGTGTGAAATGTAGATGGAGAAGAAATTTCATTACCCTAAAATGAAGATGGCATTGTGAACAAAAGTAATAATAATTATTAATAGTAATAGTATAAATATTAATGATAAAAGTTTAACAGTTACTCTGACACTAGGATTCTGACTTTCTCTACCATAACTCCCCCCATTTCTCATCACTCTTAGATAGGGTTTCTCTAATCCTTACATATAATCTTAGTTAGAATATCTAAACTATCTATCTAGACAAAAATTTGGACATCAACTACTCACTTGCTTAGAAAATACAACAGATTTTGAGCATTAATTCATACTGTTAATGCTCTTTAGATGAAGTCATTCTACTTTGTGAATTTAAATATTTATAATGTTCTAACTTTAAAATATACCCTACCCTAACCTTCTCTCACAAATTTTAGAGTCTTATGTATAATTCAGTATCAACACTTGGAATTGTATTAAAGATATCAACATTCATGCATCTCAAACTGATATCACAATCTTCCCCTGATCCAGTTCCTCCCTCAGTCTTTCCTCTTTTACTCAAAGCAGCTTCAGGCTTTTACCCAAGCCTAAATGTGTTAATCATATTTACTTTCTCTTTTTTGAGGACTTCAAATTTATCCAGTAGCAAATCTGGTGCCATGACCTTCCAGAATATATATGGAATTTCATCATTAGCCCAGTCACTGCAACTACCTTGGTCAAAGCTACCTTAGGTTCTCTCCACTGAAATGTTATCTTTAATGAATATACATGTTTGTTCCCAAAGCTCTACATTTTTTTTATCAACAACAGTGAATTTCCATTTCATTAGATTTCATAAAAGTGTACTCAATAGCTCATAAGAAAGGTAATTCTATGATTTATAGTCCAAACTTAGGACAATTTTTTCAGTGAAAATATGACTATTAATAATTATACAAGGACAACAAGCATAGAAGGAGGATGTCTTGGGCGAACTGGGATGTATATTCCTCTATTTAGACAGGGCTATGTGACAGGTCCCTTCCCTCCCTGCCAAATTACCTTCAGCCACTCCAACCTCCAAATTTCTAATTCAAACTCTATTCCTTGATTTTCCTCAAACTTCCTTAGCAAGTCAGGCAAAGCCTCTTCCTCCGACATGTGCACTTGCAATTTTTTTGTCTGCAGTGCTCTCCCGCTATATGCATTGTGTCCTGTTCTCATGATCTAAATTAAAATTTTGAAGACAATTCACAGCTTTTTTAAATGCTTAACTTAGGACAGAAGTAGGAACTTTGGAGCTAGTTTAAAAACTCATATTCAGAAGTTGGAAGTAGAAAAACACAGTATATATAATGAAAGTAGAATTTAGGTATAATAAGAGTTGTGATTAGTAAAACAATAAATTGTAGAGGATCAACACAATAAAAAATTAGTATAAAATATTAAGGATTTAAATTTCTTTTTCCTAAGTCCTTACTTATTATGACCCTGCCTTGGAGCCCATACCTTGTGGAATACTTTATTTTAAGCATATTGTGTAATCCATGAGTATATTTGCTGAAAATTTAATAAAATTAGTTAAAATAAGAATTGTTGGGAGATACAAGTTGTTTTTTCATGAACTCTGCTTCTAATAAATACTGGTTGCACCTTTCTACCCTCCCCCACAATCATTTCTATTAAAGGGCAAAGAAATTGGATTAAAATAAACAACTGCATATAAATGTATTATTAAAACCTTTTAGGCATCTTTAATTTATTTACTGGACCTTCTTGGAGCACCATACACAGATATTTACCATTTTATTTTATACCACAGTTTCATTATCTATTAAAAGTGATTGTGTTAGTATATGTTTAAGCAGAAACGCAGAAAAAGCTAGATGATATATGAGATATATGATTGTTGGTGATGGTGGTGTTGATGATGATCATGATGATGATAGACACACGTTACAGGTATTTGACATTACTTAAATGTGAGAATTATTTAAAAATAGATCTGTAAGTTTGCTGTCTTCAAATCTGATGTAGTTTTCAATCATCGGAACAAGCAATCAGAAAAGAAAAATGAATATAAAATAGGGGAGCAAGAATAAAAATGAGTCCCCCAAGATTGAGCTGGCAATCCTTGATACATCTTACCCTCATGGTATTCATGCCTGTAATCCCACACTGTGAAACTAAACACACATCCATTCAACGGAAAAGAAATTCAAGAATTTAGGTGAGGTAGGGGAGGTGGAACATTTACAGATCCCATTCCTCAAAGATGAAGTCATCAGGTAGGCAACCTGTGTGAGTTACTAAATGGTTGGTTTTGTTTCTGTCCTCCAAATATTGCACAAAAATATCTGTGGTCTTCCACTGACAGAAAACATACCTGGAAGTAAATTCTGGTATTTAACTTAGCTAAGTTGACATATTACAAAGGATTTGTATGCTATTTCATTCATAGGATGGTTTGAAAATTAAATGAGAAGAATGCTGCAAACTACTAAGAGTAGTACCCAATTGTTATATATGTGTTTATATAATATATATCATGTATATGTACATATGTTTATATATATACATATGTATATACATACATATTTAATCATATTAAACAATGCTGTTATTCTAAAAGACATTTACTGGAGCAAGAATCAAACATAAAATGTTCTAGTTAGTTTTAATTCCAATTAATTCTCCCTGTGTTTTTAATTTACTATGTTCTCTGTAAAGAGCAGTTCTCATAATAGTGGAGGTGTTTCAGAGACTAAATCAAGTGAAAATGTTCATACTATACTGTGTGAATATGTAGCGCATTTATTTAATGTTTTATACTTTCCCCAAAATCCTGAATTGCAGTGATCAAGCAGCAAATTGTATGTGTTTGAGTGTGTATGTGTGTGTATTTTTCTGTGTGTACGTATCTTGCATTGAAATGATCAGCACATTTTGTGTGTTTGAGTATGTGTGTGTGCGTGTGTGTGTGTGCGTGTGTATCTATATATTTTGCTTCTTCATGTTGACTGGTGATAAACTAAGCAGTCCTTATGATGCTTATATTTAATAAGTAAGATATTTTCATGATATAAGGGGAAAAATGAGATAGATAGTGACTAGGTGTCTGCTAAAACTAGTGACTTGTTATAGGAAAGTCTTTTTTAATAGATAACATCTGAGGAGAGATATGTAATTAAAAAGATGAACATCATGAATTTATCTATACAAAATAACAAGTACAATGGCAAGTGCAAATACCCTAAAGATGAAAACTGATTTGTTTAACCCAGTATATTTACCTTTTATTTTTCTTACAGTAGTGAACTGATTTTTTTGTTTATAGCTTTTTTACCTTCCTCTGTGTTCTCTGTCATCATTGTTTAACTCCTTTCCAATATTATATTTGCATTTTCTTTAAGAATTTTCACACTATTTACATTTCATTAAGACAGTTTTATACTTCTTAGATCTTTTAAACTCTGAATTAGGTAAATACATTTCTTAATATACCTAAAGATCATTGAATTAGTAAATAAATGATCAGAAGAGGTTTACAATTCTTGCACATACTCTTTTCAAGTCAAAATAGGTAGACTATATTCATTGTATTGAGGCTTTGTCTCTGTAACTGACTGGATCCTGATTCTTCCAGGTGTCTCCAATACCTAACAGTGACTTGCCATATAAATGTTTAATTATCCTTCCCTCTTTCTAACTTGGATTCAAATTGTCTTTTTCTTTTTAAGGCCTGCATACTAGAGATGGAGGACATGCTATAAATTCAGGGAGTTTACTAAAATACTTGTATACAGGTAAAACCTATTAGTTTGCTGTTTTTCTGAATTCCTGATGATGTAATAGATAGTCAAACTCACCACTTCTGCTGATGCGTGACCCTGACATCTAGATATGCAGACTGACCTCAGCATTCAGGACTGGACTTTCAGTACACAGCTTTTTACCTGGACTGATTTGTTTTCAGGGCTCAGAGATTGGTGCTATGCAATAATTGAGAAATTGTGAAACGTCTAAGAAATTTCAAAAGTAGGACTATAGGCAGCAAATATTTTTCACCCCCAAATGTATCTTTTTTTGGCAAAAAAAATTTTTTACAGAAGACTCTAAGGACTAGGTGGAGGTTGACATTTTGAAATATTTATTAAATAAAGAAAAAAAAAATCTCTTTGTAAAGGAGCTCTGTCACCAAGGAAGACCTAATCTCTTTATCAGTGGAAAAGGAGATTAATCCGCATAAAGACCTTATCTTCAGTTACCTTCTCTTTCATAACCCATGTGTCTAACCATCCTTCCCCATCTCCAGCATACTTTGTGTATAAAGACATTTATCTAGAAACTAAAGCTACATAACAAATCGTTCAGTGTAATTGGGTTTATCCCATGTATGCAGGAGGTATACGTTATTATTAAATATCTGCCATTTTTCTCTTAAAAATAAAATAGGTAGCATAAATTTAATAAATATATTTTAATTTTACAAATATTAAGAAAACACATCCTCAGAAAGACATGGAATTCCTAAATGTATTCCCCATATGCATATTTGACAACTGCAAATGTTAATATTTTAGCTTAATTTTTAAGCAATCATGGGATATTTGCACATTCCTTGACAAAGGTCATCGTATAAAAGTAATGGGCAACTGTACTTGGAGAAAATATGTCTGTGAATTTCATATATAATAATAATTCAAGTATATTTCCTTTCTTATCTTTAAGTACTAAGCACACTGAGAATGCTAAAATTATACAGCTGTATATAACCCAGAGGGTTTATATCACTTGCTAAACAACAATATTAATAAGCACAATAATCAAAAAAATTAAATAATAGTATGAAAAGATATATGGCCCAAACATGACTCAATCTATGACAAACTGCAGTAACTAACCAGGAGGAATGTGGTACTAGTAACTGTATGAAAGGAAACTCTGCCTTAACCCTCATTCTCCAAAACCAATAGTCACAGTGAATAACTCTATTCTAAAAATTCATTCATGCAATTGTTCTTGGAAGATGTTGCAAAGTAGTAGCATTCATTTCTATCTAATGATAAAATTGGCTAACAAAAATAATAACAGCATCAATAAAAACAATAACAAAAGCAATAACTACTTTTATTGAATATTCTCAATATTCTGGGCACAATGCTACGCACTGGATAAAATTAACAATTGACTTATTTAGTATTCATAAATATGTATGACATAAAATGTTATTATTCCAGTTTTACAAATAAGCAATTTAGGAATAGAGAGGTTAAACATTTAGCCAGATAGCAATACAGAGAGAGGATCTAGGCTATCTGACTCTAAACACTTGCTACCTGATCATTTTGTTCTAACACATATGTATTCATATAAATCAGGAAATAACTAATCCATGAAATTCTACAGTAATCTTGACTATATAATAAACTTGTTTTATGTAACCGTAAACAATATAAAATCCTTTTGAGGGATAGGTAATTTGAAAATGAATAATTAAAAGAAAAAAATGTAAAAGAGAAAGAAAAAAATGTTGCCTGCAGAAGAAAAAAATGGTTATAAACCTATGACAATGATTTTTATCAAATAGTGTTCTATAATAGGGTTTTTCCAAAAGTAGTCCTTTATTCAAAACTCAAAAGTGTTACTTAATTTTATTGACTCTCGAATGTTTCGAGTTAAGACAAAGATTGTACATTCTTAATAAACACCTCAACTAATTATTATATACTGAATTTGTTTTCACTCAATTCTCTAAGAAGTTTGTTAATTATTAAAAAATCATCCTTTTCTGGAATTATTCAACCCTTGAAAAATATTGATAATCACCAAATTTTAATTCATGTCAAACTTTGTAATTCAAAAAAATGTGTTGTGATATAAAAAATAATCAGTTGAATATATATGATATAGGAGAAATAGCCCAGGAATTAAATAAGAAATATTATTTTTGAAATAAGCGCTCTACATTCTACTTGGTTCATGACAAGTTAATGCATCTCAAAGTTAATGCATTTCTCTGATTTTGGATTTTCTTATTTTTAAAGTGACAATGAAATATCCTTAACACACTGTTATTATGAAGATTATAGGGAGCAAGGTAAGTTACCATGATTTACTATACTTAAAGTGATATTTAAATATTTGTTACTAGTAAAGGAGTTGACTTTGAAAGATAATTTTGCCAGGACACTCAAATGATTTATATATTATAGCAATGATAATATGGGAGCTTAGGAAACGTCAATTCATTTAGTCATTTACCTACCAAGATAAAGGCTTATTTTTATTTTACACTAAATATCTATTTACAAAATAAAGTTCTCTTATTTCAAATGAATGGAATATATCCAAAGGGGGAAAAGAAAAAAAAAAAAACCTGTCGCGTTAAAACACACACACATACACACATATCAATATTTGACTTCAAAGGAATATCTTTGAGTTGAGGTATAGACAGAAATGAAAATTGCCTCTAATTTTCATGCCACATGAAAAAAAGATGCAGAAAGGGGAATGCCATTTCTCTTTAGCTCCCAAGAGAAGATCTTACACTGTCCACAATTTTTAGTGTCCTCTGAAGTCACTAGAAGTTCTGCTTAGGGAGTCCTTAGAGGAGAAGGCAGAAATAAGTATTCCACTTTCTCTCTTCCCATTTCTGAATTTTGCGTAAAGTATAATGAAAGTCCATTATAAAGTGGGGAACAAGAGACATGATTTACATCCAAATTATACTTGCCTGCATTGTCATAAAAAGATGTATCTATTCAGCAATATTCTGCTGCAATGACTGACAATAATTTTTCTTCATCACAATCCCTTTGATGCTCATTAGAAACAATAATAGATGATCACAATAACTTTCCTTTTCATTGTTTCATCATTTTGATAAGAATGTCTGAGTCCTCGCATATTTTGTGATAACATGCTTTTCCTTCTTTTGATCCATCTTTGTCCTTTCTTTTAGAATGCATGGGTATAATTTCTTCATCATTCATTTTGCTGAATATGATTTCAATTATCATGTCAATAGTAATATATGAATTCTTTCATCCTTAAAAGAAATGCTTGTTTCAGCAACACATTTTTCCCCTGTAAGTTTAATATTAATGAGAGAACTGGAGAGATTTTTTTTTCCATAAGAAACTGACAGTTTGTGTCAAAGATTTCTATGTCAAATTTTCAAGAAATATAGCACTAGAAGACTGCAGTGCATAGCTCTGGGCAATAATAAGTTATAAATGGGTATCTCCAATGCTGGTCTAAAGAGTAGATCAGTGTTCTGCTTCAGAAAAGGATGACCTTCAATTTTTATTTATCTTGATATCAGTCTCTGAAATGAAGAAAGAAATGTTGACTTGTGATTAAGCAGGAATAAATAATCCACACTTTTTTCACAAAAGTTGGAAAGCAAATCTGTGAAATGATAATAAAAAGGATTGTTCTAATTGTTCTAATCACCTCTGTAGTTGGTTGTCATTTCTTTTGTATGCATGAAAACCGTTTGGTTTCTGGTTCATGTATACATGTGTGTATACCACAGGTTGGTTCAACAAATTTTGCTCTCTTATTCATTTATCCATTTAGGGGATAAATGAATTAAATATTTTAATTTTCAACAAAATTATTTTTATTTTTCTAAATTTCAATTCATAATTATGTCTTAAATATATAATGACTGAGGACTAGCTCATCACTTCTTGGCACAATTCTGAATATTAGCCAAAATAGAAACAATTTTAAATCTTGAGACTTTTCTTAATTAAGAGATGTAATTTCATTATCAAAGTTGACTTTGTCATCATTTTTTTTTTTACTAAATTCCATTGATTGTGTTGCTCAAAGTATTTAGAATTATTTTGGATAAGATTACTTCTTTTTTCTTGATTCCTCTTGTATCTTTTATTTGAACCAACACTGACCTTTCTTCCATAATCTCTTCTAAATATCACATACTCTGATATTGATTCATTATAATTCTTTGAATATGATTTTCTTTTCTTATGCATTGTGTTAATCACTAATCACTTTAATCCTTAAAAATACCACTTGCTTGAACAGAATTAAAAAATTTCATTTTTCAAAATCAAGCTGGATAGAAACAGGGCTATAATCAGAGATATGACTAGCATTCAGAGACATAAGATTCACAATGTCTCCTTAGGGTTTTAGATTTATTGCTCTAAGGGCGACATTCATGCTTTATTTTACTAGAACTTTGGTTCTTCCAATATATTTTGGGGGTGTTGCAATGGCTTTTCACTACTCACTGCATCATTTCTCTAAATTTTGGTGTACTGACATCACCTGAAGAGTTGTCCACCTGAGTTGGCAACACGAACTCTATACTAAAAGGTCTGGGCTTCATTTAATATTAACAATTATCCAGGAGTCAGAGTTTTATTTTAGAATGAATGCAAACATTTAGTTGAAGAAATGGAATATTCTTAAACTTGGGGAGATATTCTGCCAGAGGTCTAGAATGTAGGGTATTTTAATATATGTTAAAATGATAACGTGATTTTAATAATTAATTGAAATAGGATTGAAATGTCATCTATCATCCTTTTATATTGCATGTATTGTGACATTATCCCCACCCCTAAAATATCCTAATTGTTGCAATTAATTCAAATTATGATAAGTTTAGCTTTAGTTGCCTAGAGTGCAAAATGTACTCAACTAAATTACTTTTTTAGGAAAATATAAAATGCATCAAATAGGGTTTATTACACATACTAGAGTATGCAAATGAATATTGAAAATATTGACAGAAAAACTTTAAAAAATGTATTTCTGTGTTCAGAATCAATCCTTTTAAATTCTCCCTTGCAGGGAAAGAACATAAAAAAGTATTTCCTAAATGAGTTACACATGTGTATTTTTTCACAAGGCATTATTGCTTGTGAAATATTTATACATGTGAGAACTATGAATTCTGATTTCCCAATTCTGTGATTTTTTTTCATAATTTTGTTTCTAGTTTCTATAGAACTCTTTTCTTTCGGTATAATGAGCTGTCCAAAACCAAAGCAAAGCAAAAAGTGTCACCAAATAATCTTTACTCAATTAGGAGATGTATGACCGACCTATCTGGTGATTTTTTTTTAATAGCTGCTAAATACTGTATCTGTGTTTTTAGTATTCTCATCATCAAATAATGAATTCTTCATTCTTTTGCATTAGTTAAGAACTAACTCTGTAAACTTTGTTCATAATCAGTACCTAAGATAAAGTTCAATTAGAGTAAATGTGCATGAAGATGAGAGGGACTAGTTGTAATACTTTCACAACATAATAATGGTTTGCAGTAAAATGTAGAAAAAAATATAGCCTCCGTGATAAGATAAGATAAGATAAGATAAGATAAAACTATATGCCAGGTGTCTAAAATGTAATAAAGCATTATAAAACATATATTTGGATTCTAAGGAGAATAGGCAAAACGTGATTCTTTAAAGAAAGCGATTGTTAGATTTTTTCAGTGATAAGAATTTTCCACAGAAAACACAGAAAAGAGTGATTTTTCTACCCTTATTTTAAAGAAGATTTTTAAAATTTATATTTATTTTGACAATATTTTATTTTGTCAATTGATACATTGATAGATTGTGTTCTATTTTATTATAAGACAAACTCACAAAAAGCACATTATTTGGAGATCAGAGTGCGCTCATCACTTTCTAGATTAGATCAATCTAAATCTGCATGTAGAAAAATCAGCTAAACCTAGGCATTGATTTGACATCAACCTTGGCTTTTGATATTTCTCTCTGTGATCTGTCTGCTTCTAAAAATACTACTCTTTAATCACCATAAGAGAACATGGGTTGGAAAGACTCATTCACATTTAAGGAACTTTGGCTCTTAGCTGTCATATTGGCAAAATAAGTACCAAGATTGCCTGTTAATGATTATGTCTATATGTGAATAATATCATCATTTTTTTCTCACTTGAGAAATAATATAATTCCAATTGAAGAACTGGAGATTTTTAAAAGAGATTCCTTTATTTCAAAGCTCATCTGAGACAAAGATAAATGAGACCATTATTAAAACAATACTTTGATCCAAATAATAGACATATTCTTTTATGTTGAAAAGAGAATATAGCTTTGAGTTCATTATGACTTGAGATACATCATTTTCATTTATTTAGTGAATGGCATTTTATAGGAAGTCCTAATATCTAAACTGTTTATAGTAATTCAAAACTCTTACTAAAAGATAATTAATTTACTTGTCACTGTATGTATGGTGTTAAATTCTCATTAGGTGAACAAAGAAACTGAAACATTAATAGGCTACGAAAATGAGTGGGGAAATAATCAGAGTTTCCATTTTTATTGCTTATATCACAAGTAAAATAATAATTGCTTTATTTCAAGACTATTTTTAAAAATCAGAGAGGAGAAATAATGCTTTTATCTTCAGTTGGTAATGTCTGAGTAGTATTTATCTGGGACCAGTAAACAATTATGCAATATGCATCTAACTTTAGCTTACTGTCATTTCCTTTCAATGACAGTGCAATATCAATTTTATTATTTCAAATAGATCTTTAATAAAATTCATAAAATTTTTTTCTCATAGGTTTGCATAATACATTGTCTAATATACTTATATTTGAGCACTGCTGAAACTAACAAAGTATTCATCTATTTCTTTATAACATTTTAATGAATAAATACATTATATAAAATGTAACATATATAAAAAGCTAAATATTTTAATAATATGTTCATTTCTTTAAATTAAGGGACTAAATTAGAAAAGCTTTGGCATGAATAGAATCTAAAGCCATTTAATTATGTCTTAACCTTTGATAAGCTCATATCAAATTCAAAAAATGTTTAGCTAGTACTTTATCTTTATGGATTCATTTTTGATAGCAAAAAGATAAATTAGTGATATAATGACAGTAGGGATCATTCAACATATCAGATTCACTGTGACCAGAGCAATGATCTTGACTAGGAGGAAAAACGAGGAGGATTTTTATTTGGCATGTTTTTGTCTTTAGATTTCTTGTCAGTCTTTTAGTTTTGATAGGTAGAGACTTCAGAGATTTTGTTTGCAAATTATATAGATTAATACATGACAGATTCCTGGTCTTGTTGACGTATCAATAATTACCCTGTTCGACAACAATTCTAGAATTGTGTAAGTTCTCTTTAGGGCTAATTTTTGACTTTCTTTTAAACCTAGTACTCTTTAGCAAGAGAAATACTGCAGACTCCTCATTTTGCCTAGAAATTCCCATGGTTATATTACAAGGATGATTTTCAAAATATTTGACAATTAATTCAGCATTTACATCAATGAATTAGAAAAGATATCAGAACTTCACCACATTGGTCTTTAACAGAAGAATATTAGAGTAATCCAGGTTGAGAAACTTCCCTACTTGTATTAAAAACTGGGAATATACATGGGAACGTATATAAGGAATCATGGACCCCTTAAATATCTGTTTAATAAAAAGTGCAAGAGAAAGTTTGACTCTAGGAAACTATATAAAATAATTAAGAGAAAATTATTTCCAGAAATAAATAAACCCAAATTATTACCTTATGCCCTGATTGACATTGCAATCACATGACTCATATAGTTGTTATAGTGCATACATTTACATAGGCATTCCAAAAATGAATTATAATACTACAGTTTCCCCTTTGGAATGTCACAGAATTGTCACAAATCTGAGTGTGCTGAACTGGTCACTAAATTCACTTGTGGAATTCCTCTCTACAGGTAAATTTTTAAAGTAGCAAGAGACTTGCTTCCCATTTTCTTAAAGGCATCATTTGTTTAGAAAATAAACTAAAACTACTTCAATGAGGAATATAACACTGAAAGTGTGAGTACAATGGCATCATTTAGAGCGCGGTGGAGCTTTCATTCTACTCCTAATATTTTTACAAACTCCCCAAAGCACTCAGCAGTACTTTGTAAATGCTGTCAAGTCAAAACAAATATCTAAATAGTGATGTTCAAAATGAACAAGATCTAAGGTAAAAATCAACTAATTGGAGAAAATTGGCTGACAGTGCATTATCAAATGTGGTGTGTTTTTGTCAAATTTAAATGCTTTTACAGAAACATTATTAAAAGTTATAAGAATATAAGTAAAATATAATAATATGCCCTAGATCTTTATGGTTTACATTTAAGGAGTAACATTTCAGTGTTGTCATAAAGAGAATTTTATTAGATGATCCATATTTCCTGATACATAATTTTTTAAATGTATTCCACTTGATTTATATCACTTGAAGTCTCAGAGTCACGCTAGTCAAAATATGCTACCCTGGGTGGCTCAGGCTTGGTAACATCATAAAATTTTTCCATCTCCCCACATTGCTGAAAAAATATAATGATGATTCCCTTCCATCCTTGATCTTTTTTCTAAGAGAGATTGAAATTGCTGAAAAAAAATTTCATATTGTTTATAGGTTTACAGTTGAAATTGCTCAGGTTTATGACATGCTAGAAATATGAAAGATTAATTCAGAGTGGATATTACTGTGTTTGAACCACTCCCACATGTGTTTTTCTAAGATACTACAGTTATTACCGCTATTTTTGTAAGTATGCATATTAACATGCAACAACTATCCCCAGATCAACATTCTTCTCTTCACTCATAGGAGACTGAAACGCACTGTGAAGAGAAGAAATTTATTTATCTTTTATGAATGTGTTATCAGTTCTTTAAAAATAACATTTCACATACCTGGAATGTACTTCTCACAATCATTGAACTAACTTAATAAAAAGAATAATTTTAACTTTTTTCATCATTTTCAGATATTACTTTGAATATTGACGCTGCTGCAGTTAAAATAACTGTGAGCTATTTCCCTTGATACCTTACATCTCATTTGAAACTAATTATACTCTGATGTTTTAGACCTGAATGACATAGCCTGTATTTCTGGCCATACTTTAAAAAGTTGCAACTCCATATCTGAAAAATAATCTTCAGAAGCAGAGAGCTCTTAATATATAATAATTGACTAAGAGGGTTAAGTGGCCTCTTAGAAGAATGTGAACTTGTGATTTGGAGAGTTCTTATATCTCATGGTGCAGTTTATTCACTACAAGAAGTAATTGTTAATGAGATCTCTAGCCAACAAAAGATGGATGTAAAGTGTGTAAAACTTAGACATATGACAACAAAAGCATGTTGAACTCATGAAAGAGATCTCATTGGTCAAATAAAAAGAAAAAAATTGTTTCAAAGTGGGATAGGTAAGAAAATAATTTTTGATTTCCATAATTATGTAATTATGATAATTATTGTGAGGAGTTGTTTCTATTAAAGGCAAGGTGCAGGCAGCAATGAGGGTGACTAGGCAGTCAGGAAGAGAAAGGAGGAAGAAAACTGTATTTTAATTTTATTTAGTTGTTCACACTGATTGTTTTCCAGGCTGGGACTTAAACCCAGGGATGTGTGGTTTGCTCCTTTGGAGGAGATGCACCCAACTGCTGCTACACCCAGGCGTGGCAGCTCATTCTTTTTTATTGTGATTAATGCAATTTAAATTTTCACATGAGAATAGGGAAATTTGAATCTAAAATGGAACTCATCATTTCTCCCCTGTGATTTCACTTGATTTTTCAGGGTTCTCAAATCTCATGTTAGAATAGTATTGGAATATAAATTGATTTTCAAGGAAGGAGTTAGGGTTTGAGTTCAATTAGTAAGCAAAGATTTTGCACTTAAATGTGTTAAGTTCTGTGTTATGCACTAGAGATACAATAGTAAATAAACCACACATTTTTCTTCATCACATATTTTCCTGTCAAATGCAGGATTTAATACAATAGTAGTATAAATGTTAGAAAATAAATGTTTGACTAATGAAATTATAGCAAACACAGTCCTCTCCATACCACCACTCCTCCCCACCGCCTCTCCCATCACAACACTTTTCATTTTCCTTTTACATACTGAATCAACTTGGCGGGACATCACTCTGGTATGCTTTTTCTTTAATTTGGATCTTTGGATTGTGAATTGCAATCTAGTGATGGACTGAATTTGAACTCAAGTATGGAATATAAACTTAGAAATGGATTGAGATGTTATTTCTGCCTAAAATTCCTGAAAATATTATTTAAAAAAGGAAAATAAAGTAGAAAGCCCAGAACAACAGAGAGGGGGTTCGGTTCCACATTTGACTGAAACAAAGGGAAACAAAGAATTAGAAAAGGTAACCACCGTACAGAGAACACTGAATAAAAATATTAGATAGCCATTTTCCAAGAACAGAAAAACATATTTGCTCCATGCCTAATGTGAATTAATAACCATATTATATGATAGATGCTATTTTTCTCTCCATTTTGATGGTAAGGAAAACGAAGATTAAATCCACTACTCAGGGTCGAAAAGCTAGAAAGAAACAGAGTTGGGTTTGATCCTAGGCAGATCGACTCTCTAGTCATTCCTGTAATCACCACTTTACACTATCAGCATAAGAATGAAACCAGAGTGTTACTGTTAGAAGGGAAACTCATGGTGGTATGATCAAGTCAAATTCACTGAGGGCCAATATAGGTGTTTGAATCCAGAATATGGGTAGAGGGTAAAGGTGCTGATGTTTGCTTTTGTTTTTCCACAACTTTTCTCAAGAGGCATGTGCATGAGTGTTACACTGCTTGATGGGCTTGCAGAACTAGTGTTCTACTGTGGTCTACTGAGGCCGAGGCATCAGGTTGTAGAGCAGTATTACAGTGACACTTCTCTTGATATCTGATTTTAGGATTTCATAATTGCTCCAATATACTCTAGTTCCATAATACTTAAATTGTAGCAGGCAGTATCACCTGGAATTTGTTAGCAATGCAAATTTTCCAGTGACACCTCCAACTGAATCAGAATCTTTGGTGTATGTACTCTAGAATTTGTGTTTTAACCAGTCTTCAGGTGAGTCTCATGGTTAAATCTGAGATGTATATCTCTCAAAGGGTACAAGGACCTAAGAATTTTTCTGCCATTTGGGAAAGGCCTTGCTTGATACAATTAATCATCTATTATTCTATATTTTTATTTTTTTGGATAAATTATTCCAGTTTTATTACTCATCTACTCATCTGACTATCCTATTATGTCAAGGTATGTATATATGCACACCGTGACATAATAGGATAGTCAGATGAGTAGATGAGTAATAAAATATATTACACACATTTGTGTGTGTGTGTGTGTGTGTGTGTACTTTTTCTAAGATATTCAAAGCAGTCTTTGACTAGTACGTCAACTTGGTATGTGATTAATCAAAGCCTGTAGAAGCTTCTACCATGACCTTAAAATATCAGTACTGAGGTACCCTGGTCTACTAGCGATTGAGTCCACTGCCTCCAGTTGAATGCAGTCCACATACATCACAAGGGTTTCATTAGGTTTGTATCCCAGGTCCCCAGGGACCAATCAATGTCCAAACTAAATAAAAAATAAAGCATTTTTTCCTTCTTTCTCTTCCTGACTGCCTGCCTATTCACCTTCATTACTGTGTTGCACTTTTCCTTTTAAAAAAGAATAAAGATTACTTAATGTATAGATCATGCCCAGAAACAATCTTTTTATCAGATAAGTCTATCTTAAGTTTGAGCAAACCTCTAGAAGCAATGTGTGGTCATATGAAGTCATCCTTTCATATAAAGATTCCCTCCTCTCTCCTTGACACCCCAGGATCCTCCCATATTCTTCATCAAAAGATACAAATCTTTGGCCTGTCCTGTTTACTTTGTCATTTATCTTCATGTAAATTCTCTATATGTATATTATTAAAATTGATCTTTTCTCCTACTAATATACTTGAGTTAATTTGTTTGTTTAATCAGCATAAGAGGGAAGAAGGAATTTTTTCAACTTGTGTGTCTGTGTGTGTGTGTGCGTGTGTGTGTGTGTGTGTGTGTGTGTGCGTGCGTGCATTTGCTAGAGAATTCCATTACTTTGTAATAGTCTAAAGACTTTTAAGACAGATTGGGATAAGAGAAACTCTAAAGTGCTCCAAAACTAGTACTCCACAACTCTTATTTCCTTCCCAGAAAATACATGTGAACGTGCATGGACAGGTAACAGCACAAGAAAGAAAAACCATCAAGATGTGTGTAATTACTTAAATTCTGTTTTGAAACCAATAGAGGATCTAACATTATGCGTATAACAGGTACATCTAGAGGAATATGACTACTGGCAAGAAGTAGTACTAGCGATTACTCAAACTGTAACCAGGCACTCAATCGAGAACCAGTAAATGTAGCCATACAGCAAAACTGAGCAATCTATGACATTTTATTACTATATAAATTAATCCCAGATAAACTAAAGGGGGAGAGACACAAATAATGGATTGAACTGGTCTTCTACTTTGTCAAGAAGACTTGTGATGGACCTGATAAGCTAGTAGACACATTAGCTGCATTCACCAAGGACTCTAAAATTTCCCAAATACTTCTCCTTCACCCATGTTGCACCCCTGGACTTCCACTTTGTATTATTTCTGTACCATCTTCAGTTGGTGAAGTGAATCTGAGACAGAGCAGGTCTCTCACTTTCTCAGTTGCTGCTTCTTGATAATAAATGTTCTTTTCTCTCAACAGTGTTAGTCCTCTAGAGTGGCAACCTTCGGGCTGCAAGTCCTGGAACCTGGTATGGCAGCAACACCTTCTACATGCACCCTTCAGGAATCAGGAACTCTGAGGGCTTAAATCATACTAAGCAAGAAAACAAAAACTAGTAGCGGTCTGGTTGGAAAAGCACATTTATTCATATTCATCCGTTCAAAAAAACATCTATCATTCTTTTTTCATGTACCAATCATTTATAGAGAAGAATGAAATAGACAAATCATTCCTACCCTCTGAGATCTTGGAGTTTAGTAATAAGCAGTCATGTTATTCAAAGGAAATAGATCCAGCACCCTCTGCCTCCCCTGCTTCCCCAAATCACACTAGGAAGGTCATAAAATGTTGCAGGGGAACCTGAGTTTGAATCCTTGCTCTATTGTTTAATTGCACTTTGATCATGGACAAATAACTTCTGAAAGCTTTAGCATCTAAAAAACAAATAAAATAGTAGTACTAATAAAATAACAATAATAATAATAACAATAGACCACAGAACAAGATTTCGTACGAAAGTTAAAAAAATGAATCAAAAGTTTTCTGTCAATACCTAGCTCATAACCATTTAGTTAACTTTTTAAAATGCAAATGATTGAGACTATATGATTAGGAAAACTAATTTGGACTAGGTGGTTAAAGAAGACATCCCCCAAAATAGGTCATCCTGGATTATATAGTTTTCTGTATATTTATGCTTTCTTTCTGTACAGTAATGAATTTAGACTTCAAGAGACTACATGGGACTATGGACATTGATTTACTTTAATTTTGCAACACTGATGAAGTCATTTTAGTTTTGAGGCAGAATGTGAAGGGAAAAAGTCTGTCCAATTTACAATTCCACACTATTTGCCAGTTTTGTTAGCCTGAACTGTTAATTTTGTACCACTATTTTTATGTTTAGTTGAATAGTATTGAAATCATCCAGATTCCTTGCTGTTTGGCAAATGTTCTAATTGGTTATGTTTTGCTACCCTGGGCATACTATTAGACAAAATTGCGACAAAAGACATCAATAAAAAGCAGAAAGCTTCAGATTGTTAAAATCACGAATGTTATTAATACTATTAAAATGCTAATTGTTGTCTAGTGGAGATCAGTTTAAATTCTTAAGGAGGAAATGCTTAGGCTGCAAGATCAGAACCACGGATTGTTTGCTCCCTAAAGGGGAGAAAATTCAGTTTGTTTAATTTATATAAATAAGAAGGCATTCCAGGGAGGTACAGTGAAGTGACTGCAGACCTCCTAGGGCTGGGGCCACCTTCAGCTTCACCCCCACCTTAGGTGGTCCTTAATTGCCACTACAGACTGCCGGGCTGTAACTTATTGTTTGCACTGAACATGACCTTGGATGCAAACTAGAGCATTGTGAATTAATCCCTGTAATATTTCGTGTTTAACATCTGTGTTGTCACCAGCCATTATTCAAAGGACAAAAAACAAACAGCCATATTTATCTATTGTATTTCAGTTTTTAAGCCCATTCTATTATTTTACACATGCTCCCTAAATGGATGACTTATAAAAGGCTGAAAACATTGACTTCCAGTATTGTCAGGAATAAAATTCTCCAGAATTAGGGTATGATACTGAAAAAAATACAGACTATTTTTTAAACAATAGGAGTCTTCCAAACATTTTTACTTTCTTTAGGTATGTTACTATCAGTTTTCTTTTCTAGTATTCATTCTAAAATAAAGGAGAATTCCAGAGCATATTTATTAAAAATAAAATCATTTCATTTACCTATTCATGTTTTATTCATTGATAAAGCACAGTCACCACATGGAGAATTATAGCAACAGTTTAACAGCTAGAAGTAATACAGAATAGTACCGTCATTAAAGAAAGAATACCTGCATGAGGAAGTGAGTTAATAAAAATTCAATTACTCAAATGGGAACTTTCCCAAGACCCTCAGGTTACCACCTAGATTAAACTCTCACTCATTCTCTACATGCACGTACGGACACACACACACACACACACACACACACACACGTGCACATATAGCTGACTTTACTAATAATTACAAGTGTTTAAAACACTATTTTTGCACTGACTACAAGAGATCAGTGTTACAGCTAAAATAACTGCCAAATCATCAAGCTGATTTCACAGGCATATCACAAATATAGTTTCAAAATTGAAAGCAAAAATTCCTAACCACCATATAGAATACTCAGAGTGAGATCCTGATATAGGACAGTAAAATTAAGTCATAAACAGTCACTAACTAGAGCAAAGTAAGTCACATAATAGTTAGGTAATTAATCTTTTATTTCATAGTTCTTTATTTTTCTCTTAGAGGTTATGGAAAATACAATGTGAGCCTATGTAGATGATTCGAACTTAAAAGGAAGTAGAATTACAGATGGATGTTGAGACCATTTTACTCTACTTCAGCATCCTGAATATAAGATTACTACAATGAAGGTAAAAATAATTACATATGCACCATAATACAGCGCACTAAGCTATGCAGATAGCTTAAACACGTTTTATAGTTTAAAGAGTACTGAACTTTCAGAATGACGTCATATTTAGTTCAAGAATTATACAGACTGGGCTCTCTTAGATGTTAACTAATGGCTTTTGGGAAGCAGGAGGTGAGCAGACAAGTCTGATAGAACAGAAAGGGAAAGAATTTACTTGAAGGAGGAAGACATCTGGAAGTTTGGCCCCAGTAAAAAAATTCATAGGCAAATCTTGCTGGAAAGGGAGTTAAGGGTTTAATGAATAAATTATCTAAACACCAGGAGGTTAAAGGTTAATAGAAAGGTCTGTCACAATGCTATAAGTGGAAATACAATTGACACATAATTTTTAGCTTTTTTCCAGACTCTTTCTCTTGGGTTGCTTTTAAATAGACTAAAGACCCTTATAGATCTCTTGAATATAAAATCATCTTCCAGATGATTTTGAGGTTTCCTAGTATAATATTTTCCATTCTCTTCAGGCAGTAAGGTAGAGGAGATGATTGGAGAAGAAAAAAATATTGTTTCCCAGAATAAATGAGAAATTTACTGACAGTATTGGTCAAAGTAAAGCATGTTCTCTAAAGTGAAATATTCCTTTCATTTTCCACCATGCTTATGTCTAAGATCTTTCCTTTGAATTTCACAGGTTGGTTCATCTACTTTTTCTCTTAAATTTATAAGCTCACATGCACTGTTTTTAATGGAGTATTTGGAGGTAGGGAGTAAAGAGAAAAATATGCTAATAGTATATCATATAGTAATCCCAATAGTGATGGAATTTATAGGAACACATAGGGATAAAATATATTGTGATAGTCCTGATACTAAATTATAAATTTCATTCCTCCAGGTTTTTTATCTTTTACTTTTTGTCCTGTTTTATAAAATGCAATTTAAATAAAATGATCCCATCCTTTTGTTAATCTTATTAATCAACTTTCTCCTGGTTATAAAGGGCTAAAAGTACAGTATTTTTATAAGTCTATAAAACATTCAATTAATGGAATATAGTCTTCTCGTTCTTTCTCTGTGATCTTCCATACCTCATTCTGTCTTTCCAGAACACTTTCTTGGCTTCTATTAGTTTATTCCACAACACCATTTTTTTCCTAATAATTCATTACCCTCCAGCCACTTTCAAATTATGCTTCCTTAGACTTAATTGGATTAATAAATGGAAATAACTGAGACATCTACCTCTTAATGAAAGCTTCCTTAACTTTACAAATACCAGGTCAAATCTCTGAAATTACTTCTTGAAAAGACCTGATTCTTAAAATACTTTTATCCATACTTGACTTCTTGGGGTATTTGTTTTTTCCACTTGAACTCACTTGATTGAATATGTCCCTAGACTGCCCTAAAGAGAGTGTGACAGAGACTGTCCTGTTCACTGTTGTTACATCAGCAATTAGCAAACAGTCTCAAAAAATTAAGATAAACAATAAATAGCTGTTAAACTAATGCTTATCATACATAACACAAAAGAGACAATCAATCTCCAGTATATTCAATTTTATACAAAATTCAGTAGACTGTTTTTCTCAATTATAAAATAATACTTTGAACACTGATCTTTAAATAAAATATTAAATGATTATCATTTGATATTTATAAAATACTCCCTAAGTGCCTCATTCTAAACATATATACATTAATTCATTTAAATATCACAAGACCAAGAGGTAAATGCTATTTTAACCTTAATAGAAAAAGAAAAAAAACCATGCACACACTGCAAATTTGAGTACATTGCCCTGTAAAACACTTAGCAGATGGAGGTAACTATCTGACATTGTGTTAACTAACAAGTTTAAATCATTGATATTAAACTGTTCAATGTGTCTGAGTTACTGACTATCCCTATATTTCTTACACACTTTTTTAAAAAATAGTGATTTCTATAGAAATTTTCATTATGCTAATATACTAGTTTTTCTCTACTTAATTTTCTTTTGAAACAGTAAAATTTTTACAGATGCATCATTTTAATAATTTTCAACCTATCAGAATTTCATTAGGAAAGCTATTTTCTCATGATTATCTTTTTTAATATAAATTGATAAAAGCACATATGATACATACTGTCTTAAATTTCTTTTGCTAATGTTAATCTGATTATTTTAGAAAACTTCTAACTTGCCCTTGCAAACTCAGCTGCCTGTTTTAAATTGGTTCCTTCTACAAATCGTCATTTCTACCACTGATTTCCCCTTATCCTGTTACTGAGCAGCATCTCACAGTGATACTCATATCCTTATTTCTTAGCAAAAATGCAATCTGTTGTGCTTAGTAGGATTAACCTCAGTTCTACCTGTCTTCTTCACTATTAAAATTTCTATATCACAGTATTTCTAGTCACAATAAATTGATTTCTTGATAGTTAACATTTACAGACTTCTGTTCTTTGAGCCTACTTTTTACAGTACCAAATTTAAGTAAAATGTGGTTCATGTTGCAAGGATATTTATTTATTACATTTTTAAAATTAGTTTTATTCTTACAGTAACTGGAGGATCAAGTTTCATTTCCCATTCCATACGAATCTCACATTTCTACATGACAGAAGACACAAATGATACTGGTGTCTATGGGTATGTTCTTTTTTTTTTCTTCTGAGGATCACAAAGCTTATATAAATCACTCTCAAAATTTCATGGAAATTATTTTCAAAATAAAAAAAAAATTCTCACTGGCAAATAACAAGCTGGTATTCCCTCAGTCTAAATAAAAACTAAATAGAAAATGAACAAAAATCTCATGTGTCACTATACTACTACTACACTAAATGTATTTGTTTACAGCAAAACATTAAAACATTTATCTATGTTCATCCTAAATTCCTCCCTTTCCATTCTCTATTTATCTATTCCAATCAGGTTTTTACTGCCAAATGTACCTCTAGAATGACCATTCTCAAGGACATCAATGTACTCTGTTTTGATGGATCCAATGGCTATCTTTAGCCTTATTTATTTTGCCTTTTAGCATCATATGACAGAGCTGTCTTCCTCTTTTCTTCCCTAGACTTCCCTAAATATTCAATCCGAATTTTTTTTTCATAATAATCTTATTACCAAAAACTGCCATTTTTGTGTTTTTGTTGTTTAAGGACTAAATGTTTATCTCTCCCCAAATCTGCATGTTGAAACACTAATCCTAAAGTGATGGTATTAGGTGTGAATTCTGTGGGATTTAACTAGGTTATGAGGATGACACCCTTATGGATAGAATTAGCGTCATGAGAAGAAGTGGCCAGAGAGCTCATTAGATCTTTTTCACACATAAGTATGCTAGAGTAGATTGGAAATCAGAAAGTCAGATCGATCTCGCCAGAAGTGGATCATGGTGGTTTCCTATTTTCATACTGTCAGCCTCCAGAACTGTGAGAAATAAATTCCTGTTGTTTATAAGATACACTGTTTATGATCTTTTCTTACAGCAGCACAGAGAATTTTTTTTAATCTCAACTAATGACAATGCTATTCTAGTTGCTCTAGAACTTTGAAGTCTCTTCTTTCTCACACACTCAACATCTGGTTCAACACCAAATCCTAATGTCTCTAACTTATGTACTGAGTCCAATCACTTTTTACCACCTTTACTGATAGCAGTCTGATCCATTCCATCATCATCTCTCTCCAATCTTACTGCGGTAATTAGTTGTCTTTTTATGTGTTGATTCCATCCTTGCAGTTTGTTCTCAATATTGAAGTCAAGAGATATTGTCATATAAGACAAATCATGCTCTTTTTTTGCTAAAAACCCTAAGACTTGCTAGAGTAGGGAGTAAATTCCACCCAATGACATAATATTGCCTAATCTAGTCTTCCATTACTCTCTGCCTTAGTTTTCCTTTGATTTTCTACTTGTGCACTCTTATTCAATACCACTGAGTACCTTCTTGTTACCTTTTTATTTTTTAATACAGGCATCTTCCTGCTCCTTTGCTGTTTTTTCTGTCACATAATCTCCCCCTAGAGAACTTCTGTAGGAGAGAAAACTAGAAATGGTAATTGGAAATCAGTTTGGGAATTGTAAATATTTAAATTTCATAATAAAGAAAGATTTTTATGGAGTTTCTTAATATATAGCATCATTTTCAATATTGATCAACATGAGAATTTTGAAGATGAATGCTCGATGCATTATATGTGGTAGATCGACTTCTTTAACATCCACTCCAGAACCTTCTGGTGTGTTTTATTGTGCTGGAAAAGTTGAAATGACTTTTTAAAAAAGACAAAAAAAACCCAACATTGTTCAGTTTTACTTACAAATAGCGTGCTGGGTATGTAAGATTTAATTTGGCACCTCATGGGAAGATAGGTAAGAAAACAAGGTATCCATTTTACTCATAGGGATTGTGACAGAGTATATAATTCTAGAGTAGCAGAAATAGTTGAAGCTTCCAAATTCTATAAATTAGCTTTCTGATTGTACATCTGCTAATGACAGATGAGAATGCAGTTTTCTTGATGGTCAAGTTCTGATGTGTGACTTTGTGAGCCTATAAGAAATCTCTTTCTTTTTAGAGCATATTTTGTTATCTTTAACCAACTGCTGACTGAAACATTTGATGCAATCTTTAAGTTTTTTTTTTTTTTTTAATTGCCAAGAACAGCATGGCTTAATCTGTCAAGTATGACAATCTTTATGTATTGAATGTGACAGGATTTAGGAATTATACTGGTACAGAAAAAGTCATTATTAACATATATTTTAAACTATTTCTCTTCTAAGAGATGATTAGAAAGTGACTTTTAATAGAGAAGACATGTAGTAGATTTTGTATCACAAAAAAAGAGTATTGCATTTTTAACCCGCTTTTTTCTTTCCTTTTCTCTCTTTTTTTGCTATGTTGGAAGAAAGGTAAAAAAAAAAAAAGCTTTTAAGAAAAAATGACCAGTGAAATAGGTCTCCATACTTTTTATCTTGAGAAAAGTAAGCATGGAATTAGAAAGAAGGAAGCAAGGCAACTATAATATGTTCTGCTAACTGTACTATATCTAGGTTTCGTTTATGCTAGAAATAGAAATTCTAAAAGTTTTATAGTATGGTAGAGTGTTTAAGTTCCTATTATAAAGTAAAATATATATTGCTCCCCTATCCTTAGCAGAATGAAAAATTAAGGAATGTCATGTTTCTATAATTGTTATTGCATTATAAGACATGCTTATTATTTCTCAAATCATGAAAGTTTGTCAAATATATATTTGCGTACATCTAAATAAAATGTGGATGGGCAGGTTATCTTCTTTTTTAGAAATTTAATGAGCACCTACTTGCTATGAAGTTCATTATGTAGTGGAATTAAGATGAGGCAAACATGTTTGTCATTATATAAAGCTTGAAGTATGCTTAAGGAAAAACAAACATCTTTTTCTCTTTCAGTTTGCTGTTTTGCTGTCCAGTGTCTACTACCAGAACAAATAGACTGTATTTTAATTGTCTGGAGATTATATTTAAAAAATATTGCAGTTCTTTCTGATGGATATGTATGACTTAGCAGAATCACATGTGAATGATATTGGGACTTAATGAAAAGTAAGTTCATTCTGGTATGACTGTAAAAATGGAATGAAGTTTTAGACTGCAATGTAAATAATCAGTATAATAACTAAGGTACTAGAAGATTAGGAAATAGTTAAGTATGGAGGCAAGTTGAGATATTTATTCTAAATCTAGAGAATAACTTTGTTGGAGATGTTAAGGAGTAAAATATACTTAATCAAAAGATACCAAACTTTCAGTGGAACTGTTCAAGTAAAATTTATCCGGTAAGTGAGTTGGAGTGTTCCGGTGGAGAGTTCAACCTCTGAAATTTAGTGGATCGAATGAGCTTTAATTTCCCTTTCAACATTAAATACTATGCCTTTAGAATGCACATTAAAATGACTATACAAATCAATAAATGCCAGTGACCAAATAACTCATAGGTGTTGTGAGTTATAAGGGAGATGAGAGCGGATGAAATGACTTCTCTACAGTGGAAAAAAGCTTCAAAGAAGTAGTGGGATGTAAATTGGGCCTTTGTGGGGGAAAAGAAAACATATCGGACACATTCCTTTAAAGAGAACACACATAATCAAAGATAAGAAAAATTGTAATATGCATGAAGTGCTTAGGAAAAATAATAATCCAGTATTTATGCTTTATGTTAATTTTCAAGTTGTATGATAAATATTAGCAAATCTTGCTCTCACAATGTCACTCATAATGTTATCACCTACTACACCAAAGAAAACAAGTTCAGGCTGGTCACAGTAAAACTACAACTGAGTCCTGCATTTTCTAACTTGCTGTCAAGTATTCATTTTACTCTCTTAAATGACACCCCATGGAGGAGGTAGTAAGGGGTATTGTTTATTGTGGTTGTTGTTTTAAATAGTAGATGTACTTATAAGTCATCCAGTTTAGAATACGTAGTGAAGTTCTAAATTTTGAATATTGGGTAAATATGTTTCTTTGAATATACTCTTTGAATTCAGTTATTTCAAAGATGTATGAATTTTATGGCATTATAAAGTGTATGTGGAGCTATTATTAAATATCTTCTATTTATGTTAAACTAATTCATGAAGTAGTAGTTGTATTTTTTGTTTTAACCCCCAGACCTGTGTCTTAAACTCGGGATTATGGGTTTTACATGGTCTTCATTTTAGCTGCCTAAGCCACAGGGGTGTGCTAGATGTTGTGTTGTTAATACACTGAACTTCTTCCTGACATGTGGAGGGAGACAGTCCTGACAAGCCTTCTGTTCACTGTTCCATCAACCTAGACACATCTCCTGATTCTTTCTGCCTTAATGATTATCATTTATTAAATCTCACTTTAAAAGTGACTTCTTCAGAGAAGTGTTTATTTGAACCCACCCGTAGATCTGGCAGGTTTCCTTTTTGTATGTTTTTATAGCACCTTTTGTGGCAGGTTCCTAATACATATCACAATTTTATTTAAATATTTTAGAAGGTTATGATTTCTTTATTGTTCTGACAGACTGAGATTTCTGAGAGTGCAGAACACTTCTCTATAGCCATAACAATAAGAACAGCGACTAGCATTCATAAAAACTCCATAAATACCTTTTAAATAAATAACCAAAGGATGGGTGTTAAAATTGAGGGTGCCATTAAAAAAACAAATGTTATTTATCTTTTGGTCAATACTGATGGCTAAATAATAAGTTTTATTAAGGATAATTTCTGCCTCAGAAGGTTTTTATGTTGATATTTAGCAAACTTCTCCTTTCAAAGAAAAAAAATGGTAAAAAAAAATAGGTCTCTCTCAGCAATATTCATTAGGTGACTTAGGAAACTGGGTTACCTTGCAGTGCACCAGATAACATACTGTTGGAATTATACAGCAATCACAGGATGTAATTCTTGAAATGATTTTTGATGAGAAGAAAAAGAGAAATTGAGGACATATTCCTGACATAAGGTATAGTTATTTAATATAATGAATACAGTTTATATATCGCATGGCCTATTCCGTGCCTGGTTAATACGAAAGCGCAAATAATTTTATTTGTATTTTTAGTCCCTTTCTCCACATGACTTTGGAAGATCAGTGAAAATCATATTTAAATAAAATCACAGCACTTTACTCATTTAAATATAGTAACATATAAAACATACACAGTCGTATTTATAATACTATACAAATTGTCACTTTTTAAAGGTTTTTTTACTGATACACACTTTGTTTTTTTATGTGATCAAATATGAGATTCCATCAGATAAATTTACCAAAAATGTTACAAAAATAAAAAGATGAATACCATCTTTGCTCGTAAATGTATTCGGTTATTTCAGTTGGAAGGTTCATATATATAATTATAGAATTATACTTAAGGAATATTGCTAAGATACTTCTAGTAGACTTAATATGTGTTAATGTAGAACAAGAGAGCAAAATAGACACATTACATTTCCAAGATACAGGTAGTTTTAGATCTTTTTTATACCAGTAATAATACTTAGAGGTGAAAGTTTACATTAAAGAAGTATTGAGCTACAAGTTCGAAATGAGACTATGTCCCATAATAGTGAGAGCATGTTCCGAGACAAGAGTTTTTAAAAGTTCCAGTGAATTGCATCTCACCCACAACCACATTTATAACCTGGAATGCAAAATATGAATGGCATCTGAAATTAGTTTCATGCATTCTATCTAGTACTATAATTTTCTCTAAATACACAGATGTCCACAGAGTATATAACTAGGTCATAATACAGTTTCCACATTTATTACTAATTAATTATGTGCAAATGGAGAGAGCATCAGTGGCAAAAATCTGTCAATCCAATAATATTTGAACCACAGAGGGTTACATTAGCAAGTGTTGAGTGTGTCAGTATTCAAATTATAAGAGATTAAGTCATGGGCACTATCCATATTACAGCATCATAGCTATGAAAACTTAAAATCCATTCTCAGTATTTAAATTGTGATTTATTAATTTGATAGCCATTGGTCATCATTAACCCTATAGGAAATCAACAGTGTCAGTCAATTAATCCTTATTAGAAGACCAACCATGGAAAAAACCTTGGAGTCTCAATCACTAACATAATAAGTTTTTATGACCACATTTACTTACAGTAAAATACACTCTACTAATATGTAACTAGAATATTATTGAAATATAATGGTGTTATATGAGATATGGATGGCAGGCTAATTCATTGAGACATCAAAGTTATTATAGTGGCACAGCTTTTATGTGTTGTATGATTATTGTGATGTAGCAGTTTAACTTGATTATTAAATCAGTTACAGTCTAGGAAAATGGTGACATTTTTCTAATAAAACCTCTCTGCTGCCCACAGATAGTGATAAACAGTGTGCAATTGAATTTATTCTGTAATGCCATAGTTAAGCTTGTGTTGAGAAGACGATATGAGACAAAATACTTCTGAGCTCAATATTGCACTCATTATAATGAAACCAAATATTAATTCTTTCAGTTCGGGCAGCTGTTATCTTGGTAATACCCATCCCAAGTCATTATAATGTTAATCTAAAAACAGTTGTCAACTATTATAAATGTAGACTTTCATATTTATCAAAGCAAGGACTGCTCACAAAGTGTATCTGTGTCACCTATGAATAATTGTTACTATTCTATGAAGCAATTGAAAATTATTTATTTATTTATTTATTACCATGAAAGAGAATTGTAAATATATGTATTAATACATATCCAATGGAATTTAAATCAAATTGCACAACATCCAAGGAACTCATATTTACCCTGTTCATCCTCTGAAATAGCTAATAGGAATTCCTTGAACAAACATTATTTTAAAAAATATCAAAACTTATATCAAATTCTTCTGTGAAATTTAAAAAATACCAAAATAAATTACAGTTGCAGGAAAGATAATGAAATACGTTCTAGCATTTGAAAAATAAACACCAAACATATTACATTGCTCCTAGCTGTAATGTATAAAATATGATCTCAATGTATTATGAAACCTGAGTTGGTGATTGGCTATTGTAATTTCTAAACTATAATAGGTTCTGTTTTTTCTGTAAGTGAATGTCAGAAGTTCTAAAGTTAAGATTTTTCAAGAACAGTGCAATGTCGTATAATTAAATGTAATATAATGTGACTAGCAGGACAGAATACAATAAATCCATTATTTATAGTCAATGGATATAATATGACAGAGTAGGGAGCTGCAAGACTGAGTCAAACTGAGCAACACAGCTGACAACCCTTGGTTAGAAAAAACTCAGAAGGAGAAAATCGGAGACAGAAAGAACAAGAGTATATAGGTGGTGCACACCCTCCACTACACACCTGGTGGCTCGGCTACCCTGGGAATTGGGATCCAGTGGCTGGGACCCTGGAGAACAGCCTATGGAAAGGACTTGACCCTGATGGTTTAGTGAATAACACGGGACATTTGCATAGACAGTAGACTCAAGTCACATAGCCTCAGCCAGCAGAGTTCTATCAACAAAACAAGCTTACCTTCCCGCCATCATCAGGCAGCAGATAACCATGACACCCCCAACCCCATGCCCACCCCAACTCAGCAGCCATCATCACTCACTGACACAACAAAACAGCCTGTAAGAGTCAAATACGCAAAATAAAATAAAAATAGAGCACCCCCTGGTATAAATTAAAAAAAACAAACTAGAAGATCAACAAGACTCCAAATCATGAGGAGAAGACAAAGACCAGACAAAGACACATCCTAAAACCTCAGGAAATGGAATCACAATAAAATGACAGTTTATCAGAAAGTAACTTTGAAGCTACGAAAGTACATTTTTCTAACAGATAAAGAATTCAAATCTGCAATCCTAAAGAAATTCAGAGTTAAAAGAAAATTTAGGTAAACAAAATGAAGAGTTTAAACAAATAAATAAGTACCAACAGGTGGATACTGAAGCTCTACACAATAAATAAATAAATAAATAAATAACAGGAACACAGGATTCACAGGAAATAATTCATGAAAGTAAGGATAGTATAGAAAGCTACAGAAGCAGAATAACCCAAATGGAGGAAGGAATTAGTGATATAGAGGACAGTAAGGCAGAAAGGAGACAAAAAAGAAAAAGAAAAAGAAATTAAATGCAAAAAAAGTGAAGAACCACTCAGAGAATTGTCTGACACCATCAGGAAAGGCTACATTAGAATACTGGGTATCCCAGAAGGTGAAGAGAAAAAGAGAGGAACAGAGAACATCTTTGAGGTAATAATGGTTGAAAAGTTCCCAAATCTAGAACAAGTAATGAACATACAAGTCAATGAAACAAACAGAACACCCGATTACATAAATCCTGCGGGGGAAAAAAAAAAAAAACTACACCAAGACACATAATTATGAAGCTATCAAAAATCCAAGACAAAGAAAGAATTCTAAAGGTTGCCAGGGAAAAAGAGCAGATAACATATAAAGGCACTCCTGTCAGACTAACCTTAGACTTCTCAGCAAAAATCTACAGGCTAGAAGACAATGGAATGATGGGCTCAAAATATTTTAGAACAAAAAATGCCAGTCAAGAATACTATATCCTGCAAAACTCTTTTTTAAATTTGAGGGAGAAATTAAGGTTTTCCTCAATAAATAAAATCTAAGAGTTTGCAAACATGACACCTCCTCTGCAAGAAATGTTAAAAGAGGCCCTACTAGCTAAAGAGGAAAACCTTCACAAAAATATAACAAAATATCAGAGATCAACATAACCAGAAAACAAAAATAAAAATGGCAGTAGCAAGTTCTGTAATGTCAATAATTATTATAAATATAAATGAACTGAACTCACCAATCAAAAGGCACAGAATTGCTAAATGAATTAAAAAACTAACCCAACTCTATGTTGTCTACGAGAATCTCATCTTAGGTCGACAGACAAGCAACAGCTTAAAGAGGATTAATGGAAAATGGCACTCCAAGCTAATGCCGAATCCAAAAGAGCAGGAACAGCTATTCTCATATCAGATAAGGTAGTCTTTCAACTAAAGAAAATGTAAAAAAGATAAAGATGACATGTAATGATAAAGTGATCAATACAACAGACTTAACACTTATTAACATTTATGTACCCTAAAAATAAATACCCAAATATATCAAACAAATATTAACGGATCTAAATAAGGATATTGACAGCAACTCAATAATAGTAAGGGATTTTAATACTCCTCTTTCAGTAAAAGACAGATCATCCAGACAGAGAATCAACAAAGAAACAAGATCTTTAAATGACAAAGTAGAAGAGCTGGACCTAATAGACAGCTATAGAGTACTTCACCCAAGAACTATAAACTACACATTCTTCTTAAGTGCTCATGGAACTTTCTCAAGGATAGACCATATATTGGGACAAAAAATAAGACTCAGTAAATTTTCAGAGTTTGAAATCTTATCTAGCATCTTTTCAGATCACAATAGCATCAAACTACAGATCAACCAAAAGGATAAAGAGAGGAAAATTGCAAAAAAGTGGAGATTAAACAACATATTTGAGCAACCAATGAGGAAATTAAGGAAAGAATTATAAATATCTGGAATCAAATGAAAATGAAAAATGACGTATCAGAATCTATGAGATGCAACAAAAAAGTAATAAGTGGAAAATTCATAGTGCTACGATCCTACCACAGAAAACAGGAAAAATCACAAATAAAAAACCTAAGCCATCACCTAAAGGAACTAGAAAAAGAAAAAAACAAGAACAAAAAAAAACAGAAGCCTAAATCCAACCGAAGGAAAGAAATAATAAAGACTAGATCAGAAATCAATGAAATACAGATCAGAAAGACTATTTAAAAAAATCAATGAATCCAAAAGTTGGTTTTTCAAAAGAATAAGCAAAAGAGACATACCATTAGCCAGACTCACAAAAAAGAGAGAGAAACCACAAATAAATAGAATAAAAAATAAAAAGAAATAATCGCAACAGATACAAAAGAAATACAGAGGACTATAAGAGAAAACTATGTACAATTACACGGCAAATAACATAATAACCTGGAAGAAATGGACACATTTCTGGAAAGGTACAATACCCCAAAACAAAACAGAAAAGAACTAGAAACCATGAACAGATCGATCACAAGCAAGGAAATTGAAACAGTGATCAAAAACTGTTCCAAAAACAAAAGCCCTGGACCAGATGGTTTCACCAGCGAATTCTACAAAGTTTTCAAAGAATTAATTGCAATCCTCCTTAAGCTGTTCCAAAAAATAGAAACATTCCAAGCACTTTTTATAATGCCAATATTATGCTGATTCCAATACCAGATAAAGACTACATCAAAAAAGAAAGCTATAGACGGATAGTCTTAATGAATATTGATGCAAAAATTCTCAAAAAAATACTAGAAATTGAATTCAACTACATATAAAAAGAATCATACACCAGAATCAAGTGGAATTTATTCCAGGGATGCAGGGATGGTTCACATATGCAAATCAATAAATGTGATACACTATATCAATAAAAAAGGACAAATCACATGATCATCTCAATAGATGCAGAAAAAGCATTTGACAGGTTTCAAAACCCTTTTATGTTAAAAATCCTCCAAAAACAGGTATAGAAGGAATGTACTTCAATATAATTAAGACCATATATGACAAGCTCACATCCAACATTGTACTCAGTGGAAAAAAACTGAAAACTTTTCCTCTAAGATCAGGGACAAGACAAGGATGTCCACTCTCACCATTACTATAGTACTGGAGATCCTGGCCAATGCAATTAGACAAGAAAAAGATAAAAGGTATCCAAAGAGGGAAAGAAGTGGAACTTTTCACAGATTATATGACAATATACATAAAGAACCCCAAAGAATCAAGTAAAAAGCTGCTAGAAATAATAAATACTGTAAAGTGACAGGCTACCAAAATTAATATGAAAAAATCCATTGCATTTCTTATGCCAACAATAAAAATACAGAAAGAGTACTGAAGAACACAATACCATTTACAATTTCACACCCTCAAAATATGAAATACCTTGGAATAAACCTAACCAATGATGTGAAGGACCTATACTTTGAGAACTACAGGACACTGCTAAAAGAAATAGAAGATGACACAAAGAAATGGAAAGATACTGTATGCTCACAGATCAGAAAAATCAGCATAATCAAAATGGCTATACTGCCTAAGGCAGTATGTAGATTCAATTCTATCCCCATCAAAATTTCAAAGACATTCTTCACAGACATAGAATACAAAGTAGTGAAATTTATCTGGAACAACAACCAACCCAGGACAGCAAAAACAATCCACAAGAAAAAAAACCAACACCGGAGGAGTCATGTTCCCTGACTTCAAACTCTACTACAAAGCAATAATAATTAAAATAGCATGATACTGGTATAAAAACAGAAAGACAGATCAATGGAACATAAATGAAAGTCCAGAAATAAATCCACATATATATGGACACCTAATTTTTGACAAAGGAGCCAAAAACTTACAATGGAGCAAGGATAGTCTCTTTAATAAGTGATGCTGGGAGAACTGGTCAGTCTCACGCAAAAGGTTGGAACTAGACCATTACCTAACACCACACACAAAAATTAACTCAAAATGGATTCTAGATCTAGACATAAGACCAGAAACCATCAAACACATAGAAGAGAATGGAGGCAAAACATTATTAGACATAGACGTAAGAAATATCTTTGGCAACTCAAATCAAATTTCAAGGCAAATTAAATCCAAAATAAACAAGTGGGATTACATAAAACTAAAGAGTTTCTACTCAACAAAAGAAACTCTCATAAAAACAAAAAGGCAATCAAATGAATGGGAAAAGATATTTGCCTCTCACAGTTCAGATAAGGGGTTAATATGTGGGATATACAAAGAACTCAAAAAAATGGACAACAAAAATATAAACAATCCAATCGAACATGGGCTGATGACCTTAACAGACACCTCTCCAAGGAAGACATACAAATGACCAGCAGGGTCATGTAAAGATGCTCTACCTCTCTTGTAATCAAGGAAATGCGAATCAAAACAATGATGAGATATCACCTCATGCCTGTAAGAATGATTACTATAAAAAAAATGGAAATAATAAGTGCTGGAGAGGATGTGGAGAAAAGGGAACTCTAATTCATTGTTAGTGGGAAGGTAAAGTAGTACAACCACTCTGGAAAGCAGTATGGAGAGTCCTCAAAGAATTGAGAATTAAAATTCCATATGATCCAGTTATTCCCAATGACACAAAAACACTTATCTGAAGAGATATATGCATCCCCATCTTCATTGCAGCACAATTTACTATAGCTAAGTGCTGGAAACTACCTAAATGCCCATGAACAGAGGAGTGGATAAAGAAGATGTGGTACATATACTCTATGGAATACTATTAAACCATCACAAAAGGAAAGATCCTGCCATTTGCAACAACATGGATAGACTTGAATATAATTATGCTTAGTGAGATAAGCCAGAAAGGATAGACACCATACGATAGCACTCACAATGGGTAAAGAGAAAACAAGGAAATGTAATAAACAAAACCAAAAATGGGGAGAGGAGAGATAGAGAGAGGGAGAGGGAGAATACTACTCCAAACAAATATGACCTCTTAGAAATGCGAGACAAAAAGGCAAATCAGGGGGTACCAAAGTGATGGGGAGGGGGAGGGAAAATTAGATGAAGGGAATTAACTGTGAATGAAGGTAGAAAAAAAGGGGGGGATATTAGTAAATCTACTATGCTGTTTTTAAATGTAAAAGAAAGTTCCAATATGCAGTGAAAGAAAAGAAAGACATCTTATCAAATACTTTACATGATACTGATAGAACATTTCAGTTGGTGTCAAATGCTTCAAATGAAAACATCTCTGAAGAAAAGGTATTTTTTTATATATTTGAATCTCCCTCAGTTCTGATACAGGTAAGAAATTGACAATTTCAGATTAAATATTGAATATTAAAATTATTATATTCAGAGTATGGAAGTATCTTAAAATCTGTTTTTATATGCCATGAAATCTGCTCCTCTAAAGTGAGGCATTTGGAATTTAATATTAGTTTTAGCTTATTCATGTCTTTTTGAGATAATAGAAAAAAATAGATCAATATTTTGACTAAAGTTACCATAATTCATCCTTTCACATAGCAAACATATTTAATGAATAAATTAATTATCTTTTTTTCTGCCAATTTTCTAAGTAATCTTTAAAGTTTCAGTTAAAATATTCCCAAGGATATATTGTCACTTACTGGTATTTATTAAACAATTATATCACTTCAGGCCATGTCCTTGTGGCTCAGGCAGCTGAGAGGGCTAGAGTGTGGGCCATGTAAAACTCAAGGACTAGTTTTATGACTCAGGTACAGGAGAACAAGCAAAATATGTACAAATAAATTTTAAAAATGCTTCTTCCACCTCTTCTTCCTGGATTCCTCCTCCTTCCCTCCTTCTCTCCCTCTCTCCCTCTCTTCCTTCTAGTCCCTCTAACAAAAAGGAATTATATCACTTCATAGACTAGTACAATTGAATGGTGAAACTTCTACTTTATTTTAGGTATATCTTTGAGGAAATTTATACATTCTACTGATGTCTGAATTTTTCCATATCAAATTAGATTCTTATATGAACTATATTTATGAATATTCTTGTTAAAATAATTGAGTCCTTAATATTTTTTGCATTTAACATTTGACTTTAAAGAGGCAGTGAAAGAATAGATTTATGCATAGAAGGAATAAATATGAGGGGTACAAATGATGAACTTTAGCAGATATTGTTGGCAAACAGTGCTACATATTGGTGGTCACTCATTTGCAGCAGATTTAGAGTGGACAACTACAGTATGGCATTGTCAATGTTTTCTATCAAATACCTCTGCATAGATTGGTCTGCTCTCTTAGATGCAGCAGTAATCAATTAATCATATGTAGATGCAATAAAACATGTGGGGAAGATAATGTTCTTGAGGGTAGTACACAACTTATGGGACACAGGAATTGTGGATAAATATCCCAACCTACTCACAGACTGATGTGGAATTTTTGAAGTGTGTTCTACGTGGTTCCGTGAAGAAATAAGCCCCAGTTGCCATCCGCAGTACCCAGTCTATTAATGCACTCTTTTACTGTTTTTATCTTCTTTTCCTGTTCTAGTTTTCTCAATGCTTCCCACATCTAATAAGTTGTGTTGTTCTGTGTTTTCATTTTCATTTGTTTCAAGGTATTTTTTAACTTCCCTGTTCCCTGGGCTCTATCATCTTCCCACAAAATTACTAGCCACCAAGTCTTTGTTTCAAGGTCTGTTTTCAGGTGGAATTCAAACTCAGACACTCCTTCAGTTGTGGATTTTTAGTTACTTTTCATTATTATTGGAATAGATACTGCATGTAATTTTAATCTCATTGTATCAAGACTTGTTTTGTGAGTCAACATGTAGTCTAACCTGGAGAATGTTATATGTACAACTAAGTAGAATATGTGAGATGTTTAATCTATATCTATGATATCAACTCACCTGTTATGTTGTATAAATCCTCTATTCCCTTATTGATATTCTGTATGAATGTTATATTCATTATTTAAAGTGTGATACTGAAGTCTCTTACTATTATTGCAGATCAATTTCTCCTTTCAATTCTATCAATATTTTCTTCATGTATTTAGGATCTCTGATGCTTGATGCATACATATGCCTACCATTGTTACATTTTCTTGGCAAGCTGATCCTTTAATAATGACATAATATTCTTTTTTTGTATCTTATTACAGTTTTTGACCTAAAGTTTATTTTGTCTCATATTAGTTATAGCCCCTGTGTTCTGTTACTATTCACATGCACTATCTTTGTCCATGACTTCACTTTCAACTTATGTGTGTACTTAATTTAAAGTGAATCTGAAGTAGACAGCATATAGTGGGACTTACAGGACTAATTTTATATTGATATATTATATTATAGTCCTCATAGTACACTTTAGAAATAATTCAGGCAGGCAGGCAGGCAGGCAGGCAGTATAAAAGCTATAGCCTCACCAGAGTTCCAGAATCCTTTGCTAATATGTTTTCTTTTCTTTCCATTCCTCTCTCCACTTTCTGGTGGAGGGTGTGGTAAGACATATAGATTGAGATGTGTCAATATTCTAAAATTAATGTAGTTTAAGATTTAATAGCTATCAATAATTCAAAAAATTAAAAAGCTATAACTATTAGCCAACTAATTATTTAAGCTGCAACACTGAATATTTCATTCCTCCTCTTCATTCTAAGCTCATTTATTTTTAAGAATTACCAATAAATTCCTTAGGGTGGAAAAAATATTCTCACTGATAAATATTCTCTCCTTGACCAAAATTTTTCAGATTACTCTAAACCCTTTTTATACTTAGGTCCCAACCTGCATCCCCTTGTTCTTAAAGGCAGATTTATCTTAGTTTTAGAGAGAAGCCCACCTAAGTAAATTCAAAGGGAATTTCCCCATATTTGATATATCTACATATCTGTATCATCTATCTATCTATATATATGATCAAATTTCACATCTTTCATATTGGGATCTGATCACTCTAGCCTACTTTCATCAAGAATCATCTTTAGGTCAGTTTAGCAAGAATCCCCCTATCCTTCCTTGATGAGACCTCAATAATATCCAATCTACTAATCTCTTATCCTGCTGCTTGACTAAAAACAACCACCTGTTCTTGCAGTATTCAAATAGAATCCAGTTCTATACTGAGTCTCACTTGCTCTACTGCAATAGTTTTTAAATGGAATCTGTTTTTACTATTTGGCTCTGATTTACTATCACAAGATTTCAGGATATCACTCTAAATGTTCCCACATAGAATACGTTTATATGAATATTACAGTTTGAGCTGAAAATTTATTATAATGGGTTGTTGATATTTGTTGATATCTACTGTGACTACATTTCTCATTTTGCCTCAAAAAGTCCACATTTCCTATAGTTTTTCACTCTTAAGAGTATCCTAGTTTACATGAATCATCTGGTAACCCTTCTGTAAAAAGATAAACTAAGGCATATTAAAAATTTTAAGAGCTTGAGCAAATCAGTTTAATAAGGAAGCATCAAATTAGAAGTGGTTTGTTGTACTCTACCAAAAGAACACAGATTTAAGGTTTTTTATAATGAATATAAGAACACAAAGCATGGAGATAATTTGGTTGCCTGTACTTTAAATGGTTGCATTATTTGGGAAAGCCTAATTGACTATTTATAATTGATTCTTCTTACTACCTTGGAGGCATTTATAGGAATTTACTACGAAGTTACAGTTTGCTTTGTAAGCTCCCAAGGCATTAGAATAACCTCACTCTAAGGGTCTCCTGAATTTGATTAATTTAACAGTAATGATATCTGATTTATCAGTATAGGCATTGAGGAAGACTGCCATCCATGAATTCCCTAACATAATCTATGCATTCAGAATCTACAATAAGTCATACAGCACTGGCAAATACATTATTAGCTGATGCAATTAAACCTTTGGGAAGCATCATAAAAATATTTAAGCCACATTGGTATCACTTGGTTTCTTAAAACAATAATTCCATAAACTATATACTTTGGAGAGTTGATGAAACTTCCCAAAGGACTAATTTACTTCTCAAAAATGATTTATATATGAAGAGGATGTAGAAAAATAATTATGATGATAATCAATCAAAGAGGGAATTGGGCATTTGTTTTAATGTTACTACTCTGATGTTATAAGGATTCTCTCAGGACAATGCCTTCTAAAAACTGAACTACAACATGGTAAAAAAAACATTGTTTCTATTGCCTCTAATATCAGCATCCATTTGTGTTTCACAGATGTAAGAGGCAGAAAGGAATGAACATAAATATATAGAAAGTTTTAGAATGTCACAAAATTGACCTCTGATATCTAGCAGCCAGTAAAATATGTAAGCAAAACTTGAATAAAGCAGTCACATTTCTAAGAATTTGAAAAGGTGACCTGAATACATAAGAATCCCATGGAAATAATTATATTTTAATCTATTTGAGGTTAGATTTTTTATTTCATTATATCATGGTTTTATGTTTTTACTCATTCATCTATTTCCCTAATTACAAATAAGTAGTGTATTTTGTGTCCAATATGTGCAAACACATAAAGAAAGAGATAAATAATAATACATAACAACCCTGTATTCAAATTAGAGTTATTAAACTTGTTAGAAAAAATAAGAAAATAAAATCCTGAAAGGCCTGCCATGTATTTAGGAATTATTGAGAAATGCACTCTGGTTATAAGATCGATATAGTAGTTAGGCATTAATAAGATTTTATGTTAGGGTGGTAATATTAGAAAAAGGTCAGGACAGAACCATGGGGACCAGATGGTTTTGTGTACAGAGGGAATGGATAACGGAATAGACATAGAGTATGCTGATTTTTTGGCAAAAGTTCTAGCAGCACTTTACACAAATAGATAAGCTCTTTACAATTTGGCACCTCCATCAAGAAGTGCTATCTATTTTCACAAACCAAATCTGGGATTAGCCATGTGATTTTCTTTTCCTACTATGATAATAGCAGACTTGATATAAGCTGAGGTTTGAGAGTGATTTCTCATTTCCACTTTCTTCTTGAAACACAGATACCATCATCAAAACAAGCCAAAGTTAAATCGCTAGATATTAAGAAATATTTAGAGCAGAGCTAAGTAGTTTCAGTTGAAGTCGTATTAAACTAGCCAATGCCTGGCTGAACTCTCACCTGTTTGCAATTATATCTGAGCCCATGGATTAGTTGTGTGGCTCAAAGCGACAGAAATACTTAGATGATCCATAGGCTTCTGAGAAATAATAAATGAATATTATATACCATGAAAAAATTAGGTTTTTTCAGCACCATTTTATCATTAAATAACTGATACATTGCAGTGAGGTGGAAAGACTCTAAGATAAGTATACATTTTTGTATTCGTTTTTTATAGTTGCAATGCAATTTTTTTGATGCACTCAGTAGTTTCTAATATACAAGGGAAATCACTGTTTATTGTCACTAAATGTAAAATTAAAAAAATATATTGGGAAAGTTATATTTCTGAATACTGGAAACCTAAATTTTGTTTACTTGATTAGTTGTGTGATCTATTATTCTAGAACATCTCTTTTTTTCAGAATAATCTCTTGTTTGATGACTTGCTGTATACTTTGAGTAAAGGTAAAGTAAATATAACTTGTTTCTGTTTCTGAAAATCATTTAATACTTGACAATTGGAATGTCATATGTCATGAATTATATAGCTAAAATCATAGACAGTGTGTTCCACCCATTCAAGGAACATTATTAACTCAAATTTTTAAAGTATGAGTTACAAAGTGTTAAGTTCTATAAATAACACTGCAGTCTCAGGAAATTATTTTAAAAATATTCAATGAAGAGATGCATATTTGTATGGAAAATTATTTTTACCACCATGTTGTAAGTAAATGGAATTCTCAAAATCATGGTAAATGAAAATATATAGCATTTAAAATATTGTTTATGAAACAGATGTATTTTATTCCATTCTATTCATTATTGGAATACTTTTTGAAAAAAATCTTCATACTTCATATAACATATACACATCTATAATTTAACAACCACGGGTCTATTTCTAATCAAAAAATAATTTTCTGCATAATTTACCCAATTAAATTCATAAACATCAAAATGTCATTCTCTGTGTACTACAGTATTAAAGTGCAAATTATATGTTTAGAAAATTAAATACAAGTATAATAAAATCATCTCTGGTTGGTTCATGGTAAGTCTGTTATTAATTTTCAATCCTAAAAAAATATCTTTTTTATATTGTGAAGTAGCTGTAGTCTTATTTTTTTTAAATATTGTTCTGAGATTTAAAACCTGATATAGAGAAATTAAGGAAATTTTAGAATAAAAAGTAATAATTATAATTTCTCTTAAAATTGTATTTACCTATGGTAAAAAACAGGAGTATTAATACATCAAATTGTAATTACTTCTCCAATGGTGGGACAATCTTGTGTTAGTTCATGATTGTAAATATATATGTATATGTGTGTGTGTACATATAAATGTATATTTATAATGACTTTTGTTTACTGTTAATTCTTGTGCCCTAGAAAGTGAAAAAAGTGAAAATGAGTGTTATAATCCATTTTAGTGATGTATATTTGCTTTCTTTTCTTTTCTCTTTTTTTCCTTGTTTGTTTATGCTTGTTTTAGGCTCTCAGGTTTACCAAAACTTGAAAACAACTGGCTAAGAAAGTAGTGGATAATTTTACTAGCTGGATTTTCTTTCTTTTACACTTGAGGAAATTGTTCAGAAAATGACAAGATGTGAAATTAATAACCTAACATATCATCAATAAAACAATAATATTATTTGATATTACAACAGAATTGTCAGTAAAATGCCTTTGAAAGCTTGAGGAAATGCTGTATGTTGCTCTGCATTTGATATTTGCTAAATAGTATGGTTAGGACATTGGTTCCAGTTAAGATCAGTTAAAAGTATAAACTAATAGGGAAATGATGGAAAAATACTTCTTTTCAAAAGTTACTGGATGAAGAATCATAAAAGCAGTGTCACAAATATAAAACATTACATTGTGAAAATATAGTTTGTGTTTGGTCTTTAAAATTTCTGAGAACATGACCATGAGAGATACATGACATATTGATAAAATGTCTTCTTGGGTATTATTATTATTAGAAACAATACTAAACAAAATCAAGGGAAATCATTTGATATATTGAGCAAGCAAACAGAACACATGAAAGTCAAACTACCTTCCAGACTAACTGACAGATTTGTTAATGCTCTCTCACTACGTTCAACACATTCCAGCTCCTTGTAAAAAGCCAATTCTCTTCCCCAGTGTAGTTTGTGGTTCATTAACTTTCAGTTGGTTAGAAGTAAAAAATTACTGAAGGGTCAGGTAGGTTTATACCAGTTTAAAAGAATTAGGGGAAAAAATGGTCCTACAGGATTTAAGTTTTTATTTTTTACTAAACCTCCTTGAATTAACTTTCAGTGTCGATTTAGAAGCACAAACTATCTGTTGGAAGGGAAGAAATTAAAGAAATATATCAATAAAAATGTTTTATGTGAAACCATAAGAACTGAATATTGTATCTCAACCATCACTATATTTTGACCTTGTTAATGATTTCATATTTTGTATCTATAAATGTTCCTTAGTCTCAAAATCCCAATGCAGATAAAGGAGTTGTAACCAGAAATAACTAATTGTGCAAATTTGTTCTGTTGTTAAATCAATAAAATCAAATTGTATTTTTACCTCAAAGTTAATAGAATGATATTGAATAGATATATACGTTTCCAGGCTTTATAATATTAACCACTTGATTTTCATACCTATTGCTTAGAGTGTTAATGTTGATTGCTGGTAGTTAAAAGATAAATCAAAGTCAAATTATGGGGATAAAAGGGCAATGGAAATACTGAATTCAATGAAGCTATACCTGTGGGAGATAGGATCAAATGCAGCCTTGCTGAGATTTAAAGGTCAAATCTGTGTTCTTCAGTTGAGATCTAGCTGTGAAAAGTGTGATGAATTAGTGGTGAACAAAGGAATAAGGTCTTTTCTTATTGTTGCATTTATCTCCTGGATTATCTTGATTGGCAGAAACACATAGGAGCAAAGGTTTCTGAAGCCTTCCTTTCTTTTTCCTCCTACTGACAAGAATGTGATGTGGAAGTTTTAGACCTTTATACTTCCAAATGAACTAATAGCACTACCACAGAGACAACAAAATTGCCCAAAGTTCTGATAAGATAAATTTTTGCCACAGTTTATACCTATTTAGACTTTATCAATGATTGAATCTTTAATTATAGTCTAGGAGTAATATTGCAATAATATTTCTGTTGCAATATTTTCATTGGACCAATGCTAAGTTCTACATGAATATTAGTAAAGAATCAGCTGTGACAATGGTAATGAATTAGTATAGTCTATTTTTTTCTTAATCATTACCAAATTTGTGAACTGCAAAGTATTTAATTAAATTTTAAAAATGAAAGGAAATTTTGTACATAAGCTAATCAAAACTATTTTGAAATAAGAAAATTAAATATGATGGAATTAGGAAATAAATATTAATTCAGGAATTAAATAAATTATTTCCCTTCTTCATTACTCAATAAAAGTATACAATGAATAAATTTATTTAAACCACTAATATAACTGACTAATATCTAGTTCCTTGAAACAGTCATCCATGTTAATGCCTGGGATGCCTTAAAATTAATCTTGGTCAAATAACTTTATTAATGTGTTAATATATGAAATAAGTTGTTTAAAGGATAAAGCAGGATTTTCTCTTTTCAATCTTTCTTTGGTAAGCTAGAATATCTGTGCATACCAGTATTCTGTCCTGGTAAACACTTGTCTGAAGGAAAGTTTTAACAAATAAGCTGCAACAAACATGTCTAGAAACTGTCTATGATAATGTTGCTTTCTATTATTTGACCTGTCAATTTGATGAAATTATTCATGCATGTTGCTACTACTAAAATTAAAATTATGAATGGAGAAATTTACTTTCAGTTATTTGGCTTTCCTCAACATGGAGCATTAACCAAAAATGTGCAAATCACTCACTTAGGTATAACAAAACAAAAACTCCTTTTTAAATATATTTTTATTGTAGTAATTATTCTACACATTAAAACAATTTTCTATGTATAGGTTCCTCATTATATTTCAACACACCATGCCCTCCACCAAATTATCAACTGTTCTTCCCCATTGTCCAGTGTGCTCCACCGCCATTTGCCCCCGCCTGCCCCAATCCCTTTTGGCAACCTTATTTCTGTTGCAAATGTCTCAGGGTTGGTTATGTTGCATCTGTTTTTTTGCAAAAACTCTTTTTAGCTATAAGCAGGTTGCTAATTAAGTAAATTATCCTTTGTTTGTGGAAGAGGGTTTATAAAATATTTGAAAATAATTAAAAATACTCTCAAACAATAGTAGTTTTTAAATGATTACTATATTCTAACACTGAAATAAGGTCTTCATCTTCTAAAAATTTATTAATCTCACAATACATCTAAGATTCAGATACTATTATTATTGACACATTCAAATGATATTAAATAACTTATAAGAAGACATACAACTGATATATGTTGTGTTCTATTTTGAACACAAATTGTCAGACTTCTTTCCTCCTTGATTCTCTTGCACCATAGAGAACTGCCTCAAAGACTAGTCACTAGCGTTTGTTTGGCTTTTTACATATTAAAAAATCAAACAAAATTAATGTTTATATTGGTCCTGTATTCTAACTATATGGTATTACCACACTTTTTCTTAGGCAATAGCTGAGAAATGATAGTGTAAAGATATTTCTATTGCAATATATAATTTAACTTAGATTAATAATTACTGACACATTCCTTATATAATTACACATTCGTTAACTAAGTAAAGATTTTTTGAACTCTCACTAGGTACAAATCTAGTTGCTGCAGTTTGAATGTTGTATCTCTCAAATTTCACAGGTGAAATTTCATCCCTATGACAATAGTATAAGGAAGTGGGATCCTTGGGAAATGATTAGATCAGGAGCGTGGAGCGCTCTTGGCTAAGATTAATACACTTCTGTGCGAGATCCACAGAGCTTTTCCACTACATGAGGACATAGTGCAAGGTCTATAGTCTGCAGTTGAAAAGAAAACTTTCACAACAACGCTACCTGCTTGCTCCTTGGTTTTTGACTACCCAGCCTCCAGATTTGTGCAAAATAAATTTCTGTTGAATACCAAGTCTGTGACATTCTGTTATAGCAACTTGAATGGATTAAGACATTAATTTTTAGTCAACTTCCAGGCACATCATGGAGTGGCTAAAAAGACACTTAAGCCTCTCACCAGAGTTTATATTCTAGTTGAGGAAAATAGATTATAATAAAAGAAATAAAGAAATTTGCCTGGTAATCTAGAAAATAAATATTTATCGTGATTTTGTGCTAATGTAGACAAAAGAAATTGATAGTTGCCCCTTCAGTACATCTCACCATGGTCAATTTTTGTTTAGCGACTCATGTAGCAGTAGAAGCACTAGAACAGTAGTTAAGAATTTGACTCTCAAAACTATGCATTGCCAACTATTCCAGGCCATCTCATCAACACCTACTTGTTAGTTTGTAAATGTGGGAATTACACTAACTCTTTAATCCTAAATTTCCTCATCTGTAAAATAAAAATTCATATAGGGTCAATGATGTCATGATAATGCTAATGATTTTGATAACTGAATTTAAAGAAATTAAAGAAACATGGATAATCTTATTTTTTATTGAACTTTTCAAGGATTTAAAACAATCTTTCTATGGCAAGTATTCATTAGACATGCTCTGTGATATATATTGGAGTTAAAAAAGTAAACAAATGTTTAGCAAAATCTTTACAGTTTATGGGAGAAGAAAGACATGACACAAATAATTTTAGTATAACATGATGATTAGTTTGCTTTCTTTTTATAGAAAATAATTATTTTTGTCTCTCATTCTGTTCTTGGCTCCAACATACAATAGTAATTAGTAACTAGAACTGATTAACTACTACAATAAGCCACATTATGATGTATATTGGAAAGAGAAATGAAAAACGCTATTTTTCTATATTAACTGAAAGTCAGGGCTGTGTTGAGCTATATTCAGAATATAAATGCATACAAGTAATAACTTATTAAGGAAATTTTTGAAAGAAGTGTGTAACTTTGGAAATCGGTGCTAGGGTTCATGTTTACCAAAAGATACAAACCAGGACCACATCAATCTGTTTATTCTTGGATTATTTGCAAAGTCTCAAAATAAAGAGTTCTTCCAATAAAGAAATAATCTCTTAGGGCATAGTTGGTCATGAGAAAAAAAGGCTAAAAGTTTTCTTGCCTTCTGAATACATTGGTACTTTTAAATAGAAAAATAAAGGAAAGTTTTGAAATCATGGCTTTTACTTAAACTCTTTCTCATCTCTTATTTCTGGATTTGCTGATAAACTAGTATTAAGAATGTTTTCCTTAAATTGAATTCTATCCCTTTCTAATGAACTTTTCAGATATCACAGTTTACAGAATTAGAACATCAAATCTATAGTTAATATTATTTCAAATACTAAAGGTTAATTTGCATTATGCCTTTGTCGTAGTATCAATATTCCTTAATGTTTTCTCATCTTAACGTATATCATGGAAACCATCATAATAGTTGTTTAACAATTGTTTTATTGTTATTTCTAAATGAATCCTTTTAATAACCAAATCGTTTGTATTTATTTTCCTCAACCCCAAAGAACTGCTTGTGAGTCAAAACCATGAATGAAACAAAGCTATTAGATTAAATGTACAAATACATAACATAGCTGAAGTTACATTAGAAAACAAAGAATACTGGTGTGCCCTGGTGGAGTAGGTGTTGGGTGCAGTTCACATACATCCCGAGGTCTCAGGTTTGTGTCTCAGGACTCTGGGGAGTAATCAAAATAGACAACTAAATAAAATGAATGGAGTGCTTCTTTCTGCCTGCCTGCCACTGTTCACCTTCGCTTGTGCCAGCAGCTTCCTTTAAAAAAAAAAGAAAAGAAAAGAAAGAATTCTCCCAATTTTTCCAGTGACAGTAAAAACTGTGAAAAACAAGGAAGATTACAAATTTTGAATATATTCATTGAATATACATTGTCACAATGTATGACCATGAATACTTGCACACAGGGGCTTCATGTAATAGCTTAACTTGGTATTTTCTTCTTTACATTTTTTTAAATTCTATATCATTTGAAAACTCTGGTTTCTGATATGTACTTTTATTCCTTATTGGAAATGGAAATTGCTCCTAAAATAGAAATGGGTGATACTAATTTCTATCTGATTTACATGATACATTTTCATCTTAAATCTAATTTGGATAGATTCTATTTATATTATGTCCTAATTAAATATTTTAATATTTATCTTTATTGAAAAATATTGATGTATTACATTATTTGAGCTTTAGGTGACACTCTTTTAAAATAATATCTGTACATATTACCTACCATATATTTGACATTAAGATTCTAGTTTTTATCTATCACCATAGATTCCCCATTTTTACTCAGTGTACCCACCTTCTTCACCCATTCTTTTTTGGTAACCACTATTTTATTGCTGTAATCTCTGAGTTTGTTTTTGTTTTAATTAGTTTATTTACTGGTTCAGTTTCTTTATGAACCACATATGACTGAAATTATATAATGTTTGTCTTTTTCCGTCTGACTTATTTTGCAAGCATAATAACTTCTAGGCCCATCAACATTGTTGCTTTCTTTTTTATTTATTTATTTTTTCTTTAGTATCTGAGTAGTATTCTTTGTGTACATATACCAAATCTTCTTTGGCCACTCAATGATGGACATTGAGATTGTTCCTATTATTGTCTGTGGTGAATAATGCTGAGATGAATATGGGGGTGCATTTAGCTATTCAAATGAGTAGCTTTGTATTCTTCAAATAATACCTAGAAGTAGGATAGCTAGATTATAAATAATTCTAATATTTTTATTAAGAATTACCATAATGTTTCCATAATGGCTCTACCAATTTTGTATTCCCACCAACAGTATAATAGGTTTCCCTTTTATCCACACCCTTTCCAATACCTGTTTCTTGAAAAGAAAAGATTGATAGTTAATTGAATTTAACCAGAATTACTCCTACCATTAAGGGTTCTCTAGAATAGAAAAAAATGTTTAACTTCTTTGGAATAAAACTTGGAGTTTAGAACTCTTGTCATGTTCTCTTAGCAATACATTGCAAATAAAAGTCAGGATAAATGATTGAGTTTGGTACCAAGGAAATAAAAGATTCAAGACTAATTAACCTAGGTGAAAATAAGATCAAATAAAGGCAAGATATGACAGCTAAATTACTAAATTTTGAGATTATCTTCAAGTACATTTAAACATATTTTATGTAGCTCTCCTAGCATGTTTTAGACTTAGTGGAGGCAGAAGGAGATTGGAATATTTGTTACACTTTCTAGTATGATGGGTATTCTTTGAATCATATATTCCTTTGACACTATTGCCTTGTCTGGAATCTTTGTCTCAAGCTTTTTATTCATGTTAATAAAATAATTGGCTTCCTATGTTCCAGAAACTCAAGACAGACAATATCATTGTTCTCATAGGATCTGGATTCTGATTTAGAAGATTAAGGAATTAAAAAAAAAAAACATAAATAGGCAATAAGTGTTAAAAATAATAAAGCAAAGTAAGACAGTGTCTGGGGAGAATGTCTCCAAGAGATACTTAGTCAGGCATGGCCTCTATGAGGAGATCATTACAGAGCAGCAGAAATTAGAATTCTACTAAGGATCTAGTTTTGTGAAAATGTAGAGAACGAATGAGTGTTCTAAGTAAAAGGAACGAAAGTTACTATACACAATGTCAGCCTTGTTAAAATAATTTGCAAATGTTTTTTAAAATACTTTAAACATACTCCATGCTACATATATATGCCAAATGAATTACACCGAAATGCATATCTAATCATGTCACTTTTCCACTTGAAAGCTCCCAATGGCTCTGCATTGCCCAGAGAAGAAAGTTGAAGTCATTTTATCTGGTTCTATGGATTCTGTTATCTGTTATCAATACTCTTTCTACTCTTATTTTCAACTTTGATCCTTCACGTGACGTGCTAAATTCACAATTACTGTTTCTTGAAATAAACCCCTTCCTTTTTCTTTCTTTAGTAGTGTTTTAATAGCTTTCTATTTGCTAATTATAACAGAGATTATCTAAGTTTTAGGTCAAATGTCACTTCTCTGGTTTAGCTTCCAGAAATCCCAGCACGAAATATCCCTCTAGTTACTGCAGTAAAGGATAATAAATGCTTCTCTAATATTCATCTCTCTTAACCTTAACCTTCTCTTTGACTTGGATTATATATTCATATTCATCTTCATTATATTATGAGAAAGTCAAATAATTTAATGGAAATTAACTTGCCATCTGTGGAGCTGGGTGACACTGACCCCCCCCACCCCTTCTCTCTCTCTCTCTCTCTCTCTCTCTCTCTCTCTCTCTCTCTCTCTCTCTCTCTATGTATATAGATAGATAGATAGATAGATAGATAGATAGATAGATATAGATATGTAGATATAGATATACATATACATATATAGTGTATGCTTTTGTTCATTCAGGTTGTTTAAACAAAAGTATCTTAGACTGAGGGGCTTATAAACAACGGAAAATTATTTCTCACAGTTCTAGAGACTGGGAAGTCCAAGATCATGGCACCAGAAGATTGTGAGTTTCTGTATCCTGGTTCACAGATAGCTGTCTCCTTACTTTGTCTTCTTATGGTTTAAAGATTGAGGAAGTTCTTAGGGAACTCTTACAAGGGCACTAATCCTATTCGGGAGTGCTGAACTTCCAGTTAACTTCCAAAGACACTCCTCCAAATATCATTATATTAGGCAGGCAAGAGATAGATTTTTTCCCCTGAACCTCCAGAAACCTTGCTGATATATTGCTTTTTTTTTTTTTTTCTAGAACTTCCATCCTCCAGATCTTTAAGGTAACAATGCTGTCTTGTTATAAGACACTGGTTTGTGGTAGCTTGTTACACAGAGATTATTACCTAAGTAAATCTTTGTAATTAAATAATGTAATTAAATAATGGGAAAATATTTGCATACTGAAATAACGGAATTTATATATTGCCACAGAGAAAAAAATCTTCGTAAAGGACTATTCAAGAGTAGGGTAATAAAGAGTCTCTTCCTCTAGAGGGGTATGTTATATGCAATAGGATGTTACAAGATTTTATAAGAACGTTTGCCTTTGTACATTATAATAGTAGTTAGAGGGAAATAATGGGTTTGATAACACTTTTTGCTCTCTAATATTTCCCTTAAGTGTTTGAGAATATTTCAAATGATGGACTAAAATATATTTGGCCAAAATCTTCACTGAATTTTTTTTTTAGGTAAAGGTATTAAATCAGAACTTTCTAAAACAGAACCACAGTATAAATAAAGCACTCCATGCACTGATTGCATTAAATTTTCAAGAATTCTGGCACATAAAAATGAGAGGACTGTAATCATTGTAATGAATTCACACATCCATTTATGATGTATATTGTCTCTCCCTTCCATTCTCATCTACTAGCCCCTCTAGCTAAGACTTTCCTTCTCAGTCTCTTTCTTGCTCCCACACATGTCTTGCTTGTTAGTTATCTTTGTATCATGATCCGACTAAATAATCTATTTGAACTTAAGTGTAATTGTCATCAGATAGAGCTTGCTAAGTAAGATTCACCAATGCTCTGTGACAAGAAAGCTATTTCTGCATCGCCATATGACTTCATGAAGAAATAACTGCTGAAGAAATATCTAAAATACTGGCCAGAGAAATGTAATCAAAGTCCCAAGGAAGAATATGAGTTTAGAACTTCTCTCAAGTTTATACACTGGACAATCTAATAAATATGCTGATTACTTTATACTCACCGATATTTTAAAAGCATTTAGATAGTTGGCTACTTCGGTGGTAAAGACAACAGTCATATTTTGTGAATTTTTACTGGATCATTTACTCTATGAACTCTCAAATCTTGTAGCTACCATTTTTTCTTCTCTGTCAAACTGCTTCTTTATTCTCTTCATTATTTTTTCTGATCTTCACTAAGCATACTACGCTACTTGCTTATTTGAATCTATTATATAGTATTGAATTTCATTGCATTGCATTGTATTGTATTTATTTTTTTAGTTGCTCATCTTGGTTGTTCCCCACAGCTCTGACATGTGAACCAGGTTTCTTGGGATATATGTGAACTATTCCCAAGCACTACTCCACCACTTTTAAGATAAAAGTATTTCAATTAAATGCAATTATACCTTTAGTAAGAACTTTTCTGGAAATACAGTGTTTAATCACAATGTGTAAGACCCAGATTTCTTTATTATTCTACCAAGATATTCTTTACTAAGTCTCATTGCAACATTTTTCTTAAGAACTAGATTTACTCCCTAGGGATTAATTTACTTATCTAGAGAAATTTACTTATATAAATTGGAGAGCTACTTAAATTTATATTTATCTTCATTTTTTAATTTTAAAGTATATTTTTGCTCAGAATATTTATAGTTAATCATATTATTTGCTATCTTGTGAAATGATTCTCTTTTAAAATATTCTAGGTGATAATACTATGTGGTAACCATGGTGTGTTATAAAAAATCTGATGAAGAGGTAGGCTGCATATCTAAAATATATAGTATCATAAATCAATGTTTCCTCAAAAATCAAAATAAAACAAACTTCTGTGTAAGTCCCAGGGAACCAAAACATTTTTATCATTTAATTCCTGGAAAGTATTGGACTAAGGCGATTTTAATAAAATGAAGCTTCAAAGTGTGGTCTAAAGTAATAATGGTGATTCTTAATATAGAAAATATTCAAACACCTGTTGGGGTAGGCTTAGCACCTTCAGAACAGAGAAATAAATACAAAAAAGAAAAGGAATAATTCAAATTTTAAAATATTAACTGCATATTTACAGAAAGTTGTTCTATTTGCAACATAATGTTTTATTACCAGTAGAAAAAAGTTTATTTGTCCAATTTTTAAGAAACATGATTTTCAGTATCGTGTAGAGATGGGAATAGGAGAATTAAAGCTCAAAAGTGCTTTCTGATTAATCTTTTCTACTATAAATATGATACTATTCATTGTCACTGATCCAAAAGATAAAAGTAAAATATTGAAGAATTATTGGCATCTTTAGAGAATACAAACTTTACCTGATAGCATAAACTTTAGAGAACATGTACATCTAGTAATGCTAAAGTTGATAATGTTAGTTATTACAATAAATACCTGTTCACTATGTTACAATTGATAACTAATAATTTCTGGTATAATATTTATATATATGAATACTTAAAAAGTCTTTAAGTGCCCCCAAAATTTACTAGGTAGTAATAGATTATGGCTCTCTGTCTCAGAATATACCTTAGGCATGTATGAATATACCAATGAAATAGAACCTGTTGTGCCTTAAAATGCAATATTCTCATTTTTATGTGAACAAGTTATCCCAGTGTTGCCATGGGCAATCTAATGTTCTATCTCTTGTCTATTACTAATTTAATCACAGTTATGCTTCTCTTCCTTATCTGGCAGAATGTTAACCAGGATATTTGGACTTCAATTTTGTTTTGATTTAATCTTCCACAGGACAGATTGCAACTTCCTCAGAAAGTGAATATTCCTGATTCTTATTCCTTTTATTTAGTTAGTTTTCTCTAAAATTCAGGCTATTATTTATTAATTTTCTGATGGGTTTTTTTTTTACTGTATTGACCCTAAATCCACATATATTTTACTTCTTTGTCTCTGTTTTTCATTGGTTGTTTGATTTGTTTATATCTAATTATTTCAGCAAAAGAAAGTAAAATTGAAACCATAAGCATTTTTTCAAAAAATATATTTTAATCAAATTTGCTTTGTAAATGTCATTTAATTGATTTCAAATTGTTTTAACCACTTGCTTCTTCATTTGAATCATATATGTTTTATATTACACATGAGCACAAAATACAGTTTATAAGAGGCATTTAACTAATCAATTTTTCTTGTCAATATTCAAAATTTCAGACATGTATCCTGTCTACAGTGAGCTCTTATCCACCAAGGAAGGCGAAATAAGATTATTTAACAAGTTGGTAGTACATTTAGGTAGTTTGGGCTGTAAAGCCAATTGACTATTTTTATGCACTATTTACTTTGAGATACATCACCTAAGAACATTTTTAAATAGATCCCTTATTTATAAAAAAGAAGATAACATATCTACATTATGAAATTATTCTTGGAGAAGAATATATTATCAACAATAGTAGTGAAAGTAGTGATAATGTATAGCATTTATTAATTGCTCATTATATACTAGGCAGTTTTTAGCCATATTGCCCAGTAAGAAACTAAGCAATTGTCCAGTTCACTCAATCAACAGACAGGGCAGAATTTTATACCCCAAATTACCTACTTCTGAAGGCGTTTATACATAATATTAAATATATTTTATGACAAATGCTTCTTTTTTGGATCATGATGACAACATCGATGGTGATAACAGTAATAAATGGGTAAAAATGATGCACTCAACTCCCGTTTTCTAATGTATCAGCTATATATCAGTATATATGTAGCAAAAACAATTTATTCTCATTAGATTTTTTTAATGTCTTTTGTCTTTCAGTTTCTGGAGAATTGAATATTAGTATGAATATAGAAAACAAAGTAGTTACAATTTTTAATTTTCAAACTTTAATTTTAATTTAATTTGGGCTTCAATGTTACTTGTTAAACACTAATTCTGCTAGCAGCATTATGTTTTGCAAGTTTAATAAGAACAATACAAAGTCATAAAATATTTGTTTTAGTAAAATAATTTATCTGCCAATTTATATTTCTACTGTCTCAAGCAATATTAATATTAGTTGTTATATTAAGCAGTATATTTTATATGAAATGTTTTTAAGGGGACTTCAAAAAATATGATAATTTCAAAAACATATGGTTTGAAATACTTTTTAAACAAACTGTATTTTTAGATTGGGCACTGAGGAAATTTATTATACAGAAAAAAATACCCACATTCAATGAAGACCAGAGAGGTTAGTTTTTTATAGCATTTCTCTTTTCATTCCATTCTTAGAAGACAGAAAGAAAGGACAAGTGAACAGTTCCTACAAAAGCACTGTCATTTGTTCTCTAAATTCGATGCTACAAAAGTATGAAGCCCATTGCAGTAGACTGTGCCAAGATATTCAGAAAGTCTAAAGCCTCCTCTTTTTAGGAAACATATTACTTTTGTAACATCTTCAGAGGAGACAAATTTTCATCCTTTTCTACACTTGTAAACCACGCAATTAGAGGATGTATTCTGGTCGACAAAATCAGTAAGAAAAGTAGTCTCTACTGTTAAAATGTAGAGGAAAAATGTACCAATGAATTGCGTGTGAAAGAGACTTACATGTATATCATGTTTAGTTTTAAAATGAAAAATATGTGACTGTGTTCATATATTTTCAATAACTCCATCTCAGAAAGCAATCATTATTTTAACTTGATACCAAATCCCAAAATAATATAAAGTTGTTTCAAAGTTTTTCATTTATCAGTGGACCAGTCAAATGTATAACATTCATTAACTGGTACTTGCATATAATTATTTTGCATTTCTGGTAGAAATCCTATGTAATACGCTTAGAGTTATTTTTTTTTTTCCAGGCATACTATTTTTTTTAAGTAATGCCTTTGGCTTAAACATTGTTTTGCATTAATAAAAGGAAGTAACATTCTGAAATGAGGAATGAATCTAAGCTTTAAATAAATTGCAGATGATTTACAATTTCAAATCTGGCATTTTAAATAGGGTTGTGCTATTCAAAATATGTTCTCCCATTACAGGGTTTTGGTTTGAAGTATAAACCATTGTTTATAATCTTACACCTTCATTAAAATGTCTTGTTTTCTTCCTAAGTATTAGAATAGATTCTTAAAATAATGTGAAACATATGTGGCTAATTAGCTAACCAATAGTGGTGCATTGTTTAGTCAAAATAAAGACGTATTTCATTTTGGATATACTGAAATTATCTCTTAAGGCACTGTAGTCTGTATTTTATCTTAGATATTAAATATGCATTTCTCTTATATAGATTTTTCTTGATAAAGCTGGTTCTATCAAATACCATTAATAAATGACATTTATGAACTGCAGCCTCCAACTGCCTTGTATTATTTTTTAGAACTCTTCATTACTCTGATGTCTGACTAATATTCCATCTTCTTGAGCTCTTAAAAATATTTATTTTTCAAATATTTCCATGTTGGTTAAAGAAAAAGATTATTGAAAGGCCCATGGCACAAAAGATCTAATGACTTAAAAGGTAGTCAGTGATTTATGACATTGTTACCACCCATCATTGGGTAAATGAGGCTTGAAACTGACTAATGTTTCTCTTCATTTTGTTTGTTGGAAACATTTATAACTTCCTCCAGGGGATTTTTAGTGCTATATTTTAGAAAAATTCAAAAGAAAAAAAAAAAAAACTTTTAACTGTTACTTGGTCTTAATTACATTTAAGAAATAAGACTTTGGACTTATTATTATTGGGAAAACACTTGACTTAATAAACTTCTTTTTGCATTTTGGGGCAACATGCATATTGATAAAGGTAAAAACTTACATCAATAACAAAATCCTTTTCAAATCAACATTTCTGTAAATGATCAATTAATCATTTTCTACTTCTATATGCCTATATCAAATCATGGAAAGAAAATTAGTTTCTCCCAATCTCTTTACTGGAAGAAATTTAAGTCAAATGGAAATTTAAAAAATTACATTATAGAATTAGTTGTAAAGTTTCAAAAGATGAACATTTAAAAAGTTCTATTACTTCAAAAGAAAGAAAATGCATGAGCTGACTTTGATGTTTTTTGTTCTGAATTTAAGAAGTCTCAATGTGTATATCTACCCTGTATTTTTATGCTCAAAAGAAGAATTTATATCTTTCTCTAGGGTTCCAAGATTGAACCCAAATTTTAATCATCTCTATTTTTGATGCTCATTTCAGGGGTTATCCCTTTTACATTCATTACAGAGGTAAACAATTTTTTAAAAATATTTATAAGTTGTATACTTTTATTCAATAATATAGAAAAGAATAGACCAAGAAGGTAAATTATAACTATTAAAGCAATACTTTTCCCTCAGCTTCAGTCTTAGAACTTGAAGTAAAATAAAAATTATAATTCAAAAATTTATTTAAACTAAATAAATAAACTTTCAAGTCAGTATTATTAGAGAATGTGTAGCATAGTGATGGTTAAGACTACAAGTACCTGACAGATTTTGATTTAAATTATTCTTGCTACTTACCGTGTGTGATTTTGAATAAGATACTTAATGTCTCTGAAATTTAGTTAAATTTCTTAATTGAGATTATAACAATAGTGGTTCCTATTTTTCTGCTTCCTATCAAAGAAAAATACAGTACAACATTCAAAATATTAGCACTGTGGCAGGCACAGCTACATTTTTTAAAAAAATATGTTGTTGCTCTTTTTAAATATATAAAATTGTGTAATGCTGAGGAAGCTGAGGTTTATTTTCAGGCAGATTTGATATTCAACATACTATTTACTATGTATTGGTTGAAAGACCTTGGAAAATTTCTTCTAAATTTACATATTCATTTTTCTTCAAATGAAAATAAAATTTAGTAATAATACCTACAGCAGCTCTGTTTGGACATGAAAATATAAGTAATATACATTTATGTGCATGGAACATACTGAGTTTATAACAAATTGGAGTTAACTTATTCCTGTGTTGCTAGAAGATGTTGAAGAGCATTTCTTTCTTATTTGAGGATACTGTTGGAATACGTTAGGGCACAGAATAAATTTAAGACTATACTGGAAGCTGGGCTTGCCTATAACTGGAATTGTATTGGCTTACTCTTGTGTTTTCAGTGAGCCTTGGTGACAGTGGTGATTTCAGCACTAGTAGCATGAGGAGTTACCATCACAGCAAGCCCAGAAGAGGCAAATGAAAATGTTAGGAACCATGTGGCCATCAAGGAGAATAGCTCAATGGTGCATGCAAGTCACCACCTAAGAAATCTACAAACTAGCTGGGAGAAATGGTAGGAAGTCATGTAATATGCACCAGAAGCAAAATCTGAGAAACACTATTTTGCTTTTAATTTAATCCTAGTATAGCCTAGTTCTCATGATGCATATTGCCATCTAAAATTATTTGTTCCAATATCCAGTTCCTCCATTAACCTTATAGTCATTTCATATTTGTTCCAAGAACAAGTCATTTCTTTATCATGACCGTGCACATAAGATGTTCTATGTGGGAGTAGTTGAATGCATTCCAGACCAAAATACCCCATCACCTATAATGAGTACCAGCAGTGGTACCAACATTTCTAGTTTGCTACCATATGGTACAGCTGTCTAGATGAGCACCAGCAACTCAAGGTGATGAGATGCCAGAATCAGCTTTTCTTCTAAATAAACAATTTCAAAGAGATGAACAAATAGCATTCTATTTTAAAAAATAGTCCACTATTGTCTTTTGTCTGCAGGATAAAGGCAAAAATAATATAGTAATACAGCTAACAAGTGGTATCTTATATTTTACCACTGAGATATATGTGTGTATATGCATATAAATTAAAGATATTTTTTCAAGTTAACGAACATGGTGGGCCATGCTGACTCAGAAAGACCTGACCACATGCCAAATACAAAGGAATAATGGATTAAACAGATAACCAAATTTAAAGAACTGGAAATACAAATTCCAGAATAGAAAAAAGATAATAAAAAAAATTAGAAGAACAAACAGGGAATGAATCTTAGAAATCAATACTATATGAGTCAGATACAAGATTTAATGTTGAATCTGAGGATTTTAACATTTATTTCTAGCCTAGGTCTCAGCTCTAGGATCTAGTGGAAAATAGAAAATATATTTTAATTCTCCTTAGGGTCTGGTGAGACAAACACAGAAATTCAGTTCAATTTTACCCATTTATTTAATATATACATTCCCCTGTAATCACAGTGCAGAAGTCCAAATTTAAGAAATTTAAATCTTGTTTGGAACCAGTTAAAAATATTGGACTCCAGACAGGGTCACCTCTAAACATAACTTAAGGAGATAATTCCACCACATTAGCCTTCTGGAAAACAAATGCCACTGCAATAAAGTTTTACTGACATTTCCTAAACCACAAGAGAAAATGAACTGTGCTTGTCAAAGAGGCTTTCAGAAAAGTGCTTTTCAAATTATCAAAGAAGAAAAAGAAAATACAATGATGTGTGCAGTTGTCATCTTTCTCTTGTCCCCATAATGAGCTTTGGGTATGGAACATTTTCCTACTAAGAGATAAAGAGTTATTACAGTCTATTTTGGGTGTGCAATCTTGTATGTGGATATCTTCTCTTGTTTCAGATTCAATGTGTATTCCTTTCTCCTGCTTAAGTACGTGAATCAGATGGCACCTGGCCAACTCCACTGTCACATCTGTCCCTTGCAGGGAAGATGTGGGATCCTGCCGCTGTAGCACATGAGGGGTGCATGCAGGTTATTTGTCCCATATTAACTACTGGGAGGGACCTGCTGGCCATGGGAGACTGACACCCATTACAGAAGCTAATCTTGCTCTGTCTCTTCTTTATATGAATAAAGCATTTTGTATCGAGTGCTTAAATGTGTTTTCTTTTGCAACTCTAATATCAACAATTGGTGGGCAGCTGCATTCACACATTTACATCTGATAATAGATAAAAAATGCTGTTTGCCTAAAGTAAGATCTATCTAAAAAAGACAATTTTAAAAAGAATCAGAAAGAAATTCAAGAAATGAATGATAGAATTATATTTACAACACTAAAATTGTCATAAAAATAAAAATAAGTGCAATAAATGTTTTGAATAGATGATAGAAGAATTTAAGTTTAAATCTCAGAAAATCACCTAGAATACAATGAGAAGAAATAAAGAGATGCAAAATATAGATTGAACATAAAATACATGATGGGAAGTTCCCATGGGTTAATAGGCATTTTAAAAGGAGAAAATGAAGAGAGAGTGAAGAAGCAGATTTTCAAGTAATGACTGGATAACAATTTTCTTTTCGGAGCTTATACAATAACATACATGGCTAAACTAAAGAAGCCCATCGTTTTAATCAGACTTTAAAAGTTCATATTAAAATTGGATATGCAAGCATCAAACATTTTTTTAAAAATCTACAAAAAGAAAAAGATTAATTATAGAAAAGCAATAATAAAAAAAATCACATTAAACTTCTAATTAGGAAAAAATGTCAGAAGATGATGGATAATCACTTTAAAGTACTGAAGAAAAAAGTGTTAATTTTAAATAAACTATTCATAAACTATCGCTTAATTACTAAAGGATTTACTTTAGGAAGAAGTTAATTAAATTCAAAAGAAAGTTGATTGATGCAAAAATTTGAGATTAACAAAGAAATTACTAAATGCAGGTACATTTAAATAAAATTTAGCTAAAAATTTATAATAATGACAAATGGGACTCTTAAAGCAAGATGGGACACTTGAGAAACTCATACAGGAAAAATAGAATGAAGGAAGCAGATTTAAAGTATACAAATATCCTTAAAATATTCAAAGTTAGAGCAAATAGTAATATATTATTAAATTAAGCATATATGTAAAATGTATGGATAACGCTAAGTGACGGGAAATAAAATGCCAAACTTCTAAAGTAGCATAGGGCAGAGTAGTGGACATGAAAACTTTATATTCAGCAGGATGGCATGAGTCAAATGTATCAGCAGCAACCTTAAGTTAAAACTGGAATAATCACTCTAGAAGCAATTAAAACTCTCAAATTTTAATGGAAGTTAAATTTCTTATCCCATGTGGTAAAAGCCAATACATACCATGTAAATAGGTTGACCATCTTTCAAAATGGGACAAAACGAATGGGGCTTTTTAGATCCCTCAACAGACTGGGCCCAGGGTAACTCAACTACCCTGTTGCCCTGTGTAAAAAAATAATTTTCAATGTGCATATGTAACAACCGAATATTTTCACTTCTCTAGATGTACTCTAGAAACGTTTTCATTGGTTCTCAGCAGGTATAAATATGGATGTTTATGTTTATTCTTGTCTTGTTTATTATAGACAGACATGAAGTAATACAAATATCTCAGGACAGAAATGGATAAAGTATCATTTATTTGTATGCTAAAAATATCAGTTATAGTTAATAACTATTATCCTTGAATGTAAACTTAGATAAATCTAAAAATATTGAATTAGTAATTCTTTTTATGGTTTTCTCTTCTGCCATAAAAAGTTGCCACATATATGATTCAAATAAGATAAATGTATCCTGATAGAGTCTTTAAGTCAAGAATCTGGCATAGCTTTTATCAGGCTAAGATCAACATGGTGTTAAGGCTATTTTCCTTTCTTTTCCTGGATCATTCAAGTTTTGACAAAATTCAGTTTCATGTGGTTATAGAACTGTGGTATCTATTAATTGCTTGCCTTTACTTCCTAGGAAACGATCTTTGCATATAACCCACTGAAGAAAATGTCCCACTCACACGCAAAGAAGCCAAGGCCAATAGAGAACAACCCCACAGACAAAGGAGTTCTTCTAACCCTATAACACTTCCCTTAATCAAAGAATCTATCTGTTATCCTCTGTGTTTTCACCCTTATCTCCATGCCACTGGTGACCGCCTCCTCTCCCCACTAACACCACAGGTTTTATTTCTGTGCTTCAGCTCAGGATATAAATCAAGGGTCTGTCCCAGCTACAGTGGAATTTACCTTCATGTATATTCTCAATACGTATTTTATTAAAGCTAGGTTTTTCTCTTTCTAATTGCACCTAATGTTAACTTATTAGTTAATGTCAAATGTGTGAAAAACCTTAGAGAAATGGGAAAACTTCTCCTTTGATCTTCATATCATATCTTAGAACAAGCAACAGAGTGTCAAATTCTTATGCTACTATTTAATACTCACTTTTTGTCTTCTTTCATTGTATCTCTCTACCTACAGCCAGAAATTGTTCTCTAATCTTAAGGACTAGATTATGCCTTCCTAATTAATACAGAATAACACCCCCAACTCAAAGCACTTAACATTAATCACAACTGCAAAATTCGTTTTGCTCTGTATGGTTACATACTTGCAAGTCCCAATGAATAAGGCATGGACAGTCTTTGAGTATCATTATTTTGCCTACCATATAGACCAGTCCCTGATCCTCAGATTTGTACAGGTTTCAGGAATAATTTTTCTCATCCCAAATTTCCCAAACCATTAAAGTATGAACTAAAAGATCAATGTTCTCAATGAAATTTCATCATCTAAAAAGTCTGAAGTCTTACCATTTAAAACATTTAAATTGGGAATGAGTGAGTCTGCTATAATACACTCTCAGACATAATTGCTCTTTACTTGTGAAGCTGTGAAACTAAAAAAAACATGTTATATGTTACAAATGTAATGATAAAGCTGGCATAGGATAACAGTAGAATTATCAGTTCAAAATTGGAGAAAATGGAGGAAAAATATACAGGTACTGATTCAAGCAATTTGTGATGCAGCCACACAAATTCCATTGGAGTTCAAGGTATAAAAACAATTATCTACAGTTTTTATGGCTGCTCTCTCATTCAGACTCTGGACTCTAAATCATTCTTTTTTTCACAAATGGTAGCAAATTTTTGCAGATGAATACATTTATTAGTCTGTTTCTTACTCCTAGAATTTTGCCCTTTCTTTATCTTTTCTAAGTTTCTTTCAGTACAATCAGACAATGTTTCTGCTGATATTAATTATCAAGTACCTTGTGGCTCTCTCCTGTATATCATAAGAATTTACTATAATAGATAAGAGATTTGGTGGATTATATACTAGATACTCTAATATGATAATACTTGAGAAGTTAAGATACATTGGAAGTCAAGAATAAAATATGTAATAAAATAAAACAGAAAGAAGTATACACAAAGAATTCATAATAGATTTGTGACTATGGAAAAATTAGATGGAAGATAAAAAAGTAAATGTTTTTAAAGATTGTTTACATTTTTAAATCTTCTGAAGAAAAGCATAAATAATGACATTTGTTAATAATGGATGATTGGGCATTTGTTAATTCCAGGTGTTTTGTTCATCAATCTCTGCTATTTCCTATAATTAAAAAACACAAAGTAATGACATATATGAAGAGACAATCATTCAGGTAGTTGTTCTCATAAATGCAGTTTAGGTCAATAGTCTCATGAACAATCTCAGTTAAACAGTCAGTTGTCAAACATGGACTTTTGGAGCAAATCAAGGCCTCTAAAGATGCCATTTTGTAAAGACAGATTATCAGAGATACAATATCCAACTTTTAGCATATACTTCTCTGTAGAACTCAGAAAATGTTTTCTAGGTGTCATTTTTACATAGTGTTAGTTACAAAAGTAGACAATGGTTATCAGTCTCCCAAACTGTCATAATTTCTCCCATAATAATTTGTGACTGTTCAAGTACTCTATTAAACTTTTTAAAAAAAAAAAGATACACTAATCCTTGAAATTGCTTTTAATTAGGTTTAATTATTCATGTTACTTGTCAGATATGTGATTTTAATTTTTTAAACCTAATGAATAAAACAATAAATAAAATAATTTAATATTTATTAATGAAGATGCCAAATATATAAACATAATGCCTTTATTTCTTCTTAAGAATAAAATCATTAAAGGAAATCTCACATGTTGCCACTCTTCTTGCCATGATATACACTCCTTACTATTGGTGATGACCAGAGGATATACACTCATAGTCTCCCTGACTTTTGTTTCACTATAGAAAAGTACTGAAAGGTGGACAAATAGTTGTTTTTATTTAAAGTAATATACCTCCTATTACCCTAAATCTGAGGAGGTGGGGAGAATAATTTTAAAGGATAATGCAACTGAGTTATTAGCTATAAAATAATATAATAAAAATACCAACAATTTATTTTGTGGAAATTGACAAACTGATTCTAGAATTAACATAGTGATGTTAATAACCCAGAATAGCCAACAAAATATTAAAGGGAAAAAAAGTTGGAGGACTGATATTACCCAATTTTAGGACTTATTTTAAATCAAGTAAGACAGGGTGATGTTAGGAAAAGAAAAAAAACCAGATCATTAGAACAGAATAAGGAGCTCAAAACATACCCTCTTAAATACAGTCAACCAATCTTTGGCTAAGGAAAAAAGACAATAATATAATGCAGCAAAGAATTTTTGTAACCAATGGTGCTGGAACGTCTGGACATTTACATTCAAAAAATAAACAACCATATATACAGATCTTGACCCTACAGAAAGCAAACTGAAATGCATTGTAGACCTAAATGCAGAATTTGAAACTACAAAACTCCCAGATGATAGCATAAGAGAAACCCCAGATAACACTGGGCATGGTAATGTCTTTAGAGACATAACACAAATGACATAATTCATGAAATTTTTATTTAAATTTTTATTAAATTTTAATTTAAAAACTAGATTTTATGAAAATTAAAGATTCAACTCTATATAAAACAATGTACTGAGAATAAACAAGCCACAGACTGGGAGAAAATATTTACAAAAGACACATCTTAAAAAGCAAAGTGTTATTTAAAATACACAGAGACCTCTTAAAACTCAATATTCGAGAAGCAACCAAGCTGAAAAAGAAAAAAATGGATCTAAGATCTTAACAGACACTTTAGCAAAGAAGATCTACAGATGGTGATAATCATACAGAAAGTTGTTCCATATTATATATCACTAGGGAAATTCAAATGAAGATAACAACTAGGCACTGTTGCACATTTATGAGAACAGCTAGCATTCTGCACACTGACACCACTGAAGGCTGGTGAGAATGTGCAACAGGAACTCACATTTAAATGCTGGTGGGAAATGGTACAATACTTTGAAAAACAAATTGGCAGTTTCTCACAAAAGTGAAAACATACTCATATCATCTAGCAATCATGTTTCTTGGTATTTACTCAAATGAACCAAATGCTGTTGTCCACATCTAATCTTGAACATACATGCTTATGGCAATTTATTTATAACTGAAAAGCTTGGAAGAAACCAAGATGTCCTTCAGTAGACTAAAGAGATAAATACACTGCACCTCTGTACTTTCCTATTAATTATATTTTGAACCTAAAACTTCTATAAGTAAACAAAATCTTAAATAAAAGGCAAATAAATACAC